>NW_020769469.1:22420-92518 GCF_900518735.1 Pseudonaja textilis
TTTCCTTTTCCTTTTCCTTTTCCTTTTCCTTTTCCTTTTCCTTTTCCTTTTCCTTTTCCTTTTCCTTTTCCTTTCCCTTTTCCTTTTTCTTTTGGAAGCCATTGAATTCCTCACTTCCAGGGAAGACATAGCTTCTCCTTTTTCTGTCCCTGGAACATTAGGCAAAAATTATTCTCCAGAACACTGTGAGTCACCTCGGTGAGGAGGCCCAAAAATTATTATGCAACTCCCCACATCAGGATTGTCTTCCAGTTTTCTTGGTCCACTCCACTGAATTAAATGTTGCCAACTCTACTCCTTTGGAGCTTCTGTTTTCTTTATAGTGATCTCTTGTTCCATGTATTCATGCCCAGACACTTCTCATCTTCCCCAGTGCATCTCAGTGTAGCTGAATAAGTCTCCAGACACTTCAGATCCAGACACACAGCGGTGCAAGAATAGTTACACTTTTTTTCTGGCAGAAACACAAACATGACACATATTTTGCAGGTCACCACAGTACATGTTTCCTTCTCTATGTCTCCTGGGAAATTTGTAACTCCAAAGTGGTTTTTTTTTTCATCTAGAGTCTCCTGGAAAACATGATAAAGCCAATCAGTTTGTTAAGTATTGCATGCCAAATTTAACCCATTTAAACTATTAGAAGTTTCATTTTTCAAAAATGTAAAAATCTAAATTGAAAAATCAGTAGAATATAGGCATGTTTGCTGAAAGTAGGCAAGGCAATTCCTTTTGGAGTTAACTACTTTGATCATGAATCTTTGCTAATGTTTCAAATCATGCATATCTACTTAGAAACTAGTATCATTGGGCCCAATGAGTTCAAGGTAGAAGATTGTAACCTAATTCGTCAATTAAAATTAACAAATAATCATTATATTTTTTACTTTTAATTTGATGTAGTGACACATTTTTTAGAGATCAGATCATTATTGCTTTCAACTTGCCAATTTCCTCTGGCTCTTTTTCTAGGATTCACTGCATTTGAAACTTTTGTAAGGCAAGTGCACTTATCTACAATCTGACCTTGTTATTTGCTTCAAGCCCAAATATCTGGATGGTCTTGCATTGACCAAGTCCTATGGTAGATCTGTTTTTCTTTGCCTCTAAATTGTTGAAACCAATTTAATTTAAAAGTGATCCATAATTTCCACCGACATGGTGGAAAATGGTAAGAGACTAGTTCTAAATCAATTCTCAAAATACAATGCATCTTACATACTGTATATAAACCTAGACAGGATAGACTTATGCCACATCTGATTGCACCAAGGTAGTTTCCTGGTTTGTTAAAGAAGTTAGTTTATATTCTGAGTTAAAAAACTATTTCTGCAATGCCTATATTGAAGCACATTACATTATTTTATTCTTCAGTCTTAAGACTTACACATAATGAAACAATTTAGAAGTTTTAGGAGAATGGGGGGTGGGGGGGGAATAACACCAAATAGCCTTTTTATTGTCCTCTTCATATATTTCTCAATAGAACACTACCAAGTTGTAAAATAACCTTACAAGTGCTTCCTAGAGCAAGTTTAGCTATCTCTAGGCATGGAGAACATATATTTTACATTTCTTCTATTTTAAGAAGTTGCCTTTTAACAAAAAAGATTGATGTTTGTAAACACCTTCATGCACGTTTTCAGGTTAATATAAATTCATCCCCAGTTTTTTCTAACCTACCTATTTGGCAAATAATTTTCCATTGTCTTGTTTTTTTTAATGCTGTTTTATTCGATGCATGATATGGTGGTTCAAGCTTCCCACAAATATTCCTTATGCTTATATGTATTTGACTAGTTCTACAGAATTCCAAACAATACTGAACTGATGGATAATTGCCTTCCATCTTGCTTATTTATCCAGAAAATGTGAATTAAATTGTTAGACATTCAAATGAACATAAATTTGGATACTTCCTCAGATTTTGCCTTCATCTTTTGCATGCAGGATCACTTTGCCTCATTTTCAAAATAATTCAAAAATGACACACAAAAAGAGACAGAGTGTACTAATGAAAAAATAACAATTCTTAGGATGTCTCTGTAAAATATTGTTGAAGAAGGTGAAGTTCTTTGGATATAAAGTGGGAAAGTGCTTCAAAGAAGATATGACCTCACTGTGAACGTATCTGAGTTAGAATGATTGAGCACAAAGGCTCCTTAATTCAAACGTGTATTTTTGTGAGGCTGTAAAGTTGTAGTACAAGGTCAAGAAAAGGTATAATGTTGACAAGGGTAGTAAGCAAATCCATGCCTCCCTGATCCAGACCTTGTCTGTTTGCATATTTGCATTCAAAAAAGTGCTCACTTAAAAAAAAAAATCCCTTCTCACCCATCAGAACGGTATACGTCTTCCTCAATTTTGAGGCTTCTACCAGAGGCCTAGGAATTTGAGGATTCCCATCCATAATGCTTGACTGCCAGTTTATCAATTTTATAGGTGCTGTACTTAAAAAAAAAAAAAACAACCCAAATGTATTTAGTCCCCTTTGGATTGATTTAAAACATTGGCAGTTCTAGATAGAAGAAAAGGAATGCCGATTTGTTAATTATTTTGTTCAAAGGACGCATGTTTATAATTTCTGGTTTTGTTTTGTTTTTACTTTCTTCTTCCCATCAAATCTAGGATTTATAGTGGTTCATTTTAAAAGCTGGTTTTAAATCATGTAACAAATATAACTAACTATTTCCATGAACTCAAACATGCAAGAAACTTCTAGAATGACTTTTTTTCTAGACTATGGGTGTCAAACTTGATCACATTACGTTATCTATTAGGACATATCAAGTCCTTTGCTGGGATGGGCGTAGCCTGCATGTCATGCATCCAGCCTGGGGGCTGCCAATTTGACAGGCTTGTTCCTATGCCTCAGTGTCTAACCATGCGTCATATATGTTTCTATTTGTCTAAAACCTTGCAGCAGAAAGATTTTTACAAATTTAAATTAACTTTCTTAATTTTCTAATGTATCTTGCTTGAAGAACTTATAAATGCTAAGTAACAATCTTAATACTGTGAGTTAATATTTCAAGAACATTTCAGCCCAAAATTGGTTAGATTATGATTCTGAAGCAGCACCCCTTATACTTATTTCTGATCTTACTCATCAGTTATTTTCATAAAAGGCAAAATCATCACAACATAAGGAGAGTCAACTTAGACCAGCATATTGAATCACACAGTAGCCAGTCACCAGATGTATTTAAGCTAATAAGCAAAACAGGACAGAATCCTCTTGTGACTATTTAAAATGTGCCACTCAGGATTATGAAGGCTGTGAATAGCTATGAAACTACGAAGTCTATTACTTACCGAGAAACCACATTTTCCATGAATTTGTCAATCATCTTTAAAAACAATCTAAATTAGTGACATTTGATGGCAGTTGTTTTTTGCCAATTATTTATGACCTAAATAAGTATTTATTTTTATTAGTCCTACTGGATATGGATATGTTTTAAAACATGAGTTGGAAGAAAAAATATTTCTGTATCATATTCTCCTTACTTCGAATATTTTAGTCAGGTTTCCCAAAAAGATTTGAGAAAATTCAGTTCTATCTATTCAAATTTTCTCAAAGATAAAGCAGACAAGAGAAAAATGTAAGTTTTTCAATTTCTCAGAACAGTTATCTTGATTTAGCTTCACTATGCCAGCGGTCGCCAACCGGTGGGCCGCGGCGCACCGGTGGGCCATGAGAAAATTTTGGTGGGCTGCAGAGAAATCTCACCCCCAGAGCACCCTCCCAAAGCAATTAATCCAGGCTGCACAGAAACACAAGGCTGCTCAGCCCACATGGCCCACGGGAATCCTCCCCACCCATTCACTCCTTACCCGGCAAACTTGTCTGCTAAATTGCTATTTTTCCTTTTTCCGACCATCATCTGTTCTGCTGTGCCAGAGATTTAGATTAGCTAAGAAGCAGGAAATGGTTGGATTTCTTGCTTTCTAGCTAAGCACAGCCGAACCTCCCTTGGGACTGAAGGTTTGCTTGCAAGCAAATTCAGTGCAGACTCATGGCAAGCAAATTTGAGAGACTGAGCTAGCCGATGGCAGATAGATAGATCACTGAATGATTCTGTGAGCAACTGAATCTGCCTGCTTTGCCTGATTTTGGGTAAAAGTTGCTCCTTTTTATAAAAAAATCAATATTTACATACATGGTGTGTTGTGTTAATTTTATGAGTTTGCTTGCAAGCAAATTTGATGTGTCAGACTGATCTAGCCAATGGCAGATAGATAGATTTCTGAATGAATCTGTGATTCTGTGAGAAACTCAATCTGCCTGCCTGCTTTGCCTGATTTTGGGTAAAAGTTGCTCTTTTTTACAAAAAATTCAATATTTATATAAATATTAATAATATTTACATACAAGCCATGCCCAGCCAGTCACTTGACCACCAAGCCACACCCACAAATTAGGCCATGCCCACAGAACCAGTTAGTGGTCACTGGGATCTAAAATTATGAGTTTGGTGGTCCCTGAGGTCCAAAAGGTTGGCAGCCCCTGCACTATGCAACACTTTTAAGCCCCCCCTCTTTCTCTGTCTGTCTCTCTGTTTTTTTTGTGTGTGGATCATAATACCTTTGACCTAATTTTAGAGTTAAGGAAAGACTTAACTTTTTCTCAGACCATCTGCCAGTTGGCCCTTCTCTGACTGGTAGGCGTCGATCATTTTTGTTGTTGAAATTTCAGTGCGACAGAGCACAACACTGAGAAAAAAGGACCATGTTCATTGACACTTCAGTTTACAGGAACCTTGAACAACAGAGAAGCAAAGATTGTTATAGAAGTTGAAAGCTATGGGTGGGTGGTGTAGGCAGGAAATCCTAGGAATTTCATTTGTTGGCAACTTTTGGGGAAGCTAAGCAAGTCCTTGTTCATGTATAGGCAGCCCCAAAATGGTGTCGTTCCATTGTTTAACTGACAAGATGTTACAATTCAGTAAGTGAGTAAGGCAGTGAAAGTGTTAAGACCATTTTGCTTGATGGTTAGCTAGGGCTATTCCAGGTGCTTGAGGTTATTTTTATTGTTAGGCCAGGCAGCCTTTTCAAGACCAGTAGCAGAAGTGGGGATGTCCATTGTGAAGGAGATGAAACATGGGAGGATCCCTGATTGAAGACTGAATGCTACAGTTTCTTACCTTGTTATAATGTTGCAATTAGGGCTCTCCCTGGGCTGTACTAAGAGCAGGTGAGTGATTAGTCTACTTATTGATTTAGATGGGATTGCAAGCAGCTTTCTTGGAGGCAGGAAAGATTAATTTGGGTCAGAGAGGATTAAACAAAGAGAGAAGTGAAGTTTGACATTGGTCACAACCAAAAGCGGGGATTCAGCCTCTTTTTTTCCCCCTCCACCAGAGTTTTATCTTCTAACACTCACATTGTGTCCTCTGCATTGTTTAGTGCTTGATCCTAATCACTTTTTATCATCTTTTAGTCTTTAGCACACTGATTTGGATTGCTTTGTGAACTTTGGACCGCTTTCAGCTTTAAAGTATAAACACTGCCTTATCCAAACATTCTTGGTCCTAAAACTGATGATCCATTTTCAGCATAAATTTGCTGTCTACTCCATTTTAGTTGCTAAAATTTTTCCATTCCAGTTCTTCCTTTACAGTTTTTGAGGCATTCTCCTTGATGCTATTTCAAACCAATAGTCATATATGTATGTATGTATGTATGTATGTATGTATGTATGTATGTATGGCATTCAGCTTTGTTCGAGTTGTTCAGCTTTGTTCGAAAACTTAAGAAAACACACACACACACATATATATATATATGTTTTCTTAAGTTTTCGTGGGTACTTACATGTATGGCATTCAGCTTTGTTCGGGTATTTTCCCACGTCATTGTAGTTGTGCTTTTAAAGTTGTAGCGACGTTTCAGCAGAATCTCATCTGCCATCATCAGGCTTCTGTATAGTGTTCATAAGAGGTATGTCTGTTTTTTGGCTAGATACAAGATACAAAAAGAGCCAAAAAACAGACAGAAGATATTAGAAACTCCAATCAAGCAGAACACAGCAAACTCCAAGACCAATAAACACAGACCAAGACTCCCAACCAATCAGGGTGAAGAAAAAAACATTCTGGCACAGCAATAGGCTGCCCCAAATTTAAATCTGAAACCACTGTAAAAGTCTGACTCACAGATGAACACTATACAGAAGCCTGATGATGGCGGATGAGATTCTGCCGAAACGTTGCTACAACTTTAAAAGCACAACTACAATGACGTGTGTGTGTGTGTGTGTGTGTGTGTGTGTGTATATATATATATATATATATAGTCCCGATAAAAGAAACCTTTGAAATCATCAAAAATAAATACCAACCAGCTAAACACCTCATGGAACTAACAGAACATGGCGTAACCAACACATATTTCATATACAAAGGACAAAGATACAAACAAATTGAAGGAGCCCCTAAGGGATCACCACTGTCACCCGTCATTGCAAACCTGTTCATGGAAGAATTCAAATTCAGAGCCCTGGCCAATGCCACCCACAAACCCAAACTATGGTTAACATACATCGATGACACATTTGTGATTTGGCCCCATGGAAAAGAAAACCTAAACAATTTCCTAACACACCTAAACAGCACACATCCCAAAATCAAGTTCACCATGGAAACGGAAACAAACAAACAGCTACCATTCCTAGATGTACTAATCTACAAAAAAACAGATGGCACACTAGGACACACCGTATACCAGAAGAAAACACACACCAACTGCTACCTCAATGCCCAATCCCACCACCACCACCCAGCACAGATAAACTCCGTGGCTAAAACACTAATTGCTAGAACCAAATGCCTGGCAGACAAGACACACATAAAGACTGAACTATGCACTCTTATTAAAGTACTGACAGCCAACAGCTTCCACAAAAGCAAAATCACCAGCTACAAAAACCAAGGCATATACGAAGTCCCCTGTGCATCATTCCCCACCACATACATTGGACAGACCATTAGAAGAATAAGTACCCGCCTGGATGAACACAAAAATGCAGTCAAAAAGCTGGAACACACTTCCTCACTAGTCCAACACATGGAAGCCACAGGTCATAGCATCAACTTCAATGGCACCAAAACCCTAGCCACTATAGAAAACCCCAGCCACAGAATCATCAGAGAAGCCATAGAGATTGAAAAAAGACCAGAAAGCATGAATAGAAGAGATGATTCCACCAGACTGTCAATCATTTGGAAGCCTGCACTCACAAACAAAAAAATCTCCATACCACAAGCCAGGCAAACACCTGGGCACAAACAGTTCCCACCTGATACCTCCAGCTCAAACATACCCCAACCAGGCACCCAGATGGAACCTAGCTTCCTAACTAATGATAGCCGTCCATTTACCTGGAGCAAAGTTGCACTAAAGGCCTCCAATAAAGGAACACAATGTTGCCAGCCAATCAAGATACAAAAAGAGCCACAAAACAGACAGAAGATATTAGAAACACCAATCAAGCAGAACACAGCAAACTCCAAGACCAATAAACACAGACCAAGACTCCCAACCAATCAGGATGAAGAAAAAACCATTCTGGCACAGCAATAGGCTAGCCCCAAATTTAAAGCTGAAACCACTATAAAAGTCTGACTCACAGATGAACACAATACAGAAGCCTGATGATGGCAGATGAGATTCTGCCGAAACGTTGCTACAACTTTAACAGCACAACTACAATAACGTGGGAAAATACCACAAAGCTGAATACCATACATGTAAGTACCCACGATCATGAATGCATGAAACTTTTTTGGGAAAAGAGGTATACTCTACACCCTAATCATTTTTGTTCCCTTGTGTGTGTATATATATTTTGTATATTTTACAATATCCTTTGTAAAACAGAGTAAGGAACAGAATATTTGAAGTCACTACATCCTGATATTTCTGGATCATGGGGGTCTTGCCTTCTTAAGTTATTGCTGATACAATAGTTTCTAAGCAGGGAATCATACCAGCTTATTCTATATCTGATCCTTCCTGTATGTTCAGAAATATAACACCAGCCTGCTGCATTTGTTCTGCCCTGTGATGGCAAGTGGCATAAATACTGTCAAGGCAATGGTTGCAACTGCTTTTATGGCTCATAAACTAGCTCTCTGAGTTTTTAAAAAGGCAATCTGATTGTGGCTTGCTACTAGGCTCTGTGATCATATTAAGAGCAACTACGTTCTCTTCGCTGATGATGTAAAGCTGTTCAATACCACAGACAATACTTCTACCCTTCAAAAAGATCTTGACTATGTATCAGAATGGTCAAACAAATGGCAACTTCAAATCTCAACAAATAAATGCTCTGTCTTACATATTGGCAAAAAAAAAAATCAGAAAATAAAATACAAGCTGAATAGTCAAGACCTTGTTGATGATCCAAGCTCTGTAAAGGACCTTGCAATACTCATCTCTAATGATCTAAGTGCTAGAGCCCACTGTAACTACATAGCCAAAAAGGCATTAAGAGTTGTTAACCTAATTCTACGTAGCTTTTTCTCTGGTAATATCACACTACTAACTAGAGCATACCAAACATTTGCTAGACCAATACTCCAATACTGCTCATCAGTCTGGAACCCACATTACATATCTGATATTAGCACAGTTGAGAAAGTCCAGAAATATTTCACAAGAAGAGTTCTTCACTCCTCTACTCATTGTAGAATACCTTATGCCACCAGACTTGAAATTCTAGACCTAGAAAACCTTGAATTACGCCGTCTTCGGTCTGATCTAAGTATGGTATATAAAATCATACATTGAAATGACTTATCTGTCAATGAATACTTCAGCTTCAACCATAACAATACAAGAGCACACAATAAATACAAACTCAAGGTAAACCGCACCAAACCTGACTGCAGGAAATACGACGTCCGCAACAGAGTAGTCAATGTCTGGAATACTCTACCTGACTCTGTGGTTTCTTCCCCAAACCCCCAAAACTTTAACCTTAGACTGTCTACTATTGACCTCACCCCTTTCCTAAGAGGTCTCTAGGGGGCATGCATAAGCGCACCAACATGCCTACCGTCCCTGTCCTATTGTTTCTTTTATTTTTCTTATATGTATCCATTTCATGTATTCATAACTATGTATATACTTATACCTATTATCTTGTAAGCGATTGACAAATCAAAATAAAATAAAAATAAATAAATAAATAAAAATAAAGGCCAGAAGCTAAGCAATGGCTTAGTGTAGCGTGGTAATGGAAGTTCAAATGGGAGGTGGAAGTGGGCTGTGGACTGGTTTAGCAAACACCTTTAGCATGCACTAAGCTTGGGGATTCAAGATTATGTGTTTGTCAAAATCTAAAAGATGACTAGTGTGGTGTTGTGATAGAAGCTCCACCCCTTTTATACATGTGCAATGTCACACTTGTACAAAACAGGTAAGGCTTCAGTCTTGACTTGGGCATCCTGCTATGGACACTGCTGCCATAGATTATGACTATGATTATGAAAAGCTTCTCAAACAGTATATATTTGATATGAAGTGACAGCATGAAATCTGTATAACCTGACATCTTATTGGAATTTGGTTATTTGCATTTTCCATCAAACCAATAGATTACTGTTACTCCCTATCAACACTTAAATATTGCAGGCCAGTTATACTGATCTTCTGTAGTAGCTTAGCTTCTGTGCTGTTAGATGCAGGAAGATATGCTGAATGTTACTGCTCTTGTCAGAAATTATACTAGAGAATTTCATTAATTCATATTTAGAAAAATCTGAAGGCAATTTAAGTTCTCCCATTAGGAAAAAATTCCCTCAAGAATTGAGGGAATGATTTATAATAATGAAATAAATGATTTATTTATCATTTAAATAAATATCATTAATCTAACGTTATATGCAAGTAGAACCTATGTTGTAGTTATCAGCCCTTCAAAGTAGGCCAGAGTAGGAAACCAAAGTTATGCTGGTCAATACTACTTTTACTCTAAAAGCATAGTAACAGAATCTTGCAATTCTGAATGTGCTTCCCCACTCCAGTGGTGGGATTCAAAAATTTTTACTACCATTTCTGTGGGCGTGGCTTGGTGGGTATGGCAGGGGAAGGATACTGTAAAATCTCCAGTCAGAGGTGGGATTTGCTGGTTCTCCGAACGACTCAAAAGTTCCGCTACCGGTTCTCCAGAACTGATCAGAGCCTGCTGAATACCACCTCTGCCCAGGAGTGGGATGCTACTGGTTCTGCCAGGCTCGATAGAACCAGTAGCTCTGAAGAGCAGCAGACACAGAACCAGTTCTGTGTCTGCTGCTGTTTGGCCCACCCACCCACTCGGACTCTTACCTGTCCTTTATTTCCTGCTTTTTCAACCTGAGATGCTTTGTGCGGCACAGCAGAAAAAGCAGTAAAAAGCGTTTTTCAGACAATGCTCACCCGTGTGCAGCGCTTATCAGCTGTCCAGGAGGCCTCTCCTTCTTTTATCTTTGTGAGAACTAGAGTGGTCCAAGACATTTTCTCAGGCTACATTTCTGTCCTGGGCTCAACCCTCTTTTATCTGTCCATTGCCTTGGTAGCAAGCTCTTCTTCTGGTCATTCAAGTTCATTCTCTCTTCCCTCTAGAATGGTCATTATTTGGTGTGAGCAAAATACTTCAAGATTAAGTTCCAAATGTTCCTATTCTCCAAGGATGCGTGTTTAGGACATTTTGCTTGATTAGGTGAAGAACAATTTGAAGATTCTTTATCTTCCATAGGCAAACTCAACTAAACGGGTAGTTAATTTTTCTACACCTAATAATATGATAATATCTTTCACTGCACCGGACAGAGTTCTTGGGGTTATGATAGCATATGGGCCTTGGGGACAAGTTGAAGGTATACAAGAGAGAGAGATTCCATTTGAATTAAAATGCAATCAGGCTGCTGGTATATCAAATGTAAAAGTTGGCAGAGCAGCTTTTTAATGCCCCCCTAGGAAGCCAGCTGGTGCTGGGCAGCATCTGTTTGGGAAGCATGTAGATGTTTCAGATAATTATATAAGAATAGGGCCAATGTTAGAAATGATTTAATGGGTGCACATGACATTCAGGAGACAAAAAGATAAACCTTCTAAAAAGTGAGGGGTCTGGTAAAAAAAGGGGCAAAAGAGGATCAATTCTTTCCATAATATTAGTATTGTGGGAACTTTTATTGAATTGAACAACTAAAGGAAACAGGCAAAAAAAAAAAAGAATATAAACTGGAAAAAAATAAATAGGGAGGTTGAATATATTTTTTTAGACAAACATTTTGGAGATCTTTAACTTGGAGAAAGCTTTCTCGGGGGGGGGGGTCTGATCAAGATATGCACATTCATGAACAGCATGGGACTAGAATACATTTTTCTCCAACTTCAAAGCATGATGCAGGGATCTTCAAACTTGACAGCTTTAAGACTTATGAACTTCAACTCCCAGAATTTCTCCTCCAGTCATGTTAGCTCAGGAATTCTGGGAGTTGAAGTCCAGAAGTCTTAAACTTGCCAAGTTTGAAGACCCTTGGCATAAGGGTCAGATCATCTGACTACGAGATTTACAACAATATATTTCTAGCCACAAGACATTATTAACCTATCATAATAGATTCATTACTGACAGTAATGACCACTAATTTGGATGGCTTCAAAAAAGAGGCTAGATTGAGGTCAAATCTATTGTAGGCAATTAGTATTAAAAAAGAAAAATCCTCATCTTTACTTCCAAATGAAAAGCATGTCTCCAAATCCCAGTTGCAAAAATGCAGTGGTGGAAGATGGTAAGTTTTCTGCTTGGGAACACCAAGATGGAACTGGTTGGTTGCTATATAAGAAGCAACATGCTGTATTAAGATATACAGACCTGTATTTTGATCAGGTCTGTTGTTATATAAACAATAAAGTATAAAAAAAAACCCGGACAATCAAATTAAGAAAACTCAATGATTTAAACAAAAAAAAAAGACAAATCATGAAAGGAAAAAAGTGGCATATGAAAAGCTGTGAAAACCTGTCCTTCCATATTTCTATTGACATTCTAAAATTCCTAAACTTGGCATATCACTCAGCCCAACTGTATGACTTCCAGATACTTCAAAGAAACTAAAAGACTTCAGAAGTAAGTATTTTATCAGTTCATCAATTCCTTAGGAAAGGAGGTGTAGTACTGTATCTGTGACTTTTTCATATATCAGTGATATTTCCAGAAAAAGGCAATATTCAAAGTAATTTGTATTAAAAAGAACATAAGGCAATGCTATTAGATAAATATTTAAGTCAATATAAAAGCATGGTAATTTCTTAGTGTGCGTGTGTGTGTGTGTTTTAAAGTTTCTTGGTTACCTAGCAATTACATGAATTCAAGGAGAGGTGGATACATCTTCCATTTTACTTTGTGGTGTTTTCTATGGATTTTTTTTTTTTGTGGGGGTGGTGGTGGCTGGGGAGAACTCGATAGAAATTTTTATTCACCAGCTAATACAAACAGGAAAATGAGATTTTTACTGACTTGTATATTCTTATTTTCAAATAACATTCTTGTCTCTTTCATGTTGCCTACTCTTCGAAAGATGTACTGTATCTCTTTCCATTGGTATAATTTTGTTGCTGTTATTCCAGTTATACTATTGCCCTGCCTACCCTGTAGCCTTTTCTCTGCCTCCCTCTGTCCTTTTCCTTAGTTGTTGCATTCATTCAGAAAGTGAATTTCATATCATTATTATAAAATGTTTCAATAAGAAGTTGGTCTAAATCATACAGGATGCTGATGTTAGATTTTGTGATTTTTTTTGTGTGTGTCACTATTGTTTTTATGTAAAGCTATGTTTTAGAGCAGGAGTAAGTAATGTATAATAGCCTTCAGAGGGTGCTGGACTACATATTGCATAATTCCACATCATTGACCATGCTGACACAGTTTGTAAGAATGGTAAAAACTGAAGTTGAAAAACATTTAGAAAATTATATATTGTCCATCGTTGCTAGGGATAAAGATTAAAATGAATAGTAAACCCATTTTACTTGGCACATTTGTTTTTAAGTGGAAAAGAACACTGTTGCAAGAGGCTGGATCCTTCTACCATGAGATGAAGTAATAACAAATATCATATTTCTAAGAAAAATAAAAAGGCACTTGCAGAATCATGAATAACATTGAGCTTTTCCTTCTTTCCAAAATTAAGGTCAGCATTTTGCTCCAGCCTCCTGTCTGAAATATCCCCATTGTTTAGTAAAACCATGAAGACATTTAGTAAAATAATGGGGATATTATTAGTAAACAAAGGGGACATTTTGTTAAGGCTGACTTCTTGAAAGGGCCAATGTACTTTAACCTTTTTGGGGAGTTCAAGCACCTTTCAGATAGAGTATGAGAATGGCAGTGTGCTAATATTTTTCTTGCTTCTCCTGATCCTTTTCTTTTCTCCAAACAGACATTGATATATGCTGTTCTACCAAAATAATTTGGTTTCTAGTTGGTCCCAAACTGCATTACAGATGGCAGTAGGGTCCTGTACTTCTTTATCCATAAAAATATTTTTGAGGAAAGGGGTTGGATAAACCAGAAAGAGTACTGGATCTCATTATATGTTCTAGAATAATTTAGACTAATATTGCTGTTACTCCGCACCCTCTTGATACAATCCTTGACCTATTTTTTAGGCTGAGCTTTAATCTATAATATTGCTTTTCTTAAAATCAGAACAAGGAATAAAATGACTGAATTAAAAAAGCTGCCAGCCAGCCAGCTATGAAACATCATTTGTCTGGATGAGGTTGAATGTTATTAGTTTATTTTAAATTTATCTAATTAGTCTGTTAAGGGAAGTACAATATAGCAAGCAAAGATGCTGCCTGAAAATATTTTTGAAGGATCCCTAAGAAGGTATGACACATTGAGTAAGAGTGGTGTGTGTGGGGGGAGAGAAATGGCAAATTATCTTATTTATGCACATTGCAATTATCATATAGACTGTACCATTCTCTGCTCATTAGCAGTTAGCAATTAGGATTACACTCCTATTCAGCTCATCTCACAAATTCTTTCATTTTGCCATCCAGCCGAAATGTAAAGTTCTTCTCTCTCAATCAGTGTGTTGAATTACTGGAATATTGACTAAGTATATAATTCTTAGCTTAGACACTGAACATCTGTTGCCATTTCTGTCTCACAATCTGTAATTACAGCAGGGGGAGCTGGACAATTGGAGATTAAAAGGATGCTGCTTAATCTTCCAACACATGCTTCCACTTAAAAATAAAACAACACACAAAAGAAATCTCATTGAGACATGTTGTATAAGTGACCCTGCCTGTAAATCAGTAAAATATCATTTTGCTTATGTTGGAGTCCGGAATATGGGCATCAACTCGCATCTTTATCTAAATCTCATCAAGCCAAAGGGGTTTTTCCCCCAGTCATACAAATAGTTAATTGCTGCCCTTCTCTTTTTCTCTAAGCTCTTCCATGGGGTTTCATATAAACACATTCCTAGGTAAAGCAATTTTAATATTTTACTATTTTATTATCCGTGTTAGGGCTGTAGTTGATAAAATGGAAACCCACTTTTCTCAAACAAGACTAAAGTATTATATAAGCATGGAATATATGCCTTCTAATCTCAAGGCCAGGAGAATAATGGCTGCAGTTCTCCTTACCATAAGATAGAATAGAATAACAGAGTTGGAAGGGACCTTGAAGGCTTTC
The DNA here is from genome assembly GCF_900518735.1 of Pseudonaja textilis. Next base: position 37,125 of record NW_020769469.1, read on the forward strand.
TAGTCCAACCCCCTGCTTAGGCAGGAAACCCTATAAGATGACAGGAAGTGACCTGAAATTCTGGAATTAATATAAATTCAGGGCTTCATTATATTGTTCTGCATGGTGCAGATCAGTCTATATACTTTCTAATTAGCCTGCAATAAAATCATACTTGTATGATTCTGTTGTAAATTTCTGAATATGGGATTTATGTACTGTACATGTAAACTTAAAACTCATTGACTTGGCATGAAGTTTGCCACAAGAAATACATAATAATCAATATAGCTTTGACAATATTCAAAGGTACTAATGTACTTTTCCTAATTCCTAATTCCTTTTTCTAATTTTTTTAATCTTAAAGTCCTATGGCTTATTTTCATACTAGCTTTTATTAAACATGAAAAGAGATATTACTAATATGAAAAGAGACATTGCTAATATTGTGATTCTTATCCATATTGTGTTGAGGATACAACTTTTAGTTCAACTGTACAAGTTTGTACAGTTCCATCTACAAGGAGGAACACTTTTAAAGTATGTACTATATGAGGAAGTTTTGATAGGAAACAAGCTTTTCCTCCTTCTCTCTGTCTTTCCAAAGTTGGTTTACTGACATTTCTTTGACTTCTCAGAAGAATTAGTTTTTAGAATAGAATAGAATAGAATTTTTTTTTTGCCAAGTATGATTGGACACACAAGAAATTTGTCATTGGCACAAATGCTCTCAGTGTACATAAAAAGAAAAAGGAAACAAATACATTTATCAAGAATCATAAGATTCTATCAGTTAGTGATAGTCATAGGTTACTAATAACAATTAAGTCATAGGTTACTAATAAGCAATCAAATCATACTAGGAAACAAATAAAAACAATATAAATTGTAAAGATACAAGCAACATGGTTATAATCATAAGTGGGAGGAGATAGGTAATAGGAAGGATGAGATTAATAATAGTAATACAGTCTTAGTAAATAGTTTGACTGTGTTGTGAGAATTAGTTGTTTAGAAGAGTGATGGCATTCAGGAAAAAAATTCGTCCTTATGTCTAGTTGTTCTGGTGTGCCATGCTCTATAGCAGCGGTCGCCAACCAGTGGGCCCCGGCCCACTGGTGGGCTGTGAGAAAATTTTGGTGGGCTACAGAGAAATCTCACTCCCAGAGCACCCTCACAAAGCAATTAATCCAGGCTGCACAGAAACACAAGGCTGTGCCGCCCACACGGCCCACGGGAACCCTCCCTGCCCACTCACCCCTTACCTGGTAAACTTGCCTGCTAAATTGCTATTTTTCCTTTTTCCGACCATCATCTGTTCTGCTCTGCCAGGATATTTAGATTAGCTAGGAAGCAGGAAATGGTTGGATTTCTTGCTTTCTAGCTAGTCTTTAGATCTTCGGCTCAGCACAGCCAACTTCCCTTAGGACTGAAGGTTTGCTTGCAAGCAAATTCAGTGCAGACTCATGGCAAACAAATTTGAGAGACTTAGCTAACCGATGGCAAATAGATAGATCACTGAATGATTCTGTGAGCAACTCAATCTGCCTCCTTTGCCTGATTTTGGGTAAAAGTTGCTAGTTTTTTAAATAAAAAATTCAATATTTACCTGCATGGTATGTTGTGAGTTAATTTTGTGAGTTTGCTTGCTAGAAAATTTTATGAGTTTGCTTGCAAGCAAATTTTATGTGACAAACTGAGCTAGCCAATGGCAGATAGATAGATCTCTGAATGAATCTGTGATTCTGTGAGAAACTCAATCTGCCTGCCTGCTTTGCCTGATTTTGGGTAAAAGTTGTTCTTTTTTATATAAAAAATTCAATATTTATTTAAATATTAATAATATTTACATACCAGCCATGCCCAGCCAGTCACATGACCACCAAGCCACACCCACAAATTAGGCCACGCCCACAGAACCTGTTAGTGGTCCCTGGGATCTAAAATTATGAGTTTGGTGGTCCCTGAGGTCCAAAAGGTTGACGACCCCTGCTCTATAGCATCGTTTTGAGGGCAGAAGTTGAAACAATTTATGTCTAGGATGTGACCTGTTGTTGTTATTAAGCAACAGATTTCAGCAACCACTTTCAAATGGTTTTGATTACATAAAAATAGTATCCACAATTTGCAAAGACTTTATATCCTAAACACCCCTCTCTGTTACAAGAATTCATTTCTATTTCATTGCCAATACATCATTCAGCTAAAATCACTATTGGAGAGAGAAAGAAAATTAATAGGTTTGAAACTGCTTTGTTTGCAATGTTCTTTTGACAACTTGAAATTCAGGTAAGGATATAAGCTATTTGTAGAGTGCAAGCAGATAAGTAAATGGTGGATTTAAACAGTTGGATATTTCAATAATTTACATTATGGAAACTACTAATTAATGACAAATATTCACTCCCTCCCTTTATACTCAGCTGCACTGCATTCATGAAGACACATTATCATTGCTCATGATGATCTTATCTATTTGCACTAATCTCCTTCAAGATAATTTGTCTCCTAGCATGTTCCTCTTATAAGATTATTGTGTCTGCAAATTTCATTATACTTTTGTTTTTAAATAATATTCTAAAGGAACATAATTCAAAAGATTGATCATAATTTCTGTGACATTTAGCATATTTCAAAACAGTTGTAACCCATTCTGATGAAAAGCAAGCATGCTGGAGGAATATCATAAAATTTTTCCAAATCTAATCCAAATATTGACTTGGATTGGACATAAGTGAGATTGTCATCCCTACAAAGTAGATCAGACTAAGAAACCAATGGTGTATAAGTGAGAACTGCTTATGGTAACAGTTATAATAACAGAATTTCAAGTCTGAATATGATTCTCTGTTCCCTTACTTTATCTTTGTGTCAACTAGGGAAGAGCCTATCTACGACATATATCATCAAATTGGTTTCTTGGAATGAGATCAAGCTCAACATATCTGGTCACTGTTTTGGTCACTGCTCTTCCTCCTGTCCTTCGAGGTGATTCCCCATGTGCTTTTCAAAGGGATTTGATTGAGTGATTTCTTCAATTCCCAATCAGCCTCCCAAGGTTGGAAAGGAGATCTTTGCATATCCACAGGTTTTTAAGGCATTCTACTTCACAACCAGTTTATAATAAGGAAGAAGATAAGGTAGAAAACAAGTGATAAAATAACTTGGAATATTTGTTCTTTCATGGGCTTCCATTTTATCTTTATAATTTCTTGCTTTTATAGCATGATGATTTGGTAGAAACATGGAATGGGAAAGTAAGATTTGTGTCTGTCTGTCCCTTCACTGTTTGCACACTTTAACTGGAAACCACTCAAAGGGAATTGTTAAATCTACAGAATGTCTTGATTTTCCATTAAAATGCTGTGAGGAATGTACAGTATTTCATTGTATAATTAGCTCTGATTTATTTTTTCACAGTGGTGAACATTATAGTGCATAACAGAATGTTAACAATCTGCTGTGAATTTTCTGTAATGATACCCCAGCTTTCCACAGTCAGTAAACTCTCTGGAAACTGCTTCAATTTAAATTGGATTTATCCCTCCAGTCTACCACCAACAGAACACACAAATTCTATGTTGTTCTGTACAATGAATGGAAAAAAATCAGGCTTTGCCTATTCCCATGTTTCAGCCTTCCTTGAGATGAATCACATAGCCTTTTTAGATGTAAGGCACCTCACATTTTGATGTGGGAAGTAGGAAAATATATATACAATCAAGGATCGTCCACATCTTAGTTTCACAGAATACTTGCAAAAAAGAGAAATGGCATATGTAATTAGGACCAGTGCTGAAAATATCAAGATTCTTGGAATTTGAACTGGAATCCATATTGATGTAATTTTCTAAAGTTATTGATTATGGCAATTGGAGAAGGCAGAAGTATGGAAGGGAGAATTTCCTGAGGGATTTTATTTGATGGAAACAAGGAGGCCCGAGATCCCTCATTCAATACATTATTGTGCCCAGGCTACTTCACAGGTGGTTAGGTGGTTAGGATAAAATTAGTGGAGATTCCTTATTAAACTATATTCTGATAATAAGTGTTACACTTGTGGAAGGGAAAACAGTAAAGGAAAGGTAAATTGTCCTACAGAATGGAAATACAAAACTCATTGTTCCAGAATACCATTAATGTCACCTCTGGAATGCCACGAGGTTCTGACCAGTTCTGGAGAACCGGTAGTGGAAATTTTGAGTAGTTCAGAGAATTGGCAAATACCACCTCTGACTGGCCCCACCCCATCTATTCTCTGCCTCCCGAGTCCCAGCTGATCAGCTGGGTCTTCTTTTGTTGCCCTGCACAGGAGAACGGAGCTGGAAAGCAGGTTAGTGGGATGGGGAGTGAATGGGGATTTTACAGCATCCTTCCCCTGCCATGCGCACCAAGCCATGCCCACCAAACTACACCGCGCCCACCAAGCCATGCCCACAGAACCAATAGTAAAAAAATTTGAATCCCACCACTGCACGACCCCTTCATGTTTCATGATGTTGAATTCTGGAAAGCTATTGAACAACCCCTAGAACAGCCAGATCAGCATCACCCAGAAGAAAAGGCACAGTCTGGCCTTCCCTGCCCACGATTACAGATAATCCTCGACTTACAATAGTTCATTTAGTGACCCTTTGAAATTATAAGGGGCACTGAAAAAAGTGGCTTATGACCATTTTTCACACTTAAAACTATTGCAGCATCCCCATGGTCATGAGATTAAAGTGCAGGTGCTTGGCAACTCACTCATATTTATGACGATTGCAGTGCCCTGGGGTCAGGTGACTCCCCTTTTGCAACCTTCTGACATGCGAAGTCAATGGGGTAGCCAAATTCACTTGACAATCATGTTACTAACAAGTGCAGTGATCCACTTAACAATTCTGAGTGGAAAGGTTATTAAGTGTGAGAAAACTCACTTAACTGTTACACTTAGCAAAGAATTTTGGGGCTCAGTTGAGGTCGTATGTCAAGGACCACCTGTACTCTGTCTTCCTTGATCTGCTCTGCCAAACCCCTGACACATGTTCAGCTGATGGTGGATGGGATTTTCTGCCCCCCCCACCCCTTCCTTCTCAGCCAGAACTGTCTGCCTGTGATTCTTCAACCCCTTTTCCAGGGAATATAGCAAGTTGTTATGTATTATGTTATACATCACTTGATGTAACCCCAAATTTGAATACAAAATCAATCAAATTTGGAGCCTTGTACTTCGATAGCATACAGTGGATGAGCTAAATTAAAAAGTTAGCAAATATAATTATTTAAAGGTATAAAATCCAAGTATTTTTTCCAGTAATCTGTTCAAATCAAGGTTGAGGTTTAAAAACAAAACTTAATGAACTCGTTCTCCTTAATTTCCCTTCAACCAGATGTGGCTGTGAAGTCTCCTTGCAATAAACAACTGCAGTATATAATTTCCCATTTGTCTGTTTTTAATTGGGCTCTTATTGTTGCATTCTCTAATGGAGAGAATAAATAGCCTTTATGTAGAATGCATTTTTATTTTGTAGAAATGCTCAAATTATAGCTCCAGTTATTTTTAGATACTCCATTACAATTTAAATGTTTCCTTTATTCCAAGAAACTGGAATAAACTTTTCCAGCTATCAAGTTAATATTTAAATATTATTTCACAGAAGCTTCTTTAATATGGTGATGTAAATTTTCAAATCTTAATCTACTAGAACTGTTCACATACAAAATATAATTAATGGATTTCAGATCATTTCCCAAATTAATGTCACAAACCCATAAATATAAAAGTGATAGTGGAATCACAGTTTATTTTTTCAGCAATACACTCTGTTCTTTTCTGTTTCTTTCTAGCAATATACTATTCTTAATGAAAAATAAGGGAAGCAAGAGAAATGATCCCTTCCAGGACCTTTCAGGATATACCTTGGATTCTGACTCCCAAGGGAGACATTTCTGACTAGTGGATTTCAGTGTCATGAAAGTGCAGCAAATAGCTTTCTGCATCAGTTGACAAAATAATCTATTGGACATTTATTAATTGTGGGATAAGAAATGAAACAAACAAGTTTCCTACGTATTTTTTGTGTGGATGTATGTTTTGTATATGCATTTGCCCAATTCATATACAAAGCAGAATATGCTGATTTATCAAAATCAAAATTTTGTGATGCAGATCACAACATAGTAAATAAACTTATTGTGGAAATTTGAATAGAAATTTTGACATAAAAATAAAGTAAAATGTAAAGTATCTTCTCTGACTACAAAGTCCATTCATTACAAGTATGGTTTTATCAGTTTTAGATAGAAAAATTGGTTAAAGCTGCACTGTAATTCCTGGCTTAACGTGGCTTTGAAAGGAGGGACATTTCATAAAAGAAATCGCACCCCCACCAAAAAACGCGCAAACCCTGCTCCCTGAAACCTGAGGAAAAGTCCAGAAAATCCAAATGCTGTGGGAATGTATGACACGATCCCACCTACTTTGCATCACTGCTCACTAATACCTTGGCTCCCCTTCCCATGGTGAAGAACACAAATCCTGCATGTCCAAAAGTTGTTTGTGGAGTTTCTCAGTCATCCAAGTCACAGTTGTCTCAAAGATGCTTTTTTCAAAAGGCAACTGAACTGTTTTTTTCCTTGAGGAAGAAGACATTTTGCTTCCCATCCAAGAAGCTTCGTTGGTTCTGGCAGGATGGTGGCGGCAATGGAAGCAAAACCTCGTCTTCTTCTTCCTCAAGGAAAAAACAGTCCAGGTTTCTCATTTTTCTTTTAAATTATATCTGGAACTCTGGAAAAGAACGGGGGGACAGGACATGTTTTATCATTTGAATTTTAGAGTTTGATAATGATAGACACTTAGAAGGGAAAATCAGTGAATAACTCTTTAGGGAACATTTCCACTATTAGTATTAACTGGGTTCTCTCTCTTTCTTTCTCTCTGTCTTTCTCTGTCTCTCTCTATCTCTCTGTCTCCCTCCCTCCCTCCCCCTCTCTCCCTCCCTCTCTCTCCCCCCTGGATATGAATGACTAGCAGCTAATAACATAAAAAATAATAGTTATATTCTTAAAATGTATAATCAAGGTTATGAAATGCAATTTGAAAGCTTTAATGCTTTGGGGTCTCTGTATATATAAATAATAGACATTTATGGTTGCACAATTGAATTAAATAAAATGCACAGTTACATTAGTTAAGCAATAAAATACAAAATGACAACAATACTTGACCTGTAGTTACAAGAACACTGAAAAAATTGACTTATGACTGTTTTTCACACTTGCAACTGCTACAGCATCTCTATGGTTATGTGATCAAAATTTGGACGCTTGGCAACTGACATATAGTTATGACGGTTGCAGTATACTGAGGTCGTGTCAGAGGTGGTATTAGGGAAGGTTCTGACCAATACTGAAGAACCGGTAGCAGACATTTTGAGAAGTTCGAAGAACTGGCAGATTTTAAAATCTCTGACTGGAGATTTTACAGTATCCTTCCCCTGCCACGTCCACCAGGCCATGACCACAGAATTGATAGTGAAAAAAATTGAATCCCACCACTGGGTCATGTGATCATCTTTTGTGACCTTCTGACAATCAGTCAATGGGAAAGCCAGATTCAGTTAACAACTGAGTTACTGACTTAACTACAGTGATTCGCTTAACAACTGTGACAAGAAGGGTTGTAAAATGGGGCAAAACTCACAAGTGTCTTGCTCAGCAACAGAAATTTTGGGATCAATTGTGGTCTTAAGTTGAGGACTATTTGTATCAAAGTTTTTCATATTTTAATACTGTATGTGGGAGACAACACTTTCTCACCAAGAAATTAGAGAAAATTTAGTTGGTTTTGTCTAAGTATCCTCAGAAAAACTCGAATATAGATTATTATTAGCATTAGCATTAGCATTTGTCTTTCGACCCTAGGCTTACCAGGTTTTATGAAAATCAGCTGTGCTATCTATTGGTACACAAAAATGGTTCATTCAGGTAGCACTAATGTAACTGCTTACAGAATTTTCTATAAATGCAGATAAATTTATAGACACTAATGTTCTCCAGCAGGATTGCATATTATCTAGGTTGCTTTTACTTTACCATGGCACAACATTTTTTCCTCTTTATTTTTCACAACTTTTTGAAAAATGCTTTTTCTGAAACTTTATGAAAGGGTATGTTTTATAATCAGTAATGATGTCATCACAGGAATAAAAGTGGAAGTAGAGAAATAACACTGTCTGGGCAGCAAGTGTGGATCCCGCACTGATTGGGATGGAACAGAATCAAGATCAGACCAGCAGACATGTCTCCACCACTGGGATTAATAACCACATTGTTAATGCTCTGATCACATTGTTATTCAATGGTATTTATCAATTCTTAAATTTTCTCTTAAATTTTCTTTTCTGCTTTTGAATTACCAATTTTATGTCACCAATTTGAAAGACTCCTTGATAACTATAATGAAATCTACATTAAGCAAAGCCTACATTTCCCCTTACTTTAATTCTGTATCTTTGCATTATCACTTGAGATGACAAATTCATCTTGATTCATGTCAGATCTCATATTTCATTTCCTGCAGATCCCAGCAAGTAAATCCCATGTGATTCAGCAGAGTTGCCTTTACAGGAAACAAACTCTCTCTTTTTTACAGTAATCCCTTTAACACTTATGCATTTTAAAACTAAATATATGTGTATCAGCATAGTCTATCTCCTATAAAATTCCAGAAAATGGAGCAGAGATTTAGTATGTTGTAATGTTCTTATTCATTTTGATAGCTTCAATGTACATATATATCTGCACTGCAGTCTGACTCCACCAGGCCAGTCATGTATATCCACCAATCCTCAGTGTCTCAACTGATTAAAATTATCCACTGAGATATGCGAGACTCTTAGAAATCTTCCCTTTAGTCCTTCTTAAACTTGCTCAGTACCACAGCCTCTCCAACTGTTCTCTTTATACATTTTCTCTTTTTCTTCTCCAATAGCACTATTTCTGTAATCAGTTGAGAATCCTTCAAATTACTTTGCTAAATTAGAGCTTACAATAATAGTAGGAATAACAAAATAATAATAATTTAAAAAAAAGAAAATCAGATTCTTCTCTGGAAGTTCCTTTACATTTCTAGAGTTAATAATAAACTTAGCATGCACTGAAAATTTTGAACTATATATTTTGGAAAAAATGAAATAGAAGCTAAATCTACAAATACACCCAAACAAAACTGTTGAAGAGTTCCACCTGATAATTTTCTTCTGCTTTTTTGTCTGCTGACATTAATAGATTTCTTCACCCATTTTTTCCTGTTTCATTTACATCACAGAAATATATAATGTACTAGCATATAAATATCACCATAGAACATATTATTAAATATAATAATTATTTGTTTCAAGAAGATCTACAGTTTTTGAACATGAAATCATAACATAAAGAATATATAATATCTGTGCTGTATCTTTATATAAAAATATCCTTTTATCTAGTGTATATGATAAACATTATTCATTGGATATGGATATAATTGAACTGCCTCAGGAATATATTCATATATTAAAAAGCATTACCTACAAGCCCACAAACTTTAAAAATAATTTTTGACGTATAGATTAACCATATTTACTATATGTATTTTTCATTACATTTCAGATGATGTTTTAAAAATCAATTGTATATTTTGCCCTGAGCCCATATACCCTTTGTTGATTTTGATCTTTGGCATGCCTTTGCCAAACCCAGCCCTGAACCCAATAAAGGTTGCACTTTAGTGAGACCATTGACAAAATTCTGAAGATGCAGGTTTCTGGAGATTCTTGGAGTAAAAAATTAAGAGAACACAGGCAGTCCTCAATTTACAACCTCAACTGAGCCCAGAATTTCTATTGATAAGCCAAATAGTTGTTAAATGAGTTTTGCTCCATTTTATGACCTTGCTTGCCACAGTTATTAATCCCTGCAGTCATTAAATTAGTAACACAGTTGTTAAGTGAATCTGGCTTCCTCATTGACTTTGCTGATCAGAAGGTCCAAAAAAGTGGTCACATAACTCTGAGGCATCACAGTTGTCAAGTGTCTGAATTTTGATCAGTGAGTATGGAGATGCTGCAACGGTCATAAATCACTTTTGGAAAATGGTCATAAGTCACTTTTTTCAGTGCTATTGCGACTTCGAATGGTCACGAAATGAACTGTTACAAGTTGAGGACTATCTGTACCAAGACAAGGTGACTTAAAATCCTTCCATCAGCTGAATCCTTTGGATCCCTCCTATTTAGCCAAAAAGGCATCAAGAGTTGTTAACCTAGCTTTTTCTCTGGTAATATTACACTACTAACTAGAGCATACCAAACATTTGCTAGACCAATATTTGAATACAGCTCATCAGTCTGGAACCCACATTACATATCTGATATTAACACAGTTGAGAAAGTCCAGAAATATTTCACAAGAAGAATTCTCCACTCCTCTACTCATTGCAGAATACCTTATGCCACCAGACTTGAAATTATAGACCTAGAAAACCTAGAACTATGCCGACTTTGGTCCGATCAAAGTATAGTATATAAAACCATACATTGCAATGTCCTACCTGTCAATGAATACTTCAGCTTCAACCATAACAATGCAAGAGCACACGGACTTCCAGTTTGCAAGGCTTTGGCGGCAGCAGGAATCCGCGATCGTGCGTGGTTCCCACTGCGCTCGCCACCGAAGTGCCTCCGATCCAGCTGGATTTGGAGGATATGGTTACCCTGTAGAGGCAACCGAAGACAGGGAGATCCAGATTGGGGCTTGGGGGTATCGCAAACCCCCTCCTCAGCTGGCTAAACTCCCTTTTCCCAAGGTGGTGGAGCGGCGGTCAGCAACAAAGAAGCCTGCAGCCGGACAAGATTGTGCAGGAGGAAGTCGGAAAAGTGAAAGTTTTTTGGCTGAACTGGGACAACAAGGAAACTTTAAATACCCTGGAAATTTAATCTTTTGAACGATACATTGTTTCCCAAGAAGACTGTAAAAGCGGCGGAAGAAAGTTGAAAGGGAAAGTTATTTTCTCTCAGTCTCCTTCCCTACGAAAATAGCAAATGGAAATCTGAAAAACCTGCTTGGGCACAGAAGGTAATTAAACTTGAAAATTAAAGCCAAGGGGATAAAAGATTTTTGAACATTGGAATTAAAAATTAAAATCTTTTTGCTATAAGTGGGAAGGAAGAGGTAAAGAACTTATTTTAAGATTGTATTAGAGGAGACTGCTTGGAGTTTATAAGACCAGAAATAAATGGCAATAAGACTTTTAAAAAATTATTTTGGAACTGTATAATTGAATTCTACCCCAGGAAGAGAAAATATAAAAAGAAGAAAGTGCTAATGAAATAGTTTGTCTTGATTTGGACTGCCTTGTGACTTTGGTGACTTTTGGGAACTATTTCTTGAAAGATTAAAAACATCTGGGTTGTTTTTTAAAAATGGCATTATCTGTTGAAGAATTGCAAGTGGAATTTCAAAAGTTAAAAGAAGAGGAACAAGAAGGCAAGGGCTCTTCTGGATCTATTTTTCATTTTTTAGAAATGGCGATTTCTACCTACCAGGAAATACAACAACAAGAAAGCTGGGATGATGAAGAAGAAGCCATCTTTAATGGACAAATAATCTTAGTTGAGGAAGAAAAGAGAAAGGGGGGAAAGAAAATGGAGAATTCAGAACTTAAAAAAGCAACCAAGAAAGGAAAAAATAAGGTGAAAAATCGATACAATGTCAGAAAGCAACAGAAAAGAGAAATACAATAGAGAGGGGAGACTAAGAGAGTGGAGTTTGAGAGATGGGGGGGCAAAAAGGCTAGAATTGATAAGAAAGGAAGGGAAAAAGGAAAGAGATATCATAAAGGTTTAAAACAAGATGTTAAAAAACAGGTTTTTTTCAGAGACAAAGGGTAATTTTAAAAAAAAAAAGATTCTGCAAAAGTACATAAGACTGTATTGTAGATATTAGTATTTGAAATCGAGTTAGAAAACTGAAATATTATATGAATTAATAATACATTAAAGGGGATGTATAAAAATGATTAAGATTTAACAATAGAGTTTAATTTCCTATGGAACATTGTTTTTACTATATTATAAACTTATTTTTCTTCTTTTGTTTTACTATTCTAAAATGTAGTACTTAGAATGTACTAAGCAGAATCAGTATGGAAAGTATGTGTTATTTTATGTGTTAAATTTAGGGGAAAGATAAAAAGTTGTCATACTTCAACCAGTGATTACAGGAGAAATATTGTATTAGACAGAAAAGATAAATAGATAATTGAAAGAGAACGGACAAAAGATGCAAGTATAATTATCTAAATTGAGATGAAATAAATAAAATAGAATTAAGAGAGTGAATAGAAGAGAGAAAATATATAGAAAATATAGAATGTTAAATAAGATATGAAATAGTATATTAAGTGAGCATGAATTTGATTTATGTCTGTACAAAAAGATGTAACCCGGGGTTAAGCCGCTTTCCAAAAAGAAGTTTTATGTACTTATGTTTTGTGTTTTGTTTGTCTATGTTTGAATTAATAAAACTCTAGAAGAATGTTGGAAGAGAATAATGAAATTGCAAATAAGACAGATGGATATAATGAATATATACAAATCAAAGCAAAAGAAATATAATTGAATAGAAGGAAAGGGAGAAATAGAGAGAAGTTGGGAAAAGATATGAAGTTGAATATGTAAGATAAATATGCATATTAAATTGTGCTTGTATGGAAATGTGATAATTTGGAATTATGCTGTCTTTAAATAAGACATTTTATTTGTTTTTCAGAAAAGATGACTTATGTTTTTATATTCTACATTTTGTTTGTCTGTGTATTGTTTTTAAAAATTAATAAAATTTGTTTAAAAAAAAACCGATACAAGAGCACACAATAGATACAAACTCAAGGTTAATCGCACCAAACCTGATTGCAGGAAATACGACTTCAGCAACAGAGTGGTCAATATCTGGAACATTCTACCTGACTCTGTGGTTTCTTCCCCAAACCACAAAAACTTTAACCTTAGACTGTCTACTATTGACCTCACCCCTTTCCTTAGGAGTCTGTAAGGGGCGTGCATAAGCGCACCAACATTCCTACCGTCCCTGTCCTATTGTTTCTTTTATTTTTCTTATATGTATCCATGTATTCGTAACTATGTTTTTACTTATACCTATTATCTTGTAAGCAATTGACAAACCAAATAAAATTAAAAAAATATTATGTTGTTTCCACATTTTTTCCCAATTGCTTTCAGAAGCTTTATCAACATGAATTATGATAATAGATGAAACCATTTTGATAAGAGTTTCTTTAAAAGAATTGAATTCTTCTTCATTTGAAGATATTATGAACTCAGAACAAAAAAGGAGAAATTAAGAGAAATGTACAGTATAATCTGAAGAAATCATAAGAAAGATAGTAGGTAATAAAATTAATACTAGTTAAAAGTAGAACTAGAATTCCTTCCTTCATTCCGTTCACCCATCCACCCATCCATCCACACATCCATCCAGAAATAATTACTATTTTTGCATATCTTCTACACATTTTGAAGTTTAGAGCCTTTATCAAATAAATCATATATTTTCTTTGTGCTTAGTGAAGCAACTTCATACAAAGAAATGACACCAGATGTAGTATCTGTGAGTGGAAACTGTCATGTTTGATCATTTGTTGCAGGAAAACATTCAGAAGCTTCTTAGCTTTCATGTAATAATCACAGGCCATCCCTCATTCTGCCTGCTTAAAGCTCCTTAGTTAATTCAGAGCAATTTGACACAGCTTGCTACTGCAGAGAAGGCTGAACTGGAGTGCCAGCCACCCCCTTCTGAATCTGCAGTGCTTTCCATTATTACACCAAAGGAGTATATCAGAGAAAGGTGGCAGCACCGAGCCATTTAACTTGTTTTTAATATTTATTATACAGCACTTAATGCAAATAGCACTGCACATGGGGAATAAATTGTGGCTGTAATATATGTGCCTCAGTTTCGGATTCTTAATCCTTGCTGAAGTTTTTGTCCTATTATTCATTCCACCAAGCAATGTACAAAAAAAGAAATAAGGTATTAAGAATAATTATTATGCACTGCAATAGCTATTTCTTCCCTCTCACCCCACAATAAAAGGCTGAACAAATATACAATCACCTCATCATGGTGATACTATCACTTAGACAATATATACAATTAGGTGCACAGCTATAGTTATTAGGTGCACAGCTATAGTTCATGTGATGACTGAGCGCAAAATCAGCAAAGTGGAAGCATATTCCCAAGGTAGATAGACTTAATTATAAGAGGGAAGCCGTATTTTACCAATCCAAATGCTGACTCCTATAATGCTGATTCATACTTTTTTTTTGGTATATATTTTATTTGCAGTTTTTCTTTAACAACCAACATAATTTGTGGACAGTGTAATGACTGGGTCAATACATTTTTTACACAGTGCTGGCATTAATAATACAATTACTTATACATAGTTTTTATCTTCCAACTTCTAACCTTAATATACTCATTATAATTATAATATATTTTTATATATCACTATATATGCTACTATTTTCCCAATTTGTACTCCTCCCCCACTTGGTGAGGTTCTTCCAAATTCACCTCTTTATCTTTAAATAATACTATTCTCTCTTTATAATACTATATTTAAACATCAATTACATTTATTCATATAATGTGTTTGTTGACTCCTGTTAAACATCAATATTTTAGTATTTAAAATATTACTCAAAATCTACCATGTTTCCAAAATCTCAATTTTCTATAAACACCAATAAAACCATATATTAATAAACTCAATCGCTCCCGAGATTATATCTCTGAGTCCCCTGAATTTGTTAATCAGTGGTGGAATTCAAATTTTTTTACTACTGGTTCTGTGGGCATGGCTTGTTTGGTGGGCATGGCTTGGTGGTCATGTGAGTGGATGGGCATGGCCAACTTGGTGAAATGGGGCGGCACCTTGGTGCGAGTGACATCAAGTTGGCCACGCCCACTCAGTCACATGACCGATGTTGCAGAGACAGGGTGAGTTCCTACATACCTTCCTCCCCTCCTCCGCCCTTGAGCTGACAAAAAAAAAAGCCCAATTAAACCCAACTAGCCCAACTAAAGTAACAGTGGTGGGGGCAACAGGGACGTGTGATGGGTCCCTCCACATTGCCTTCCGGGTGACAGACAGGGCTTCGGCACATCTTTTCCTCAGAGGTGCAGTGTCTGCCTCCCTCAATACTCCTTGTGGAGGGACACACACGCCTGTCACCACCGCCATTTGCTCTCAGTTCTTGGCTTCTTCCATGGGGGCGCTCTTAAAGTTGACCTTTAAGTGGTTCGTGGACATCCACCCACCTGTCCAGCGCCCCCCCCTCCTAGAGCATACTTTCTTCCTTTTCCTGGTGGACATGCCTCTTTCATCCCGGCCTGGCCAGCCAGCAGATGACCACATGTCCTGGGGCTTCTCACCCCATTGTTGCAAGATGCTTGCAGCTGCTGCATGCTTTTTTCAGTGCATCTGAAGTCCAGCAACTACACTGAAAAAAGCATGCCCTGTTTTATGTGCTGGGCTCAGCAAGTCCGAGCAGCTGGTGCATACAACAGGATGGTGCCAGACCATTGGAAAAGCAGAGCGAAGCCAGAGATCAGTAGCTGCCTCTTTCACAGTGCAGAAATCTTCCCTGAATTGGCCAGCTGGTCTCCTCTTTCTCTGCCTGTTTGTTTTGTATCACCAAGGAGGAGACCAGCCAGCCAAAGGGGCCACTGCTGGAGACAATTCTTTTTCGATCTCCAGCCACCTCTCTTGGGCAGAAATCCTCCCCAACCGGCCAGCTGGTCTCCTCTACTCAGCCATACAAAACAAATAGGCAGAGAAGGAGGAGACCAGCTGATTGATTCAGGAAGGATTTCTGCGCTGTGAAAGAGGCAGCTACTGATCTCTGGCTCTGCTCTGCTTCTCCAATCATCTGGCACTGCCCTGTTCTATGAGCCAGCTGCTTGGACTTGCTGGGCCCAGAACATAGAACAGGGTATGCTTTTTGTGGTGCAGCTGAAGTCCAGCAGGTGCACCAAAAAAAGCATACAGCAGCTGCAGGCATCTCATGCCAAGTGGGTCAAAAAGCCCCGGGACATCCGACCACCCACCTGCTGGCTGGCTGAGCTGGGCTGGGCTGGAAGAGGCGTGTCTGCCAAGAGAAGGAAGAAAACATGCTCCAGGAGGGCGGGTAGGCAGGTGGTTGTCCAGGGGCTGCTGCACATGCGCATTGCATGTGTAGCGACTACACACACAGTGCGCATGTGCAGCAATCCTGGGACATATGCCTGAACTGCACCACGGCTGCCACATGGTAACGAATGCTAGGAGAGCGACTGGGGCAAGTGAGAGACCAGGCAACCGGGTCTGGGATGTGGTCAGCCAGGGGTCGCCACTGGTTCCGCGATCCATGCCTGAACTGATGAGAACCAGTTGAATACCACCTCTGTTTGTAATTCTAAAAACTATGAGTTCCAATATACTTTTTGCCCATTGTTAACCATGATAGTACATTTAGGTACATCTAATCAGAGTCTTCCATGTTGAGGTAATTCCCTGGTAGGAGAATGAGTGCACACAGGGAGACATAGTGAGAGGGGTGAGGAATAACACACAACCAGCACACAGATACACTGTATAGTAAAATGTAGGCTTTTACTTCCAGTAAATGGTTAAGCATTTTCAACAAACAGTCCAAGTCATACACGGTTAAGGCAGTCAGTATTTAGTCCAGGGATACTCCAAATAACAAAGTCCAGTATCATAAACAGTTCAGTAACAGACTTACATCAAATCCAAGAAGAACTATGATCAGCAACAGTAAATAGGGAAATGCAGGAACCAAAAACACTCTCCAGAACTAACAACCCAGGTTTCTGGCTCCGTCTTATGGCCGTTTGAGGAACCATACCCAATTACAATTTTAGTATTCCCTTAAGGAGACAGTATTAAAATGTCTATCCTGGTTTATATATTTCCAACCCAACTGTTAGGTGACTTACATTCCTAACATTCCACCTCCTAACCTGATATATTTATGGTTATAATAAATTCTATTGTGTATCTACATGTGTATTGCTATTTTCCCAGTTTATCCATTAGTTTTTAAAACAATCATAGTATTACATAATCTTATGTCTCTATCCGTCATCTCTCAGTCTTTTTAGAATTCCATCATTTATTGATTTTTGATGATTCTTTTATATTTCTCTCTTGGGATCCTATACTTCTTTCTAACATTTTTACACAGCCTCAGTGTTTCCTCTGCCTTTCCCCTTATCTTCTGCTACATCATTTAGATACCCGTCCATAAACTTTCCATTATTTTTGGGAAGTTCTTCTTTTCTCTATACTAATTGTAATTTTCTAGGGGATTGTTGATTCGAATCTTAGTATTTATTGTTATTGTCTTTTCTTTGTTTTTATTTTTTGTAGCTTATTTTGATTTGTCTCTTCCTCCACTCCTTCTGATTTCTCATCCATCATCTGAATATTTTGTTCATCTTTCTCCACCATTTGTTGAGGGTCTTCTACACTCACTTCTTTATCATTAAATGATCCCCTCATCTCCTTATACTTCTTTGTCATACTTTCACAAATACTTTGAACCATCATTAGCATTTCTTCATAGAATTTGTCTCTTGCTGAATCATTTTGAACCAAGTTACCGTGTTTCTCCAACAATACAACCTTCCCCAATAGGAAGACCCAGCATGTTTTCTAGGCATAAAATGAAATTAAGCCCCTCCCCCCAAATTTAGGCCTATTTTAAAACATGCAAAATGGGGGGAAAGGTGGGGGGACTTGCCGTTAGGAGCGCCCCACAGGCAGCAATTCCTCGCCACCAGCTGCTCCTAAAGGGTGATCATGGCAGAGCGTGGAGAGCTCCCTACTCCTGCCAAGCACCTTTGTGGCAGACCCAAGACCTTCAGCACTCGCCGCTGTTGATTTCCCTTCTGCCCATGCCACCGCTGAGTTTGGAGCTGCCACTTCCACATTTGGAGCACCACTGTTGTTTGGAGTACCGCTGCCATTTAGATCTGCTGCTTCTGCATTTGGAGCTGCAGCTGCATTTGGAACTGCCAATTCCATGTTTGAAGCGCTGCTGCTGTTTGGAGCACTGCTGCTGTTTGGAGCTGCCACTTCCGTATTTGGAGCTGCCGCTGCATTTGGAGCTGCTGCTTCCGCGTTCGGAGCACTGCCGCTGTTTGGAGTTGCCATGTCTGCATTTGGAGCTGCCGCTGCATTTGGAGCTGCTGCTTCTGCATTTGGAGCACTGCTGCTGTTTGGAGCACCACCGCCATTTGGAGCGCCGCCGCCACTCCAAACACGGCAGCAGCTCCTAACGTGGAAGTGGCAGCTCCAAATATGATGGCGGTGCTCCAAATGGTGGCAGCAAACGTGGTGGCGGAATGGGCAGAAGGGAAAGCAACAGCGGCGGGTGCCAAAGGTCTTGGGTCTGTAGCAAAGGTATTTGGTGGGAGTAGGGAGCTCTCTGTGCTTTGCCATGATCACCCGTTAGGAGCGGCTGGTGGCGAGGCTGCCCACGGGGCGCTCTAGATGAGGATGCAAGGGGGGGAATTAAGTCACCCCCGAAAAGACGGCCTAGCCATTTTGGGGGGGCTCAAAAAAAAAAAAAGGCCCGGCCTTATTTTATGAGAAACACAGTAATATATTGAAAATTACTCAATGTATCTTTAATATTCCAGTATCCCAATATCTAAAAACTCCAAAAGAGTAAATTGTTAATAAAATTTATCAATCCCAAAATTATTCCTCCAAAATTTCTGCGCTTCTAGTCCTTAGAAGCTAAAAAATTACTTTACAGTCTTTGTAATTTCCAGTTTACTCCTTCCCAATTGTCTAAATTTTACAGTTTTATCTTTTCTTGTTTTCTCTTCTTTCAATGAACAATTCAATAAGGTTTTAGTTTTTATAGTTCAATTTGCCTCAAACAACTTCAGATAGCTGGGTAAATATTTTCACATCTCCTAATTGTCTGCAATGATAAAGTCAGGGTCAAATAGTTTCCAGCTATTTGTTTTTTCTCCTTTCAGCACTTTTCTTCAAATTTCTCAGGTTGCAGTAATCTTCCTCCAGTAGATGGCTCTCCTGCTCCCAATTCCAACTTTTAACAAAGTATAAAAGTCAAAACAGCTGACTGTCATACATTCAGGAAGATTAAAAATAAAGTTTAGAAAAGCAATTTCTCCCAATAGTCACTTTTCACAATGTTGTTCAACTATTTCCAGTCTTTCTCTAGTTTGAAACATCCTTTGAATATTTCTTTTGCATCTGAATCTTTAATCTTTAGTCTTTCTCTTTAATTTTTAGTCTTTAATCCTTCTCCATAAATCCAATTGATGCTTTCTTACTATTTGGAGGTTATTTTTTTTTTTATAATTTTTAGCTTGGGTTAAATCTTTGGTGTAAGAGTTAGAAGTTATCTCACCTAGTTTCACTGCTCTATCCACGCACCACTCCAGCACAAGATCTTACTATCCCGGTTGTCCCAGCTTATGACAGACCAAAATGGCCATCGTCCCTGCTGCTGTTTGGGAGAGCTTTCTTCAGATCAGCAAGGAAATTGCAGTTTCCTCGTGATTGACAAAGCACCTCTCCTTTCTTCACCAACCGTCCAAGGTGGCTTAACCCCATGGGGCCATGATATCAAACCTATGACATGCATGCCGGAAGTGGCACGCAGAGCCACTTCTGCTGGCACATGAGAGGTCGACTGGAAGAGCCCCACTGCACATGCGTGCACACTGCCCGCCTGCCAGCTGATTGTCAGGTATCTCGCACGCATGTGCGCATGCGCAGGGTGCACAGGGAAATCACGCGTGTATGCACAGAGACGCGCAGCATGCACATGGGGGGGTCACACATGCATGCACAGGCGGAATGGGAGGGCACATGCATTGCCTTCTGGGAGCTGCCATGTGAGCGCATGCCTGTGTATGCAAGCACAATTTTCAGCACTGGAGCCTAAAAAGGTTAGCCATCACTGCCATAGGTTCTCCCAGCAAGCAGTTGCTGGCTGCATTTCACAAAGCCGAGCAGAGTTTCTCTATTTTCCAGCTGTTGCTGCCGTGACATCAACCGGAAGGAAAGCTGATTCATACTTTTAATGTTTGTCTGGAAAAAACAGGATTAATTTAATTTGATTTAAATGCCTGACTGCTAGTGTCAACAGCTCCCACAATAACCAAAAAATACAATTTGAATGATTAACATATAAAAAATGAACTAATTAAAAATAACAGATACACAGAGTTGGAAGGGACCTTGTAGGTCATCTAATCCAACCCTCCGCCCAAGCGGGAGACCCTGCACCATTTCTGACAAATGGCGGTCCAATCTCTTCTTGAAAGTCTCAAGCGATGGCGCTCCCACAACTTCTGAAGATAAGCTGTTCCATTGGTTGATTGTTCTCATTGTCAGAAAGTTTCTCCTTATTTCCAGGTTAAATCTCTCTTTGTTCAGTTTCCATCCATTATTCCCTGTCTGGCCTACAGGCACTTTAGAAAATAGCTTGACCCCTTCCTCCCTGTGGCAGTCCCTCAAATATTGGAAGACCGCTATCATGTCTCCCCTGGTCCTTCTCTTCACCAGACTAGCCAAGCCCAGTTCCTGCAACCGTTCATTGTATGTTTTAGTCTCCAGTCCCCTAATCATCCTGGTTGCTCTTCTCTGTACTTTTTCTAGAGTCTCAACATCTTTTTTATAATGTGGTGACCAAAACTGGATGCAGTACTCTAGATGTGGTCTTACTAAGGCTTTATAAAGTGATATTAGTACTTCCCTTGATCTTGATTGTATCCCTCTGTTAATACAACTTAGCTTTTAGCTTTTTTGGCTGCCGCTGCACACTGCTGGCTCATACTTAGCTGGTTGTCCACTAAGTCTCCAAGATCTCTCTCACAGTTACTGCTATTGAGCCTGGTTTCACCTAGTCTATATGTGTACTTTTGGGTTTTCGTGCCTAAGTGTAGGACTTTACTTTTCTCTACATTGAATTCCATTTTGTTAGATATGGTCCAGTGTTCTAGTCTGTCTGAGCCTATCTTCTTGTGTATTAGCTAGCTTAGTATCATCTGCAAATTTGGTAAGTTCCCCTTATATTCCCTCATCTAAGTCGTTAATTAAGATATTGAAGAGTACTGGGCCTAAGACGGAACCTTGTGGCACCCCACTGCTTACTTCCCTCCATGTAGACTTAGACCCATTAAGGACTACTCATTGAGTACGGTTTGTCAGCCAGTTGCAAGTCCATCTGGTGGTGGTGCTATCTATTCCACTTCTTTCTAGCTTACTAAGAAGTAGATTGTGGTCTACTTTGTCGAATGTCTTGCTGAAATCTAAATATATTATGTCCACAGTATTTTGCTGGTCTACTAATTTAGTCACTGTGTTGAAGAATGAAATAAGATTGGTTTTGCATGATCTGTTCTTAACAAACCCATGCTGACTGCTAGTTATTACTTTACTTGTTTCTAGATGTTGGTAGATCTATTTTTTATTATCTTTTTTGAAAGATATGGTGCAGTGGTTCTGAGATGACCTCTGCCAGCTCCTTTAAAACTCTGGGATGTAATCCATCGGGCCCCAATAGTTTGTGTTCATCAAGATCAGACAGGTGTTCTTTTACTATTTGTTTGCTTATTTTAACTTTTATTTCTGGACTGTCTTTTACAGTTATGTTTTTGGTGGGTTGAGCTATAGTTTTTTTTTGCGTGAAGATGGATGCAAAGAATGAGTTAAGCAGTTCTGCTTTCTCTCTGTTGCCTGTTACTTTCTTGCCATCTTCTCTTTTTAGTGGACCGACTGTTTCCTTTATTTTTTTTCTTGTTATTTATATGTTGGAAGAAACTTTTTTTTAATTATCTTTGACTTTTGTTGCAAGTCTTTGTTCATTCTGAGCCTTTACTATCCTGACTTCTTCTTTGCAGATTCTGGCTATCTGCTGATATTCTTCCTTTGTTGTATGTCCTTCTTTCCATTTTTTGTACTTGTCCTTTTTTTCTTTCAATTTGCCAAAGAGATCTTTGTGTGGCCATGCTGGTTTCTTCTTGGATTTCTTGTTTTTCTTTCTCAGTGGTATTGTGCTGGTCTGGGCTTCTATGATCATACTTTTTAGAGTTTCCCAAGATTCTTGAGTTGTTTTCCCCTTTAGGATTTTCATCCATGGAATCTTTCCCAGGTTCTCTCTGGGTTCATTGAAATCAGCTCTTTTAAAATCCAATACTCTGGTGTTATTATGTTCTGTTGCTTTTGTTTGTGTTATGTTGAAATAAAGGACAAGATGGCAAATCTGCCCAACAATACAAAAAACATACCAATACATCCCACAAGGGTCTCCAGCCACCATAGCCTGAGGCCTAAGAGAACAGCCAGGTCTCAAAATTCCTCCAGAACACCATTAGAGTGATTGAGTCCATTAATATCTTTTACATACAAATAGTATGGAGGGGAAAAGTAGGAAATTATTTGAATTATACCACAGTAAGGAGTCCCTGTTCCCTCTGCCAAAGTCCTGAGCCAAATCAACCTTCTCCACTTCCATGATATTTTTTTAAAAAATAGATCCATTCATCCAACAGCTCGCTGTAGGTGTTGCTTCTGGCTCTGAGAGAAAATGGCTGTGAGCAGAGTAAAATAGTTTAACTCCATATTTTCCATCTTTAAAATCATGAATGTGTTTATGGAACACATTTCTTACAGTCCAGCTATTTTTTTCTTTGCTCCTGTGAACTAAGTTCATTTGTTTGTTTGTTTGTTTCTCTTTGTTTTTATAAAGTACCTGTATTCAGCTATTTGTACATTAGAGAGAGCAGGGATTTTATTAATTATCATTTCTATAAATCTGAAATACATATGGTCCATGTTCTGCCCTTTATAATTACTGGCTGAATATATAAAGGCAAACAGATTTAAATTCCACAAAGGCATCCATACAAAGTCTCTTTATTGATTCATCAGGCATCCTCATATATAACTCACAGTTATGTTGAGATTCATCTCAATGTCCAGTTCTCTGCATGGTTGACTTTATGGTGTAAAAGGATAGTGATCGTTCAGCCCATAGTAGTGGAGCAAAGGGAAGAGATGTCAGCACGATGCTGGAGTCCGAGCAAGAGTGAAGGAACCTCCCCCAACCCACCAAGGGTCAATTCAGTGACCAATAAGGATTACTGATGTGACCACATGACATGGACTACATTTCCCAGGATGCCTTAACTACATTTGCCATGATGCATTCCTTTAAGGGGACAGCTCACAATTCCTAACTAACTATAAATTGTCTGGACAGCGCAGTCCACCCTATTGTTGCTTGAACTGTAAACTGAATGATACACTTTTAATGGCATACTGTTCACTGTGGGGTGGTATCCTAGTTTCACTTGGTTTTGTGACTAAAGTATACCAAAAAAATAAATAAATAAATACTAAGCATAGCTGCTAGGAAAACTCCAATCAATTAAAATAAGGAGCATTTAATTGACAGGAGGCTTTGCCAATGAACTCAGGAGGATTCAGAATATTGTATGGATCAAGTAATGATGGGAACATTATAGAATTTCTTTCTGCAAGATAAATAGTCAGAATCTAGAATATGTTTTCACTATTCTAACAGGAAAACAGAAAATAGAAAAGGTCATTTTTGCCTGAAGAAAGAGAAAAGCAGTGTTGATGTGGTTTCATGATACATACTTCAAAATAGTATCAGCAGTTATAAATAACTTACAAATGTAAAAAGGAAGTTGTCAGACTGTAATATTTTGCTCATAGTTGTTTAACACTGTAGGTAATCAATCCAACAACTATAACACTTTGACAAAAATCTTTATTCCTACTTTCCAGGCATAAAAAGCTTTAAATATCTGGCTATGTCCATACTTGTCTCTTTCTATTCTTATTTTCTCTCCCCCACAATTCTATTTTTCTTTCTTTCTGCTGTTTTCTTTACAGAGTTTTATACTCATGACATATAAAAATTCCAATTTTCAGCTCCTAGCACTCCAGATAAAGGTAAGGAAGATACCTGTCAGAAATTTTGGAGATCTGTTTTCAGATAGGTCTCCTCCAAATGTTTGGGAATTACAATTCCTGCTTTGTGAATCAGTAGCTCTGAATGTTTCATCCTATCTTCTCTTGAGGTTGAGGAAAGGCTACTGTTGATAATGCTAATGCAAACTGACCTGTTTCAGTATAAGGTAGATTCCCCTGTTTTTCTTGCAATCAGAATTTGCAGTGCCATGGAGCAGAGGCCTGTCATTTTGTTTCCTATTTTTTTCATCATTTCTACTTATGATATCATAAGGATAGTAATAATTGCTGTGTGATTTAGATCACAAAAATTCTATTACACCAGTTATGACCAGTCTACAGCACAGGGACTGTATGTGGCTACCAAATCACCATTTTGCCAACCTGAAACCTCTTCCTTAACTCATAATCAGTCCTTCTTGCCAACATTTTAAAGACTAAAAATACATACTTTCCTCCCAAAATATCCCAAATTGCTATAACAATTTATAGGAGAAAAATGTTAACTCATATATGTTTCCCATACTGTTACTGAAGAACAGTTTGTATGGTCTCCTGCATATGAAGAAGCCTAATCCATTCTTGATTTCACATCACATGAAAGATGGCCTGGTTCAAACAGAATGTTAAGCCCTCATGGGCTTTGCTTAGTTTTGATTTAGTACATTGTATAAGCTCCACCATTGTGATTGAAAATAAATTACTTATGACGTATTATGTAACTCTAATTGATTGTAGTTCATTCAAAAAACTATGTTTAACAAGATATGCCTTGAAACAATGGAGGAGCCAGTCATAATATATGACCATTCTATATTAACATAATCTATAAACCCAACATTTTTAGTTGAAAATGAGGTTGGGGAAAAGCAGAACTTTTAACTGGAATTCTATGGATGGATGGATAGATGGATGGATGGATGAGTTGGATGGATGGAAAGGAGAAAAATGTTAACATATAAGCTGTGCTGGATGTGACTCTTATCCTCTGAAGAAATACATGGATTGAAATCATTGAGAAATTTATCCAAATGTTGAGAAATGTAGCCAGCATTAATCTGCCTCATTTATAAGAATCATCATTGGCAAAAGAATCATTGTACCCCTATGATATTCCTCATGTTATATTTTCCCAGGATTCAGTGTGCATAAAGGAATGTGACTGTGATATGAACTAATGCTTTTCATCAATTTATTCTGCATTATGTATATTATTCAGAGATGTTCATCCAATGTTAAAATGTTTTGAGAATATTTCTGACCTTCATTTTAAAAAGGAACCAAACAGAATTTAATTATGAGCATGTGTTTTTGGAATAGCCCAGTTACAGTTGCTTACATTTAGAAACATATTACAAAACAACTGGAGGAAAAACACATTAAAATGTGCTAAAATACATTAGCACATTTTCTACAACCTAACAGGTTGGCTAGATTTTAGCTACTATATGTTATCATTTAGGTCAAGTCTTCCTGCCAGTATGATTTATGAATCAGAGACAGCCAATATAAAGCATCCATATTGCATCCATATTATTTCAAATGAAAAACTACTGTAATGCATTACAATTATATTTTTAAGTACATCCAGTTTCTGATTTTGCAACATGGGAAAAAAGTTGAAGGAATTAATGCTTTCATAGTTTATTATTTTTTATGAACAATAACACAGTTATTCAGATATGTTGGGGTTTCAGCTCTCAGCAATCATGATCAATGATTGGTAAGTTGAGTTTGGGGTTCTATGCCAGATAATGGAATACAGGGAGTCCTCAACTTACAACCACAATTGAGCCTGAAATTTATTGCCAAGTGAAAATTTGTCAAGTGAGTTTTGCCCCATTTTACGACTTTTCTAGGCATAGTTGTTAAGTGAACCTAGTTACCCCATTGACTTTGATTGCGAGAAGATCGCAAAAGGGGATCATGTGACTCTGATACTGCAACAGTCATAAATATGCGTCAGTTATCAAGCATCCGAAGGTAATTCATGTGACCATGGGGATGTTGCAATAGTCAGAGATTGTATTCAGCCAGTTCTGAAGAACCGGTAGTGGAAATTTTGACTAGTTTGGAGAATTTCTGATTGGCCCGCCCCCATCTATACTCTGCCTCCCGAGTCCCAGCTGGTCGGCTGGGTCTTCTTTTGTTGCCCTGCACAGGAGAATGGAGCTGAAAAGCAAGTTAGTGGGGTGGGGAGGGAATGGGGAATTTATAGTATTCTTCCCCTGGAGTGGGTGGAAATGGGGATTTTACAGTATCCTTTTGTTTTGTTTTTAGTTTGTTTTGATAACCTTCTGCCAGCAAAAATGGGGGGTGGGAGCCTCCTGAAGCCCTCTGCCCCTCCTTTTCCATGGGCCAGATCTAAGAACCCTGCGGGCCGGATCTGCCCTGCGGACCTTGAGTTTGACACCTCTCCTGAAAAGTGTTATTGGTTCACAAGATACATAAATCTGAATTATCATTTCTGTACTTGTCAAACTCAGTAAGGAAAAATAATGAAGAAACTGGGCATTGATCACAAAGTAAGAGCAAGATTGTTGGAAAGCAGGGGCTTCTCAAATAATCTGGCAAAAATAATCTGAGGAAAGAAAGAGTAAATATCATCACTCAATTTTTCTTCCTGTGGCCATCAAATTGTTACCCCATAATCTCCCCCCCCCACTTTATGTAGAGATATCTTATATCAAGAACATTAAATAAGATGATAATAACCTAAAACTGCATTGTCTGTGGCCATAATTGTAAAGACAGCTAAACAGGTATCTTTTATAGACAATAGCTGCTTCCTGTGTCTCTAAGGTCTGTGCTTATGAGTGCTTCTAATACTTTGGATGAAAAGATATAAGGCAGTTGCCCTCTACTTCTCTCTTTGGTTGATTTAATGGAATTTATTCTATTCTATTCAAAAAAGCAAGATGGAAGAAACAATACAAAATCATAAGTCCTATAAACATGCCATGGCCCTTAATTTGCTTAGAGCAATTCTAAATAATAATATTTTTATTATTTCTATGCATTTCCTTAAAGTTCACAAACATTAATTTTATAATAGCTATTTTAAAATAGTCTCATTTATTATTAACAGTTATTAAATTGTGATTATATAGGCTTACTTCTTGAATCATACGTATAGTATGAGGTATAATAAGTATTTTATAATGTACTATAGATGTGTAACTTGGCTTGGAAAAGGCAGCCAATAATTTTTATCGAATTCCATAAGGGAAACAAAGTAAATTCTGTTTGTACCTGTTTAGTGACCATGAACCATAGGACAGAAAAATTATCATCTTAAATTTCATTTTTAAAAACTTTAAGAAAAGATTCTTGAATCATGTACATTATGCTTAAACATATCAAAGAGGTTATGGGGCAGACATCAAATCTTACTGCAAAGTGATATATACATATTTGTAAGTAGCTTAGAACTCCCTCCTTCTCTCTCCCTCTCTCCCTCCCCCACTCTCTCTGTGTATGTATGTATATGTATATGTATATGTATATGTATATGTATATGTATATGAGATAAATATTTTTGTTAGGCCCAAGGCTTCAAGTCTATACCTCATTGATGGAGGAAATATATGCTTTCAGCTGCACAATATACAGAATGCTTAGAATAATATTAACTGAGGAAATTATATGCAGTATTAACATGTTTAATTTAAGCCATTCCATTCCACAGAAAACTTCAAAGTGGTGAATACAAAATTAAAATAATTGGTTTTTTTGGTTAGCCCAGGTAATTTTTTTGCAAAGGGATGCGTGGGGGGAACTAAAATGTATATGTCAGGTTCCAGGCATTATGGAGAACTGGGTCATTGTTTTACGGTTCTACTGGGTCACACAAAAATGCATGCTGTATTTTATATTGGCTAGCCTGGAAGCAGTGCTGAAATAGCAAGGTGCAGACCATTTCTGTATAGAAGGAAATGTAGAAGTGACTAGATGATTTCCTCCATTTCAGTTAGCAAACAAGGCATAGTTACTATGAAACTATTCCTGAGCTGAGAATGAACAAAATCTAATGGATCCTTCTTTTAATCTAAGCCTCACCCAGAAACAATCTGTCCATGGCAATAAAATGGTAGAAAATGATACACTTTTAGATTATTAGGAGAAAGTTCTTCCTAGAGTTCTTCAGTCATGGAGTCCAGATACAGTATTTCATTAAACACAAATTGTTTATTATGGTACTGAAGGGAGTCAAAACAAAAGTCTGAAAAGGTGGCTGACATATACATACAGACTCACATTAATTTACTGTATACATAGGATTAAGGAATCATTGATTGGATGCAATAATATAATTTGATAGAATTTAGGAGATATGTGTTTAACATGGTGAGTGAAGGCAAAACCATGTGGTAGTGGGGATGCCAGAAAGCAATACAGGTAGTCCTCGACTTATGGCCTCACCTGAGCCCAAAATTTCTGTTGCCAAGCAAAACATTTGTTAAGTGAATTTTGCTCTATTTTACGAACTTTCTTGCCACAATAGTTAAGTGAATCACTGTAGTTGTTAAGTTAGTCACACAGTTGTTAAGAGAATCTGCTTCCTCATTGACTTTGCTTGTCAGAAGATCATCAAGGGTGATCACGTGACCCCAGGACACCGCAACCATCATAAATATGAGTCAATTACGAACCGTCTGAATTTTGATCACATGGCCATGGGGAGACTGCAATGGTTGTAAGTGTGAAAAACACTCATAAGTCTCTTTTTTCAATGCCATTGTAACTTTGAATGGTCACTAAATGAACTGTTGTAGGTCGAGGACTACCTGTAGTTTATTGAATTACACAGTAGCTAGATTCTTTGACTAAGAGCAACTGTTGGTATATTATTCTGCTAGAACTTTTTGCTAAGCAGCTTTGCTTCCCCAGCATTGTATTTATCTCTTACTGTTTTAATCAAAATAGTCTAAATGTTTCTATGGTAGTGTTGACAATTTATTTTGTCTGGGAAAATGGATCTGAGGATGAGGCATTTGAGTAACACCATATTATATGCTGCAATTGTCAGTTTACCTAAAGAAATTCACCATGTTTGAAATATTCAGGTCAGTGGGGCTGTTTGGGAACTTGGTATGAAAATAGTTTGGCTCAAGTGATGGGAGAAATTTTGCATTTCTGGGCTTTAAACAAACAAAAAAGTACAGAAGAAAAGCTAGCTAATTTAGAGAAAGAAAAATAATAATGACTGATTTTCAACTCTGTGACATTTTACATGCTAAGCAAAGGTCACAGACAATGGGTTAATTCAGTAATGCTAAAGGATGTTTTAAGTATTCATCAAAGAGATGAGAAAGGAATTTTTAAAAAGATTTGTTGTGCCAATATGATAATTTGGTTACAGTATAGAGATGTATAACACATATGTGACCTTACTACTTGTGAATTTATGTTCTCAAAGTGGTTATAGTGATTGTACTAGTCATGGCTGTTAGACATATATGTGCATCTAACAACACAATGCAATTCATGATTGCTCTGAACTATATCATATAGTGTAATAAATTTTGCTTCCGGATAAGTAGGCATGATTTTGAGCTAAAGTGAAGTCTAGGTTTAAAAGCTATGGACTCCAGTACACTTCCAGACTGTGAGTGTTGACTTGCTTTCTTTTGGAATGGAGCTCAGGTACATTTCAATAATAAATGTCATAGCTATATTAGATGTATATGATGCAAATCTAGTATGTAGGGATCATGATGGTATAATAAATGCATAATATAAAAAATCATTGTCTCCAGAAATTATATTAAAATATATTTTTACTCAGTACTTTGTTTATTTAAATAATCGTTGCTTAATCAGTTTTTAAAAGATTCCTTGACTGCAGACACTAATGATCTTGCTTTAGGCATTGAAAAGTAATGTATGTAACCTTTTCCAATCCAGGGACAAGGAGGAATAGTCCAGAACTAGTCGATATTAATGTAAGAGAAGTAGTAATAAGAGCATCAGCGGAAGACAAAGGTTTCCCTAGCAACTGGAATTCTGTTAAAAGGCCACAGAATAACATTCAGTTCAAATGTGTCATGTAGAACTTGCATGAAGCAGAAACAGGGATGTTCCCACTCAATTAAAAAGCTTTCTTTTGGCTGTCTTTTTTAATGAAAATAAATAAGTCTGTCTTTTCTGTGACAGACAGATCTTGTATATTTTATGTATAAAATTTTAATAAAGGCCAAATTAATCTTCAAAAGAATTAGAGATCAAGCCATTTATAGATTTTCTAGTCCTTCTTGGTTCTATTGACTGGGATATTTTGGAGCCAAAGTCCCTTGTTAGTTAATTCATCACACAACTAATTTTGCACACCTACTCATAGTGAAAATAGTGTGATTCCAAGTATTTTGTGTTTCAAAACCTATTTTTTTTTTTACTTTAAAATGTCCCAACTTACAGTGCTCACAAAAACTGAAAGCATGGAGAAAAGATTTTGAAAAGAGAGCACATTTTAACAGTGGTTGCTTAGATATAAAAACCCATATATGAGACAAATGTATTCTCCCTGTGGGTCATTAAATTTTAAACCTCAATGACAACACTGTGAGAAAATCCAGAACATATGTTAATGGTTTTTGCTGAAAGCTGTTGGTAGAACAATTATGCAAAATGGCTTGTTATGTACAGGAATGGGACCAGGATTTTTCCTTTTCCCTCCTTCTTATGAGAGAAAGGTTAAACTGCTTTTGTTTGTTTGCGGCTTTGCTTTTTGTTATCTCAATGATGCTACAACCATTTTAGGTTTACCCTACAGATATATTTGTATCCAATCTTAAAATAGCAAAGAGTTAGATATAATGTTAAGTCAGGGGCTTGAGGAACACACATATACACAAAATCCTTCCTTAATGTACTTGCTCTAAATTTCTGGAGCAAGGAAGAACTCAACAGCTTGGAAAGCTGTCTCTGATAATGGCTACAGGGGAGGATTCTTTGAGGAAGGGAAGGAGAATTAATAGTAACTGTGATTGGCAGAGGGAGGTGTGCTGGGAGAAAACTGGATTGCTTCAGCTGAATGTCTATCAGCCCTTCAAGGTATAGCAGACTAAAAAAACAAAAGTTATAAATAATGATTGAACTGGTGGAGATGGCAAAATTAACCACATTGATTATTGGATTAGATAGGTTTACAAGAGACTGGAAGCTGTTTGTGGACTTTCTGCATGTTAATTACAAAAACAGATGGTTAACAGAGGGCTTTGAAGATTAGTTTTACCTTTGGGCTTACCTGTTGACTGCTTTTTTATATAGCAAACAGATGCTGGGTCAATTGGATTGACAGATAAATGCATTTCCACATCAGGGATGTTTTTATGTAATATAGTATTTTTATCAAACACAGAGGGAAAAGTTTATAGCTACTGTTATGTAAGGGGAGAAGAACACATCAGATATTTTTGATATATTTGTCAGCATTCAACCAAGGTGGACTTTTTGTGTATAATGTCAGTGTGAATGATATATTTGTCATTTGGGGTTTTTTGTACATTTATTTTTATTTTTATTATTAGTGTCTGATGGTTGTTAGTTTGTCCTTTTTTCCTTTATTTTGTATTTAACTTTGGAAATAAAATTGAAAAATTGAAAATTGGTTTCATTTTTTATTTGTTATAATAAGATTTGATCTATGCTTTTATTATTTCTTTTGTCTGCATATTTATGAACTACCTAGAGTTCTTTTGGAATCTGGTGGCATACCTAAAATGTTTTTATTATTTCAGATAATACTTGTTTTGAGAATTGATGCACCATTTAAAAAGTAGCAAAAAGAGATGTCCAGATTTCAATGGCAGAGGGAAAAAAGAAGAAGTTAAATATAAAATTTTCCAAGATGCAAAAGAAAAAGGACTGGCATTACCTGATTTTAAATTGTATTTTGTAGCCTGGTATTGATTTGGATGAAAGAATGGCTGTTACTAAGATATAAAAGAGTTTTAGATTTAGAAATTCATGATGTTAGGTATGGGTGGTATGATAGGATAAAATTAAAGTAAATGTAGTTTTTAAAAATCATAGGAATACCATACTAAATATCTGGAATGGAAATAACTTAGGCTATGCCAGAAAACACCTTTGTTGGCCTAGCTCAAGAAGCATTTTATAGAAAAGAAAATGGAGATCTTAAGATGAAATCAAGAGAACAATTGATTGCAGAGAGGGCGGAGCTGGCGTCGCGATGATACGGCATGCGATCCCGGAGGTCTGAGATTGCTGTTGATATCTTTGCTCCTGGACGGTCCTATCGGATCTAAACCGTCCCGAAGAGATGGTGAAAGTGAAGAGCGCATCCTGTCAATCCCAGGGATACTGCAAAGTCCCTGGTAGATCCAGGAGAAGCTCTTCTTGCCAGTGGCAAAGAGGCAGCCATTAAAGCTGCTGAAGTTGAGACAGCTCCAAAACGGAAGAGAGCAGAAAGAGAGAGTGTGCCGGTTTGGTGAGAACTTTTTTTCCCCTAAGATCTGAAAGGACACCCTAAGGAAAAGAAAGAATTTATAAAAGTTTTGACAGAAGTGATTAAGCGGCGATTTTAAACAGGAATGTCAAAGTAATGTTTTGTTTTATTTTTCTCATTGCTGGATTTTCTATATATGATCTTGTATTTTGAAACTGAACTGGTTTTTTTCATTTATATCTATTTTTTTCTTCTCCTTTTTGATTTTGTAATATTTTAGGCTAGGGGCTCGCTTTAGTTATTTCATTTTTAAAAAATATCTTTTTCTTTTTTTTATTAATTCTTATTATATCCTGCTCGGAAAAGGAGGGGGAAAGTGAGAGCAAAGAAACTTTGTAACACTGCCAACTAGAGGCTTGAAAATATTCTATTTCTCTGTGACCGGACAAAGCTGAGAAAAAAAGAAGTGAGACTCTTTTTCAAGGACATTGTTATTTGATAAGATAGAGGGAAGAGCATTATTATTGCAGGTGCTCTTCTGGATTTCTATCAACAGCTGGAGTCTGGTGTTGAAACATAGGGGGGAAAAGGTGATAAGTTTTTGGAGAAGAGAGTTATAATAAGAGCCTTGGATAATCAAATAAAGTGCATTGTGCCCTTTTTACTTTTCCTAAGTTGTGCTATCCCTCCTCACCAGCTCTATTGTATTTTTTTTATCTTTTTTTGGTAATAACTATTTGGGTTTATGGCTTTGTTAGCGCTTGTCTTTCTTTTTCTTTTTTTTGGAAGTCCAATCTCTACGTTTGCTTTTTATTTTAAAGGGAAAGCCTTAAAAGCCTTTTTTTTCCCCTTTCCTGGTATTTTTGTTTTTTTATCTACCTTTCTGGTTTATTTTTATGTACTTTTTTCTATTTGAGACCTTTTAATTGGATTAAGGTGTTGAAGAACCTGAAGAATTTTTCCTTTTCCTTTTTTTTTCTTTTTTCTTTTCTTAAGTCTTTTTCTTTATCTAACTATTGATTGGATTCAGGTATACAAGAACCCTGAAGAAATTTTGTCCTCCCCCCCCTTTGTTTCTTTTTTAAAATTATTATTATTGGGCTTCTTTTTTTTACTATTTTTATTTTGAACTATAATTGGTTACTTCACAATTGGATTAAGGTTTAGAAGAACCTGAAGATTTTGAATTGCTCAAAATGAGTAGGAAATTTACAGCTCCTGGTTGTTCAACTTCTACTTCTTCCTCTCCACCATCTGGAGGACAACGTTTAATACAGACAATGTTAAAGCAAGAAATAGAACAAGAAAAATTGACTCTGCAGATGATTATGCAAGGAATTCAAAATATTCAAGCAAGATCAGAGAATATTGAAAAGAGAATAGAGAACATTGAACAAAGAACAGAGAACATTGAAAAAAGAACAGGGAAAACCAATGAAAAAGTGGAGAACATCCAACAAATGATGTTGAAGTATGATGAGAGATTCCCCAAAATTGAAGAAGAAGATAAACAAAGAGACAAGAAGATTGGAGATATTGATAATAGATTAATGGTGGTTGAACAAGATAAAAGTGGTATGTTGAGATGGGAGATGGATAGATCAGAATTCTATCTTAGATTCCACAATGTAGAGGAGGAAAAAGGACAAAACCTAGTTGAGATAATGATAGAAATACTGACTGAAGCTTTGGAAATAACTCAAGAGTAGATGATGGATGGAATAGATGAGGTTTATCGAATTTTCACAAGATATGCGATGAGAAATAGCTTACCAAGAGAAGTTCATATTAGATTTACAAAGAAAGCCATTAAACGCAAATATTGCAAGTGGCAAAAGAGAAAACATTGAAATACAAAGACAAGGAGATTGTGGTCTTGAAATAAATACCCAGAAGAGTGAGAGAGATGAGAAGAGAATACCGATTCCTGACTAAAATGCTACTTAAAAAAGAGGTGAATTATAGATGGCTGATTCCAGAAGGTTTAATGTTCACATGGCAAGAACAGAGACATAGAATTGACTCAATTGAGAAAGCGGAATTATTTTATACAGAATTTTTTGGAGGGAAAGAGGAAGAGGCAGAAAAAGAGATCTCACTAATTGAATTCCAAGACGACTGCCGTGGGATTTGCTCTTCTCTTCCCAGGTTGTGGTTTATCACTTCCTGAAATTGGGGAAAGTCGTTCCTTTTGGGTTCTGTGATGATATCGGTCCTCCTGTGGTCTCCTTTTAAGTTCTTCTTTAGTGGATTGACCATCCATATCCGTGAGCTGTTGGTAAAAGTCTTGGGCTTGTTCTATTGATTCTATTTTGATTTTCCTCTCTTTCCATGTAATTAACATCCCTTCCAGGATTAGCCATTTAAATTGGATTCCTTTTTTATTTAAATCATTAGCTAGAAATTCATAATCTTGTCTTATCGTCCTCACTTTCTTTGGAATTTGTTTTAAAATCGTAATTTCTCTGCCTTTATATGATATCGTTTCCTCCCTAGACATTTTCAAAATTAAATCTCTCAGACATCTCCTAGAGAAGCGGATATGGATTTCTCTTGGACAGTTGTTGCATCTGGCATAGCTTGTGCTAACCCTATACACCTCATCAAACTCTTTAATTAGGTCATCTTTTTATAAATTATAGGATAAGAAAACGCTTCTATCGTCGATAACCAAACTGGAATTTTCAAATAACACTGTTTTTTTATCTTCTCCCAATTCAACCACAGAGACTCCCGTATATAATGTCTTCTAAAATACCCCTGTGTTTTAGTTCCCTTGTACCATAAAAAAGCATGCCAGCCCAACAACAAATCATGACCTTCTAATGTCAACAATCTGGTTTTCCTTAATGTTATCCATTCTTTAACCCACGTCAAGTTTGCAGCTTGGTAGTACAACTCCCAATTAGGCAGACCAAACCCTCCTCTAAATCTAGCATCCTGTAAAAGCTTTAACTTTATTCTTGCTTTCTTGCCTTGCCATATATACTTCAAAACAATTTTATTTAAATCCTCAAAATATTCTTTTCCAAGCCTAATTGGTATTGTTTGAAACAAAAATAAGACTCTGGGTAAAATGTTCATCTTGATTGTTGAAATCCTTCCTATTAATGACAATTGTAAGTTCTCCCATTTTTTCAAATCTTGAGCTATCTGTTGTTTAAGTTTAATATAATTATTCTCCTTCAATGTACTACATCTTGATGTCAAATATATCCCCAGATACTTAACCTTGTTTGTAACTTGAATTTTTAACAGTTCTGCCAACTCTTCCCTTTGTTTCAGCAACATATTCTTTGACAAAATCTTTGTTTTATCTCTATTTATTTTCAAACCAGCCACCTCCCCATAGACCTCTATCTTTTCCAACAGTTTCGAGGCTGTTTCTATAGGGTCTTCCAAGATAAAGACTAGGTCATCTGCAAAGGCTTGTAGTTTAAATTCTTCCTTTTTAATTTTCATTCCTTTTATAGTTTTATCTTCTCTGATATTTCTATTCAACACTTCCAAAGTCAATACAAATATCAAGGGAGAAAGAGGACAACCTTGTCTTGTGTCTTTTCTTATATTAATAGGATCTGTAAATTCTCCCTCCATCATTACCTTAGCTGTTTGTTCATTATAAATTGCTTCTATTGCCTGAATAAATCTTCTAGCAAAGCCCATCTGTTCCATTAAAAGTAACATAAATCTCCAATTCACGTTATCAAATGCCTTTTGAGCATCTAAAAATATCAAAGCCATTTGCTTTTCAGGATGCGCCTCATAGTATTCCAGGGTGTCCAGAATTACTCTCATATTGTCTCTGATTTGTCGCTTTGGCAAAAACCCATTTTGGTCTGGGTGAATAAAGTTATTCAAGTACTTTTTAAGTCTTTCTGCTAATATTGAAGCAAAAATTTTATAATCTGCATTTAGTAAAGAAATCGGTCTATAATTCTTGATTTGCAGTAGGTCCGCCTCCTCTTTTGGAATAAGTGTAATGTAAGCCTCTGACCATGTTTTAGGTATCATCTTTTTTAACATAACTTCATTCATAACTTCTAACAGTGGAATACACAGTGATTCTTGAAAGATTTTATAAAATTCTACAGGAAACCCGTCTGGACCTGGTGCCTTTCCATTATTTTGTTTCTTAAGTGCTTGACTTAACTCCATCATTGTTATATTACTTTCTAGCATTTCTTCAATCTCTTTAGGTATCTTAGGTAGATTTGCATTCTGCAGGTATTGTTTAACTTTCTCCTCATCAATGTCTTCTTTCTTATACAAATGCTTATAAAAATCATAAATAATCTCTTTTTTTTCTTTGCTGCCATAACAAATTTTACCTTGGTCATCTATTAACTGCGGTATTTTCCTCGACTCTTTCTCCTTTCTCAATTTGTATGCTAGCCATCTACCTGGCTTATTTGCATCCTCAAAATAATTCTGTTTAGCATTCCTAATTTTCTGTGCCAGTTCTTCTTTCTCTATTAAGTCCATTTTATGTTTAGTTATATCCAGTTTCATTTTAACATCTTTTCTGTGTGGCATTTTCTGTAATTCTTTTTCAAGTCCCTTATATTCATCATCCAAGGCTTTAAGAGTTCGCCTTTTCCTGTTATTCTTTTTTCTTGTATAGTCTATTATCAAGCCTCTAACATAGGCCTTCATTGTGTCCCAAACATTCTGTATTGCGGTGTCTTCTTTTCTGTTCTCTTTAAAGAAGAAGGCCAATTCTTTCTCCATCCATTGTATAAATTCCTTATCCTTTAAAATAGAATTATTTAATGTCCATCTCGATCTTTTCCTTTGTCCCTTCCATTCAATTGTCAATGGGTTATGGTCAGCCCAAGTACTTGTTTCAATATTTACTTCTTGAATACTAGACATTAAATCTGTTGAAATCCAAATCATATCCAGTCTGGACCATGATAGATGCCTATTTGAATAGAACGTAAATTGCTTAGATTTATCATTTCTTTCTCTCCATATGTCTTTTAAAGTTAATTCATCTATCATTTTAAAAAAGGATTTAGGAAGAGTTTTCCTGTTATGCTTTACTGTTGTTGCAATATAGTCAAGTCTATTATCCACAATTCCATTAAAGTCTCCCATCATAATTACATTAGCATAGTCAAGTTCGGCAGTCTTAGTATGTAATTTTCTATAGAATTCTTCCTGTTTATCATTCGGTGCATAAATTGCAATCAAAAGTATCTTTCTATTATTGTCCATTATTTCTACCATTAATATTCTCCCATCATCATCTGTATAAATCATTTTTGCTGGAATGGCCTCTTTAATATATAAAACCACCCCTCTTTTCTTGGATTGTGTCAAAGAGGTAAACAATTTCCCTAATTTTGGTTGTAATAACAATTGTTCATGTTGCTTTTTAATATGAACTTCTTGTAAACAAATTATGTCGAACCTTAATTTCATTAATTTATGAAAAATCTTCCTTCTCTTAGCAGCTGAATTCAGTCCATTTATATTCATTGTAATCAATTTTTTCTCTTCCATAATTATGTTTTATATTTAGATTTAACCACTCTCGTGGGTCTTGCCTCACGTTGATCTTTAATATCCACTTGTCCACCTACTGCACCTTCTTCTTTTCCAACCTCCATTTGTTCCTCTTGGGATTCAATTGATGGGACCTCCTTTCCTGCTCCTCCTTCTCTGCCTCCAAAAACCTCTGCACAAAACAGTTCTGCTTTCTCAATTGAATCAATTCTATGTCTCTGTTCCTGCCACGTAAACATCAATCCTTCTGGAATCAACCACCTGTAAGACACCTCTTTTTCCAATAACCTTTTAGTCAGGAATCGGTATTCTCTTCTCATCTCTCTCACTCTTCTAGGTATTTGTTTTAAAACCAAAATTTCTTTACTTTTGTATTTCAGTGGCTTCTCTCTTGCTACTTGCAATATTTGTGTCTTCAAAGATTTTTTAATAAATCTAATATGAACTTCTCTGGGTAGGTTATTTCTCATCGCATATCTTGTAAAAACTCGATATATCTCATCAATTCCATCCATCATCTTCTCTTCTGTTATCTCGAGCGCCTCCGCCAGAATTCCTACCATTATCGCAACCAAATCTTGTCCTTTTTCTTCTTCTATATTTTGGAATCTAAGATAAAATTCTGATCTATCCAACTCCCACTTCAACATCTCACTTTTTTCTTGTTCAATCGCTGTTAATCTATTGTCGATATTTCCAATTTTCTCCTCTCTTTGTTTGCCTCCCTCTTCAACATTTTGGAGTCTCTCTTCATATTTTTCCATCATCTGTTCCATCCTACCTGTTCTTTGTTCAATAGTATCCATTTTTACCTTAAGATCTTGAATTCCTTGCATAATCATCTGGAAGGATACTCTTTCTTGTTCTTTTTCTTTCTCTTTATCTTGCTTTAACAATGTCTGAATTGAGCGCTGTCCAGATGGTGGGGAGGCAGAAGCAGACATAGAGGCACCCGAAGATATAAATTTCTTACTCATTTTAAGTGGTTCCAACTCTTCAAGTTTTTTCAAATTTTAATCCACAAAAAAAAGAGAAAAAAATATGAAATTATAATCCAAGGTAAAAAGGCCAACAATAAAAAAGCCAAAAGTGAGAGAAAAAAAGAAAAAAAGAAAAAGAAAAAAAAATTCTTCAAATTCTTCCTGACCTTAGTCCAATAAAAAAAGAAAAAAAAAACCACAAAAAAAAGTAACAGTAAAAATAAAAACCCAATAATAATAATAAACAAGACAAAGCCAAAAAGGAAGAAGGGAAGAAGAAAAAGAGAAAAAACAAAAAACAAAACAAAAACCAAGAAAAATAAGTTTCTTCAGATTCCACACCTTAGTCCAGCCAGAAAAAAAAAAAAAAGAAAAAACCACAATTGAAAAAAGGAAAAAGAAATAGTCCGCTGATGTACATTAAAAAAAAAAAAGGAAAAAAGAGAAAACAGGATCCAAATAGGCAAAAGAAAAAATAAAATCAGTTAAATCAAAATAAAATATAAGTAGAAAAAAGAAATTCAGAGGCTTCCCTTTGCAAATAAATCAAGCTTAAAAGTAAGGACCTTGATGTTAGTGAAGGGGTTGGCAGAACTCAAAAACAACAACAACACTGCACTCTATTTAATTATCCAAGGCTCTAATTATAACTCCCTTCTCTTTCCCACAAGCTTCAAAGCTGAGCCATGTATATCCAGAAAGACACCTGTAATAATATTCCACAAAGTGCTTTCCTCTATCTTATCAGGGGATGTCCTTGAGAAGAAGAGTCTATTTTTTATTTTTTTTTTAAATATTTCCGAGCCTCTAGGTGGCAGTGTTACAAAGTATCATAGTTCTCACTTTCCCCCCTCCTCTCTTAAGGGAAAGCCGGCTTGCAATACACAAAACAGAAACCGAAAAATCAAACAAAATCAAGAGAAGCCTCTAGCCCAGAAAAAAAAAATAAAAAGTCCAGAAGAAGAATAAAACATATGAATATATAGAAAAAAGAAAACAGTTCAGTTATCCAATAAATAACAATAGAGTCCGGAAGCAAAGAAAAGAAAAAAAAATGGATTCTCTCTTTGACGTTTCCCTAAAAAAACGCCGCTAAATCAATTTTGTCAAAAAACAAAACAAAAATCACACAGGTTTCTTCAGATAATTAGAGTAAACTTTCAAAATTCAAAAAATTAAATAAAAAAAAGAAGTTCTCACCCAACCGACAAACTCTTTCTCAAACTCTTTCCGTCTGGAGTCGCCCCGGCCTCAGCAGCATGGGGGCTGCCTCTCCGCCGCTGGCAAGAAGAGCTTCACCCGGGCTCTCCAGGGATTTTGCGGTATCCCTGGAATCCTCAGGATATGCTCTTCACGATGGCTGTCCCTACGGGACAGCGTAGGTCCGTTGGACCGGCCAGTGGCGGAGATATCGGCTGCAATCGAGGAGCTCGATTGCAAACCGTATCGCCACGGCGCAAGCTCCTCCCATAGTTAACTATGGGGAATTATTAGATGAAAAGGGTGAACTTAAATCGATGCAAAAATTGGAAGAACAAGGTATACAGATGAATTGGTTTTCATATTTGCAAATACATTCAAAGTACTATGAGGATTCCAAAGCAGAGGGATTTTATGATAAGCAAACTGACTTGGATAAGATTTTGATGGGTACTGATGAAAAGGTGATTAAAAAATTGTATGGTTATTTATTGCAAATTAAGCTTGAGGAAGAACAAGTTAAAGAAACTATGATTGCGTGGGGGAGGAATTTTGGATATGGGATTGATTTAGAGAAATGGCAGAAATTATGGTCGCAAAATTATAAAATGACAATGTCTACAGCCTATAAAGAAAACTTGTATAAGATGTTTTACAGGTGGCATTTTCCCCCGACAAGGATAGCAAGAATGTTCAAGAACAAATCCGAAAAATGCTGGAAATGTCATCAGAAACCTGGTTCATACTATCACATGTGGTGGACTTGTGAGGATGCTAGAAAATATTGGACTAAAATCCACATGTGGCTGGAAAAAATGACAAAGAAGCATATAGACTTGAAACCGGAGTTTTTTCTATTGGGAATACTACCAGATACTTATAGTAAAGAGTTGAAATATTTGATTGTAAATGTATTGACTGCTGCTAGGATTGTATTTGCAAAAAATTGGAAAAATGAGAAAATTCCATTGCAAGAAGAAGTTGTAAAGAAAATTTTGGAATGTGCTGAGATGAGTAGATTGACTTTTGAAATTAGAGAGCAAGAAGATAAACAATTTTATTTAGTTTGGGATCTTTTCTATCAATGGTTGAATGATGAAATATTAAAATATAAAAGTTAGATAATAAGGAATAATAATGACTTTATTTTCCCTTTCCTTTTATTGGTTTTTGATACTATATCTATATAATAGTTTTCTTTGTTTCTTTCTTTTTCATATTTGGGATAGAATTGGTATGATTATAAGATTTGTTTTAGAATAAAATATTTAAAATATAGTTATCTCATAAAGGCATGACCGAATAAAAGTTTAGTCAAATTTTTTTTTTTCTTTAATAGCGATACTAGGATTTATAAATTTGTATTGATAAGAGTATTATATAAAGTAACTGTAATTGTGACTATGAGGTGAATGCACAAAACCGATGGACCAACCGACTTACTGTGTGTACAAAAATATGGGGGAGCTGATACTTTTATGTTTTGTTGTTGTGTTTTTTTATGTTAAAAAAATAATAAAAATTTATAAAAAAAAAAAAAATTAGGTCATCTTTTTCTTTTCCTAACCATTCAGCCAATATTTCTGCCATCAAATGTTCCAATTCTTCATTTTTTGCTTCAGCCACATTTTGGAACCTTAAATACGCCATTGCTTTGTCCATCTCGAGATGAACCAGTGAGTCTTCCATTTCTCTAAGTACATATTTAAATTCCTCATCCATCCTTTCAAAGTTAGTCTCCATGCATGTTGTTCTACTCTCTGTATCTTTTATTTTCACTTCATTTTTCTCCATGGCCTGCTGTAGAGACCCTATCTTACCCTCCACCTTCGATATATCCGCTTTCATTTCAGCCTTCAGTTTCCTGCCAAATGGCGACTGAAAAAGAAGGCGCAGTAGGTGGAAAGGTGGAAGCCAAAGAACAACATGAACTAAGATCTATGAGAGCTGCTAAACCTAACTATAAAATATAACCATGGAAGAGAAAAAATTGATTACAATTAATATAAATGGACTTAACTCAGCCGTTAAAAGAAGAAAAACCTTTCATAAATTAGAGAAATT
Organism: Pseudonaja textilis; assembly: GCF_900518735.1. The sequence goes on from NW_020769469.1 coordinate 79,369, forward strand.
AAAATTTGATATAATTTGTTTACAAGAAGTACATATTAAAAAACAATATGAACAATTGTTGGTACAGCCAAAATTAGGGAAAATATTTACTTCCTTGACCCAATGTAAGAAAAGAGGAGTGGTTTTATATATTAAAGAGACTACCCCAGCAAAATTGATCTATACAGATGATGATGGAAGAATACTAATGGTGGAAATAATGGACAATAATACAAAAACACTCCTGATTGCAATTTATGCTCCGAATGATAAACAAGAAGAATTCTACAAAAAATTACATATGAAAATAATTGAACTGGACTATGCTAATATAGTTATGATGGGAGATTTTAATGGAATTGTAGACAATAAATTGGACTATACAGCACAGAAAACAATAAAACAAAACAGAAAGACTCTCCCTAAATCTTTTTTTAAAATGGTAGATGAAATAAACTTAAAAGATACATGGAGAGAAAGAAATGCTAAAACTAAACAATACACCTTCTATTCAAATAGACACTTATCATGGTCCAGAATAGATATGATATGGATGTCAACAGAATTAATATCTAACATTCAAGAAATAAATATTGAAACAAATACTTGAACAGATCACAATCCAATGACAATTAAATGGAAAGGACAAAAAAGAAGATCTAGATGGATGTTAAATAATACTATTTTAAAGAAAAAAGACTTCACACAGTGGATGGAGAAAGAATTGGCTTCCCATTACATTCAGAATGTATGGGATACAATGAAGGCATTTGTTAGAGGCTTGATAAATAGACTATACAAAGAAAAGGAATACTATGAAAAGACTAGCCTCTAAGGCCCTAGAGGATGAGCATAAAAGACTTGAAAAAGAGCTACAGAAAATGCCACAGAAAAAGGACATCAAGCTAAAAATGGATATAGTCAAACATAAAATGGGTCAAATAGAAAAAGAAGAATTAGCACAGAAAATTAGAGGTGTTAAACCAAACTACTTTGAAGACGCAAACAAACCAGGTAGATGGTTAGCATACAAATTGAGAAAGGAGAAAGAATCAAGGAAAATATTGCAATTAATAGATGACCAAGGCCAAGTTTGCCATGGTAGCAAAGAGAAGAAGGAAATCATTTGAGACTTCTATGGGAAATTATATATGCAAGAGAATATTGATGTGGAAAGAGTTAAACAGTATTTACAGAATGCCAATTTACCTCAGATACCTAAAGAGACTGAAAAAAGGTTAGAAAGCAATATAACAATGATGGAGTTAACTGAAGCACTCAAGAAGCAAAATAATGGAAAGGCACCAGGCCCAGATGGACTTCTGGCAGAATTTTATAAAACATTACAAGAATCGTTGAATCTTCCATTGCTAGAAGTTATGAATGAAGTTATATTAAAGAAGAAGATACCTAAATCATGGTCAGAAGCCTATATTACACTTATTCCAAAGAGGAGGCCGACCCATTACAAATTAAGAAGTATAGACCCATTTCTCTACTAAATGCAGATTATAAAATCTTTGCTTCAATATTGGCAGAAAGACTTAAAAAATATTTAAATAATTTTAACCATCCTGATCAAACTGGATTTCTGCCAAAGAGACAAATTAAAAACAATATGAGAGTAATCTCGGATACTTTGGAATACTACGAGGCACATCCTGAAAAACAAATGGCTCTGATATTTCTAGATGCACAGAAGTCATTTGATAATGTGAATTGGCGATTCATGTTATTGCTGTTGGAACAGATGGGTTTTGCTAGAAAAGTTATTCAAGCAATAGAAGCTATATACTATAACCAACCGCAAAGGTAATGATAGAGGGAGAACTGACAGACTCTATCAATATAAGAAAAGGAACAAGACAAGGGTGCCCACTATCACCTTTGTTGTTTGTGTTAACTTTGGAAGTGTTAAACAGAAATATTAGAGATGAAAAGAATATAAAAGGAATGAAAATCAAAAAGGAAGAATTTAAGCTGCAAGCATTTGCGGATGATCTGGTTTTCATCTTAGAAGACCCTTTAGAAACAGCATCAAAATTGATAGAAAAGATAGAGACATATGGAAAGGTGGCTGGTTTGAAAATAAATAAAGATAAGACAAAGATTTTGACAAAGAATATGCTATTAAGACAAAAGGAAGAACTGGCAGATCTATTGAAAATTCAGGTCACGAATAAGATCAAGTACTTGGGGATATATTTGACAGCAAAATGTAGTACATTAAAAGGGAATAATTATATTAAACTTGAACAGCAGATAGCGCTAGATTTGGTGAAATGGGAAAACTTACAACTGTCACTAATAGGGAGAATTTCAACAATCAAGATGAATATATTACCCAGAATTTTATATTTGTTTCAAACAATTCCAATTAGGCTTGGAAAAGACTACTTTGAAGATTTAAATAAAATTGTGTTGGAATATATATGGCAAGGTAAGTAAGTGAGAATAAAGTTAAAACTTTTGCAAGATGCTAGAATTAGAGGAGGATTTGGTTTGCCTAATTGGGAGTTGTACTACCAAGCTACAAATCTGATGTGGGTTAAGGAATGGATAACACTAAGAAATACTAGATTGTTGACATTAGAAGGACATGATTTGTTGTTGGGGTGGCATGCTTTTTTATGGTGCAAAGGAACTAAAACACAGGGGTATTTTAGAAGACATTATATACGGGAGTCTCTGTGGGTAAACTGGGAGAAGATTAAAAGACAATGTTATTTGAAAATTCCAGTCTGGTTATTGACTATTGAAGCATTTTCGTATCCTATAATATACAAAAAGGAACAAACAGTTAGATATGGTGAAATATTGAATGAAAAGGGTGAACTTAAATCTATGCAAAAACTAGAAGAACAAGGTATAAAGATGAATTGGTTTTCATATGCACAAATACATTCAAGGTATGATAAAGATTCTAAAACAGAAGGTTTCTATGTTAAACTGACTGACTTAGATAATATTTTGACAGGTATTGATGAAAAGGTGATTAAAAAATTGTATGGATATTTATTAGAAATTAAACTAGAAGAAGAATAAGTTAAAGAAACTATGATTGCTTGGGGGAAGAATTTTGGATATGGGATTGATTTAGAGAAATGGTAAAAATTGTGATCTCAAAATTATAAAATGACAATGTCAACATCATATAAAGAAAATTTATATAAGATGTTTTACAGGTGGCATTTCTCCCCAACAATAATAGCAAGAATGTTGGTAAGGCTTTGGCGGCAGCAGGAATCCATGATCGCGCACGGTTCCTGCTGTGCTCGCTGCTGGAGTGCCCCCAATCCAGTTGGATTTGGAGGCTATAGTTACCTCGTAGAGGTAACTGAAGATAGATGAGATCTGGGCAGGGGTCCAGGGGAATCGCAAACCCCCCTCCTTAGCCGGCTTAACTCCCTTTTCCAAAGGCGGTTGAGCGGCGGTCAGCAATGGCTGCCACAAAGAAGCTTTCAGCCGGACAAGAATGTGCAGGAGGAAGTGGAGAAAGTGAAAGTTTTTGGCTGAACCAGGACAAGTAACATCTAAATACCCTGGAAATTCAACTCTTTTAAAGATACATTGTTCCCTAAGAAGATTGTAAAAAGCGGCGGATGAAAGTGAAAAGGGAAAGTTTGTTTTTTCTCACTCTCCTTCCCTATGGAGATAGCAGATGGAAATTGGAAAAACCCGCTTTGGCAACAGAAGGTAATTAAATCTGAAAATTAAAGCCAAGGGGACATTAAAGATTTCTGAGCATTGGAATTAAAAAATTAAAATCTTTTTGCTATAAGTGGGAAGGGAGAGGTAAAGAATTTATATTAAGACTTTGCTGGAGGAGACTGCTTGGAGCTTATAAGATCAGAGATAAACAGCAATAAGACTTCTAAAAAATACATTTTGGAACTTTGTAATTGAATTCTACCCCAGGAAGAGAAAGTATAAAAAGAAGAAAGTGCTAAATGAAACAGTTTGTGTTGATTTGGATTGCTTGGTGACTTTGGGACTTTTGGAAACTATTTTTTGAAAAAACTAAAAAAAATTGGGGTTTTAAAAAAATCTTACAATGGCATTGTCGGTTGAAGAATTGAAAATGGAATTCAAAAAGCTAAAAGAAGAGGAACAAGAAGGCAGAGGCTCTTCTGGATCTGTTTTTCACTTCTTAGAAATGGTGATTTCTTCGTAAATTCAATAAAATTTATTTATATATATAAAAAAAGAAATGGTGATTTCTACCTACCAGGAATTACAACAACAGAAAGGCTGGGATGAAGAAGAAGAAGCCATCTTTAATGAACAAATAATTTTAGTTGAGGAAGAAAAGGGAAAGAGGGGGAAAAGAATGGAGAATACAAGATTTTAAAAAAAACAACCAAGAAAGGGAAAAATAAGGTGAAAAATCGATACAATGTCAGAAAGCAACAGAAAAGAGGAATACAACAGAGAGGGGAGACTAAGAGGGCAGAGATTAAGAGATGGGGCTAAAAAGGCTAGATTCAACAAGAAAGGAAGGGAAAAAGGGAAGAGAAGTTATAAAGGCTTGAAACAAAATGTTAAAAAACAGGTTTTTTTCAGAGATAAAGGGTAAAATACAATTTAAAAAGAGATTCTGCAAAAGTACATAAGATTGTATTGTAGTATTTGTATTTGAAATAGAGTTAGAAAATTGGAATATTATATGAGTTAATAAAATATTAAAGGGAATGTGTAAAATGTCTAAGATTTAATGATAGAATTTAATTTGCTATGGAACATTGTTTTAACTATATTAGAAACTTATTATTTTCTTATTTTAAAATGTAGTACGTAGAATGTACTAAGCAGAATCAGAATGGAAATTATATATTATTTTAAGTGTTAAATTTAAGGGAAAGATAGAAAGGCATCACACTTCAACCAGTGATTACAGGAGAAATTTTGTATTAAAGAGAAAAGATAAATAGATAATTGAAAAAGAACGGAAAAAAGATACAAGTATAATGATTTAAATTGAGATGAAATAAATAAAATAGAATTAAGAGAGTGAAAAGAGGGGAGAAGACATATAGAAAATATAGAATGCTAAATAAGATATGAAATGGTATATAAGGTGAGCATGAATTTGATTTATGTCTGTACAAAAAGATGTAACCTGGGGCTAAGCCGCTTTCCAAAAAGAAGTTTTATGTTTTCATGTTTTGTGTTTTGTTTGTCTATGTTTGTTTATTGAAAATTAATAAAACTTTGGAAGAATGTTGGAAGAGAACATATGAAATTGTAAATAAGACAGACGAAAGTATAAGTACAATGAATAAAAAGATATAGAAATCTAGGTAAAAGAAATATAATTGAACAAGAAGAAAATGAGATAACCATAAAAGAAAATTAAGAGAAGTAAAGGGAGAAATAGTGAGAAGTTGGAAAAAGAGTAATAAGATATGAAGTTGAATACATAAGATGAATATGTATATGAAATTGTGTCTGTATGGAAATGTGATAACCTGGAACTATGCTGTACCCAAATAAGATGTTTTATTTGTTTTGTTAAAACTTAATAAGCAGCTTTCAGGAAAGATATCTTATGTTTTTATGTTTTATGTTCTGTTTGTGTATTGTCTTTGAAAATTAATAAAATTTGTTTTAAAAGAATGTTCAAAAATAAATCCAAAAAATGTTGGAAATGTCATCAGACACCTGGCTCATATTACCGTATGTGGTGGACTTGTGCGGATGCTAAAAAATACTGGACTAAAATCCACATGTGGTTGGAAGAGATATTTTTTATTGGGAAGTTTACCTGAAATATATAGTAAAGACTTGAAATACCTGATTGTAAATGTATTAACAGCGGCTAGGATTGTATTTGCTAAAAACTGAAAAAATGAGAAAACACCATCACAGGAGGAAATCATTAAGAAAATTTTGGAATGTGCTGAAATGAGTAGATTGACATTTGAAATTAGAGAACAAGAGGATAAACAATTTTATAAAATTTGGGTTCTTTTCTATCAATGGTTAGACAATGAAGTACAGTAATGAAATATGTAGACTTTTAGAAAATAATAAATATATAAAGATGTACTTCTTATTATATCTACAAAATGATTTTAGAATAGATTTGGGATGATAATATGAACTGTTATAAAATAAACTAAGTAAATTATGGTTATCTTGTAAAACATGAATGAATAAAAGTATAGTCAAATGATTGATTAATAATGATACTAAAGTATTTAATTTTTGATTGACAATATGAGATTATATGTAATGTAATTGTAATTAAAGACTACGAAATGGAAGCACAAAACAATTTGTAAACCAACCGGCACACTGTATGTACACCCATGGAAGATAGCTTGATGTTTTTATGTTTTATTTGTTTATTTTTGTTTTTAAAAACCAATAAAATTTAAATTAAAAAAAAGAGAACAATTGATTGCAGAGAGGTTTAATTTTTAATGGGTCAGATATGCACAATTAAGGAAAATATGTAATTTAGATAAAAATGTATCAGGAATAACATTTGACCAAACAGAATTTGAAAATGAGTTATCTACAAACATGATTGCTAAAATGTATGAACCTTCATTGTGATTTAAAATGGAGAAAGAGTGAATTAAAGAAAGTATTGTAAAAGGGCCTATACTTTTAGTTATAATAAACAAATGGATCAATGGGGGATAATGTGGTTTAAATTTGTAAAATTCACATTGCCTTACAATTTAAAATATTTTTTTAATGAGACACCATTGGTATAGGATACCAGGGAAAAAGTCTGAGGCAGTGGTGGAATTAAAAAAAATGTACTACTGATTCTTGTAGGGCTTGGTGGGCATGACTTAGTGGGTGTGACAGGAGAAAGTTACTGCAAAATCTCCATTCCCTCCTCACCCCACTAACCTGCTTTCCAGCTCTGTTCTTCTGTGTAGGGCAACAAAAGAAGACCCAGCCAATCAGCTGGGACTCGGGAGGCAGAGAATAGATAAGGGCAGGGCCAGTCAGAGGTGGTATTTGCCAGTTCTCTGAACTACTCAAAATTTCTGTTACCGGTTCTCCAGAACTGGTCAGAGCCTGCTGAATACCACCTCTAGTCTGAGGTATATAAAGGTACTTCTCTTTTGAAAGTGAAAAAGAAATGAGAGGACATTTCATGATGCATTGTGGACTTATAAAAAGTGAAAAGACATGGGACACAAATACTTATGGTGATGCAAAGAGTTTTAAAGATTAACATTCAGATAAAACTAGAACCTTAGGAGGATTTATGGACACGCAACTAGAAAAGGCTCATGGATGATTGGTTTTATATATGGTAACTGCAATGAGGCACAAAGGTGGAAGGCTGTAGCAGCATCAATAAGGGAGGAATAGATTGTGAAGATGGCTGAGTTTGCAGAAATTGCTAAATTGACTTATTTGATCAAGGAGGGAACTACACAGTAGTGGGTTGCAACCAGTTTAACAACCGGTTTGGTGAGCATGCTCATATGGTCCATGCGTGTGCAGCATTTAAAAACCACCCATTATAAGCTTTAAAACTTACCTTCTATGTCAGCGCTGGTGAGTAAAATAGTGAGGCGTGGCAATCCGCTGTGCCACATGAATCAGCTGAGCTAAAAACAGGGAAATATAGGGCAGGAAATATAGAATTCTCCATTGGGAACAGAATAAGCTTATCTTTGCCCACTCAAGTGACAGACAGATGTTGGCCCTGGAAAGTAACCAATTGACCATCTTGAAAAAGGCTAAAATATTGTTTTCTGTAAACGTTGCAACACAGTTATGTTTGTTGGGGTGTTTGATGTAACTTGACTTTAAATGAGGGCTAAAAAAGGACCATTACAATTAGCAGAGAGGAAAACCAAATTAGAAGTAAAGAAATGTAAAATCTGTTCCCTTATACCTATAGTACGTTTTGCAATTGTACTTTACAATCCTTTCTTGAGTCAGCTTCTCTGCTTGCTTGCTTGTTCTGTCCTTATCCTGGCTAAACATGTCAGAATGATGGAATACCAAACAGCTACCCTGAGGGAGAGAGCAGGTTTGGGGGGTTGGGAATGAGCTGTAGAATAGACAAGAGACTTATTCCATAGAATCTTCTGATATCCAAGTCGGACATCCGACTTCTTGGAATGACACATAACACTGATAGAAATAGTATTTGTCACAGAATGGAGGGGAAAAAGCTAAGAAACATGGGCATCTTCTTTATATTTTCATCTCCATTTGGCAGAATGTATATAAAACATTGTGGATGGATGGCTTCAGCCATATATGATGCAGGTGTTCATATAATGAAAATCACAGTCCAGTGATTTTCTAACTGGGAGCGTGTGGTGCTCAGTAGGATTTGCCTTATAGGCTGAATTGTTCTTTTTAACAGCAATGATGTTATTGTTATCCTCACATCCTGGTGGCAATATTTTTCTACTCAAATCAACGTAGGAAAGTCTATCTTACACACAATGTGATGTTCTTCACTCTTGCAGAAGACATACAAAGGTGATTTAAGGTCTGAAGAGAAAGCTGAGGTGTTTAAAGTTGACTAAGCAAACGCTTATATCCTGGACATGTTCTTATAATCATGGCAGTCTTAATGATGACGCTGAAGTTGAATGAGACCAATTAAAAATCCAGTTCCTTTGCTGTGACCCAAAAACTTATTCAGGAATGTTCAAATAAACTGTATACAGTTATAATTCTTCCTATAGTTGGGAATCCTTTCAAAATGCAACTTCAAAGAAATGAGAAAAAAAGTTAAAGCAATCTTCTTCAGACAAGTTTCCAGAACTGTTACTGGATTCCAAGTAATGTTGCATTTGCATGTTTTGTGAAGGCACTCTACCAGTATAAAATCTGGTGTCAATCAAATACAATCTTGAAGACAAAAGTTTAATTTATATGCTTAAAAATGTGTGCGTTCAGATGCTGCTCCCCACTATCTTTCTCATTGGTAAAAGCAACAGTAGAAAAATATGTTTAGCAACATTTTCTCAGACAATGGAATGAAATTTCAGCAGAAAACTTGGAGGGTCCACCAAAAATGTTCCTGATTTTAGTAGGTACCTTGTATATTTTAATAGCAATGATTTAAGAAAAACCCTTAAGATCTTGACTAGAGTTATCAGAACTAGAGTGTAAATATTCAGAAATTATTTATATTATATAAGATTTTCTGTATCTCTTGACTATGCAGATTACAGCCCACATCAGGTAGCCATAGCCTTGGTGTGAAGATATTTATTTATTTATGTATTATTTTTTATTTACCACTTCACTGTACAATAAAATATTCTTCAGATAACTTACCCTGAAACTGTTCAAACTCTAAATGTCAGTTCTTGCACATTAAACTGAATTCAGTAACATACTAGAACCCAGTACAATTCACTGGAGACTGGAGTTCTGTGGTTCCCAACATTTCATGTCGGTAGCCATATTTTGAACTAGGCTAAACTCTCTGGAATAACTTCAGAAACAGCTCTATATAAATCCAACCAAGCCTGGGGGTGGAGGTGGGGGTTTGCAACCCTAAGTCCTATACCTGCAATAAATTTGTTTTCTTTTTGTGTTGTACAGGTCACCTTCAAGAAGTGAGGGGAGCCGAATGTCAATTCATAAAACATTTCTATGGCCGTTTTATAGTTGCCAACAGAAAGGGAGGGGGGAAAGGGGTTTGAAAGAGCAGTGCGGCAGCTTGGAAATTAAAACTGTATTCCATACATAGTTTTTCAGAGATTGTAACTAAATGACTGAAGTTTCTGCCATGCAAAAATCTAACTGGAGAACATGATTGATGACTCTTGGCTATGGATGTGTCTCATTGGAGAATATGATACACCCAAGGGGTGGAGGAAAACCAGGGTCAAGGGTAACAGTGAATTATGTGTCTCAGAGTCGGCTACACCCAGGCAGTGCTAACATGTTAACTCCCAATAAATCCTGTTTAGTTTTGGAAGTTTGGCTCGAGACTCATGATTTAATTGGGATAACTGCTGGAATCCTGACAAATGCATTGCACTAGTGTAGTTGCATATTAATCAAAGAATGGCTAGGTTCATTCAGTATGCTAAGCAAACTATATTATGACCTCCATTCCATTATGGTTTGTTCATTAAATCATGTTTAAGCAAACAATAGTTTTGCATTTGTGAATATTTCCAATCCTCACAAATGTGTCTAGTCCTATTTCTTAGATAAAAATAAAACACTTAATAAACATTTGTAGATTTCTTCCATTTCTCAGTTGAATTGGCTACTTCTCCTCGGCTACCACTCATAGTCTCCATCTTCTAGGCAGGGGGAGAATCAGAACTACACTGCAGTTTTCACTGTTATCCATTCAGCTCCTGCTGTTGATCAGAGAATAGTTTCATGTTTAAGTGTTTCCTGGTACTCATGTAATGTTGGGGTAAGCAGTGGAGGTGGGTTTCTTCATTATTTTCCATCCTTGAGGACTAAAAAAGAGTGTAACGCCAACATAATTAAATGCTTGACCTTTCTATTTTATTTTTGCTTTTAGAAAATATAGCAAGAAGCTACACTAGGTCATTTAGTGGCATGATCTTGGGGTGGAAAAGTTGCAGTTATGGTTGCTATCCCCCAAAAGTGGGACAATAATGCAATTAAGGAATCAAAGGGGTTATGTGGAAAAATGGCCACAATGTCCTACAAGTATAATATTTTTCATTTCTCCTAAGGTGATAGTATCTTAACAAAGCCTTGCCATTTGGAATGACAGAGTTATCAGGAATATGTAAAATAAATACATCCATAGGTAAGTGGAGAATCACTCTGTTTTATTATCCCTTTGTTTCTTGCTGGGTCCTTTATGTCATCCACCACTGACCACACACCTTTTATTTTTTTTCCTTCTGTCCAACGTTGCCATAGTAACATCTTGTCTTGACCATGCAGACTTTTACAGTTCACAGTTGCTTCTATCAGCAAGTTTCAGGATTATCAGAGCTTTGGTGTGTAAAAGCTTTTCTATTTTATTTTTTAAAAAATATACTTTTGCTTTGGGATTTATAAAATCACTGGCTATGTTCACACAATAACTGGCCTTCAATTAAGCTACTTTTTCAGGTTTTATAGCATACTAAGCATTAAACTAATCATAATGGCTGAGTTTGTCCAGCTTCTTGAACTGAATGTGATTATTTGTGATTATATGTGTTGGTGAATTATATATGTTATCCTTTAAGACAGAGTCATGAAAGCCAGATTAACAGTCAATTCCTTTATTATAGCTGGGAATTGCTTGGGAGGCAGTTGAACTGCTGCTTATCCAAGTGTCATGCCCCTGGTAGAGACTGACTCTGAGGAAAAGGAGGAACAGCCAACAGGGAGTGGGAGTGTGGCTCCAGAGGTGGTAGAGGAGGCTGGGGAAGGGCAGAGGCTGGTTGAGCAGTCAGAGGAGGATCCAGGCCCATCCCCTATCCATCCTAGGTCATGCAGGGAGGAGAGGATCAGGGAAAAGCAAGGTCTACTCAAGAGGAGATTACCATGATCCTCCTCGTGGCTTGCAGACGGGAGCTATGTATATAAGTTTGCAACTGCACAGTTAGACTTTGCAGGAGTCAATTTAGTGTTCACCTTGAAAGAGGTTTATCTTTGCTGGCGTTCTTCCCATGGACTCTCCTCCCTTATCTTCCTGGAATGTATGATTAATTATCTTGGCTTGCTTCAGAACTCTCGTCAATGTGGTTTGTTTTGGTTTTCTTTTTGCTTCATTATTTACTTTTGTGACTTTAAACTGTACCTAATAAAACAGTGAAATTAAGTTGAAGGCATTACTGGACTTTAATGTATGTTTTGGGTTTGGGGTTATTTTGAGAGACTACGGGTCATCACACCAAGGATAGTACAGAAACAAATATTTACCACTACACATCTCATGGTTCCTTGATGCATAAAATAATAATTAAAGTTGTACAAAATGGATATTGGTTTGTTGACCTGGAACTGACAGTACAACCTGCTTTGAAAAATCCACTTATTAATTTTTTTATTAAAGACATTTCTACCTTGCTATAATCAAAATAACTCTTGGCAGCTTACCCAGAGTATAAATAGAACAATTTAAAATGTCCATGATAACATTTAAAACATACATGAACTTGACACTTGCTAACAATAAAAGCAGTAATCAGCCAAAAACACCAGGAAAAAAGCAATATTGCATCCTAATAAGCTCAAGGGAAGCCTCTCTCAAACAATCTGAACTCTACCAGGCAGCTGCTCCACTCCATTCTAGCTCCACCTTCCCAAACTTCCCAAAAAGGTGGGATTTGCAGCAGTTTTTCTTAAATTATCTGCAGAGAGATTATAAAGATCACTTTTGAGAAGAAAACTCCTGGGAAAGCAAGAATTTAAAATGACCCTGCTTTGACTTTCCTTGATATAAGAAACAAGGAAGGAAAAAAGTCAGACTTTCATGATTCTGTAACTATGACCTATATCAGTAAAACAGGTCCCTTATTTCTTGTGGAATCTGTTTCCTAACCTGCCTTATAGTAAAGGAAAGACATCAGTGAGGTTGGTATGGTTAAAGTAGGCAGTTCTTCAGGTATCCAGGTGCCAAACCCTGTAGGACTTGAAGGTTAAAACGAACGTCTTAGTCAGCAATCAGTGCAGTAACCCTAAGATCAGTGTTATATGCTCCCAATACCGGTGGAATGTACAGACTATTGCATTTTAGATTAATTGTTTTAAGTGTATTACTGTAGACAAATCCATTCACAATGAGGTTAATTAATATAGCCATGTCCTCCTGCCCTAGGTAAGATTGCAACTGAACCTGGACATGGGCTTCTCTGGCTACAGGTTCTACCTGCTGATCTAGCAGGAACTATGAGTTCAGAAAGAACCAAGTCATAAATTTATTCTATAATGGGTACTACTTGCCCATCAAGGAACAACTCTGGTGGAGACATAGAACTATGATGATCAACAGCAGGTTTTATTTACTCGAGTTTAAGTTCAGTCTGTTCTGTTTCTGACAGAGACTGGGACAGGATATTTACAACTTCTTTCTCAAGAGTCAGGTTGGGAATGTACCATAGGGTATCATCAGCATCCCCGCAACCAGATCTCAACAGAATGCAACTGTTGGTACCAAAGTACCAAAAGAAAGAAGGGAGCTTTGTAAGAATAGAATAGAATAGAATAGAATAGAATAGAATAGAATAGAATAGAATAG
>NW_020769469.1:106754-157980 GCF_900518735.1 Pseudonaja textilis
AATAGAAAAATCCCTATCTGTAGATCAGCGTTTTTCAGTCTTGGCAAGTTTAAGCTGGGCAAACTTCATGCTGCCTGGGAAATTCTGGGAATTGAAGCCCATGCACCTTAAAGTTGCCAAGATCTTCACTAGAGTTTAGGATTTTCCATTCCTGTTTTATTTAGAGTTTGGTGCAATTAAATAAATCAGTTGTGGTTTTGGTAACAAATAGTGATTAACGTGATATGAACCATTACTGGACTTTTTGTGAGAAACTGAAATTAAAAGTTGATCTGGGCTTTGATGATTAAATAAGGGATTGTGGAAATAATGTAGACAAATGTTAATCTTAGAATAAGAGTTTGATATATGTTTTTACTTATATCTGTACCAAAGAAAGATGGAACTCATTCTTTTTCAGTTTTCCTTCCTTTCCTCTTTCTTTCTTATACTTTCACTCTTTTTCTTTCCTGGGCCTTTTCTTTTTTCAAATCTGTTCTTTATTCGTTTATCCCTTAGCTTTGTATTTTTTTGTATTTTTTGATGGATGAAGGATTATATACTCATCTATTACAGTTATATTCCTTATTTACAGAAATTGGATCAAAATTTAGAATGAAATCTGTTCCGGACTAGCAGGCTCGAAAGCCTGCAACTCTGATTGGCCCGCGAATAGCCAATCATGATTGGTCGCCATAGACTGATGCGATTGGCCAGTAAATGGGCTGCCGCGATTGGCCCTGCCAAGAGCGGCAAACTCAAATCGCCTTCATTGTCTGCCTAGCCACAGCCAGCCCTATATAACGGGCTGCTGCGGCTGGGATAGTTCGCTCAGATCTGAAGTCACTAATAAAGAGCTGTTGTTGTTATCTGAGTCTTGCCTCCGTTCTTGAACCATCCTCCCAGATCTAACACTGGCGACGAGGATGGGATGCGGAGGCAACGAAGTCTACTGATTTGAACTAGCTGAAGGAGTACGTGGCTGACAGAGCGCAACGACGGCAACATGGCCAGCAGCTCTATACCACCCGCCCCATTCGATCCAGCTAGCGAGGACTGGGACTCATACATGGACAGATTTCAAATGTTCCTAGAGTCCAACGACCTCAAGGATGCCACTCCCAGCAAGAAACGAGCCGTTTTTCTAACCCATTGTGGGCCAGCCGTTTTTAAGATGGCTAAAGCCTTAGCGAAGCCAGCTGAAGTTAAAACCATGGATTGGGACACCCTTGCTCCCATCCTGTGCAACCATTACGCCCCAGCAGTACCAGCTCTCATTCGCAGACACGAGTTCTACCAGAGGGACCAGCGTGAAGGTGAGAGCGTTGGGGATTTCGTGGCAGACCTGAGGAACCTGGGCAGTTTATGTGGCTTCGCCAATCTCGAAGAAGCCATGAGAGACCGAATCGTCCTTGGCCTTAGAAATCCAACGGTCCAGAGCAAGATCATGGCCAAGGGAGACATCTCGCTTGCAGATGCCATAGCAGATGCCACCGCAGCTGAAGCCACTCGTAAATCAGCAGCATGAATGCGCCGAACCAGCGGAACCAACCGCCAACCCACCAACAATGCTGGGAAACCTTCAGACAAGTACACATCGACCACCCATCATGAAGATGTCGAGTCATCCTCAGACAGCGAGGAGGAAGAAGTCCACAGACTCCACTCAGAACGTGAGCAAAGGGACCAGGGGGGTCATAAATCCAACTACCAATGCGCCGGATGCGGGGGAAACCATCCTCGATCCGAATGCAGATTTTTAGATGCCATGTGTCGTTTTTGCGAGAAACGAGGGCATATTGTGAAGGTATGCAGAAACAAGAGAAATTCCAGCCCCAGACGAAGAGGGAGCAGCCCAAAGAGGAATGATGGCAACTCCACCACACAGAGGGACCGCCCTAGCAACCAGTGGAACCAGTACAGAAGACCCCAAAGGTTTAACGGCACACCCAGACGAGAGGAGGCTCATCAAACCATCACCATCAGCCACGCTTCATCACTTGACGCTAAAAAAATCCGTGTAAAGGTCACCATTGAAAATAAACCGTGCATCATGGAAGTCGACTCTGGGTCATCACTATCCATGGTATCCTGGAAAACACTCAAGCAGCTGATTCCCAACATCCGACACCAAGACCTCAGCAGTCAGAGACTCATACTGAAAGATTATCAAGGCAACCGGATTCCAGTCGCAGGTACCCACCATTTCCAGGTCTCTTTCAAGGGACATAATGCAATTCTACCACTCACCATCGTAGACAGAGACCGGCCAAGTCTATTGGGCCTTCAGTGGTTCGTGCCATTAGGAATCGGAATGGCTGGCATCCATCATACTGAAGACGATGACTGGGAGGCAGCCCTTGTCCACGACTTCTGACAAGTGTTCAACGAAAGCCTAGGAAAGTACAAGGGGTCCCCTATTTCGTTTAATCTTCGCCCCAACATTGCACCCATTCGCCTAAAGCCACGCCGAGTTCCCTTTGCTCTCAAATCCAAAATTGATGAGCAACTGGACAAATTAATTGCACAAGGCGTGTTAGAACCCATTGACCACGCCCGATGGGAGACACCAATTGTCACCCCCATAAAGCCTGACGGGTCCATAAGAATCTGCGGTGACTACAAGGCCGCCCTCAATCACGCGCTACAGCAGAGCACCTACCCAGTACCAGTCGTTCAACATCTCCTGCATTCACTTGGGGGTGGCAAAATATTCGCAAAATTAGATCTGGCCCAAGCGTATCAACAGCTGCCAGTTGATCCCAAGACGGCAGAAGCCCAAACTATAGTCACACACCAGGGTGCATTCAAATGCAACAGGCTCCAGTTTGGCGTAAGCGTAGCCCCAGGCATCTTTCAAAGCCTGATGGAGAGACTATTACAAGGTATAAAAGGGGTCGTGCCCTATTTTGATGACGTATTAATAGCAGCACCCACAAAAAGTCAATTAGAGAAATGCCTCAGAACAGTCCTACAGAGGTTCAAAGATGCTGGCCTCAAGGTTAAGAAGGAAAAGTGCCAGCTTTGCACAGAAAGGGTGGAATTTCTTGGCTACCTCCTTGACAAACAAGGAATCCACCCTACAGAAAAGAAATTGGCAGTTATCAAAAATGCCCCAAGACCCAAAAACAAAACTGACCTCCAAGCCTTCCTGGGACTTATTAACTTTTATAACATCTTCCTACCCCAGAAGGTGACTGTTGCTGAGCCCCTTCATAGACTACTCAATAAAAGGGCCTCCTGGATTTGGGGACGTCGGGAGGAACACGCCTTCCAGCAAGTAAAAGACCTCCTTACCTCTAATGCAGTACTAATTCAATATAACGAGACACTCCCCTTGACTGTTACTTGTGATGCCTCACCATTTGGGGTGGGGGCCATCCTGAGTCACGTCCTACCAAATGGCTCAGAGACACCAATTGCATTTTTTTCAAAAACTCTATCAAAAACAGAAAGAAACTATAGCCACTTAGATAAGGAAGCCCTTGCTATTGTCTCTGCAATTAAAAGATTTCATGAATATGTTTATGGGAGACCATTTTCTATTATCACGGATCATAAGCCACTACTTGGCATTCTGGCGGGCGACAAACCTACTCTACACATTCTCTCCCCCAGAATGACGCGATGGTCGGAATTTCTAGCTGCCTACGACTATCAATTAAAGTATCGTCTGGGGAAATCTATTACTCACGCAGATGCCTTGAGCCGCTCACCACTACCCGAGCCACAGGAAGACCCAGCTCCCACACTTCCAGTACTTCAAATCGAGACAATTCCCTCACCCCCAATAACGGCCCAGGACATCGCCTTTGAAACCAAAAGAGACTCTTGTTTGGCACGAGTTCTTGGCTGGGTGGAGAGGGGATGGCCAGACTACGACACTAAGGAAATGTTTAAGCCATTTAAAAACAGACAAACAGAGCTTTTCTCACAAAGAGGGTGCATATTATGGGGAGTTGTTATACCAACTAAGCTACAAAAAAAACTCCTGCAAATGCTACACAATGGACACCCGGGCATCGTGCGTATGAAAGCGCTGGCAAGAAGTTACGCCTGGTGGCCAGGTATGGACAAACAAATCAAAACCTGGGTCGCCTCTTGTAACAGATGCCAGGAAAACCACTCAGCCCCACCAAAAGCTCCACCAGCAGAATGGGAAACACCCAGGAGTCCCTGGTCTCGCATTCATATTGATTTTGCGGGACCTACTAGAGGCCACACTTTCCTAATAACTGTAGATGCGTATTCTAACTGGCTTGAGGTCAATAAAATGAAAGCAACCATTACTGAGGCAGTCATCAAAAAACTGAACAGACTCTTTGCCATACACACATCTACCAGATGTCCTGATCTCTGACAATGGGCCCCAATTTACTGCCTTAGTCTTTGAACAATATTTAGCAGAACGGGGCATCTGACACGCACTCACATCGCCGGGCCATCCAGCGGCGAATGGTAGGGCTGAACGAATGGTTCAGTTCACAAAGAAAACCCTGCAGAAAATGGAACAAGGTAACATCCACGACAAAGTCACCAGAATGCTGCTCCGGCAACACATCACACCAAACAGCACGACCAACAAGAGCCCAGCTGAACTCCTGATGGCCAGGAAACTCAGATCGCCTCTAGACCGCTTGCACCCTGCCTACACCCCGGAAAAGCCCCTGGGTTCCAGCAGCAAGCACCGCGCCTTTAAGGTAGGAGACCTTGTATTTGCAAAAAAAATTTCTGGGGATCCCCTCTGGATTCCTGCTCAAGTAACTCAAGTTATGGGTCCCCGCTCCTACTGTCTACTCACCACTGATGGCAGAGCGTGGAAACGCCATATTGACCAGCTGCGCTCCAGACTGACCACAACTTCCACCCCTGACCCTAACTTTGACACCAGGGGGGAGGGGAAGCCGTGAGCCCAGAATTAGAACCAACACCTGTTTATTCTGAACTAACACCGAGATCACCACACCATAGCTTGCAATACTCACCAGCCGTAGCTGAACCTGGGCAGATGAACACTTCACCGAGAAGCAGCAGCCAAGCAGGTTCAGTGAGCCCGGGGAGCCATAGCAGTAACAACGAAGCTGAGGACTCTATCACCCCGGGGGCATCAGAGGAGAGCCCTATCCATGGCACCGGTTCACCGCTCCTGCTAGATCCAGCAAACAGTCCATCTGAACCCGAATTTGAACATGGACAATTGGAATTGCGTAAGTCAGGTAGACAGGTGCGAAGACCTGCCTACCTGCGAGACTATATTACTCCACCCCTTAAACAGAACCGAGAGGGGAGGGGTGTTCTGGACTAGCAGGCTTGAAAGCCTGCAACACTGATTGGCCCGCGAATAGCTGATCATGATTGGTCGCCATAGACTGATGCGATTGGCCAGTAAACGGGCTGCCGCGATTGGCCCTGCCAAGAGCGGCAAACTCAAATCGCCTTCATTGGCTGCCTAGCCGCAGCCAGCCCTATATAAGGGGCTGCTGCGGCTGGGATAGTTTGCTCAGATCTGAAGTCACTAATAAAGAGCTGTTGTTGTTATCTGAGTATTGCCTCCATTCTTGAACCATCCTCCCAGATCTAACAAAATCCATTGGGAGCCATCTCATATAAGGCAGGCTCTGAGTCCCTCTAAGCAAAAAGTCTTTATCGATAGAAGAGAATATTTGTAGCTCAGGGCTGAACTGTGGATGCCTTCGTGCTCTCTGAGCTTGATGGGTTTTTTTGCCGAGGTTTCTGTCAGCGTTCCAGGAAAACAAACTCCAACACCAAAACTTCCAAAGCTGACAGTTTCATTACCAAACTAGGTAACATCACCAGTACTAGAAGGGAGTGGAGTTTGCTCTTATTTTCATATATTAGTGGCTTACTCTGTCAGTGTTGATCAGTTGCTTCACAAAAAGTGTTTTGATTGGTGCCAGGTCTCTACAGCCTCAGGCAGAGAAGGGCTATTCCGCACCCCTCCCTCAAATGTTCTTTAAAATACAGTTCTCCAGCATTCCTTTAGGAAGCTCCAACATGCAAACTGTGGTTACTCATCCTAAAATGAATCCTTTTTACTTGGGACTTCAAAATTTGCTGTTTACTGGGAGGGTGTGTAGCTAAATCAGTCTACATTTAGTGTACGTCTGACTTTGGGGACATTTCTTCATTTATCTACCATTTATACACTCCTAAGGTTCTTTCCATATGATGAAAGCCCCTGACTGTGCATTGTTCCAAGACGGTAGGGAGAACTATGTAAGCATGTTCTAATGGGGGTGTTAATTTTGCTACAGCCGTTATGGCGGTCAGAGGCAGAGCAGACTGAATGTTTAAAATTCAGTATAACCACAGAAAACTCTCAAGTGTTTAAAAAAAAAGTACCATACAGAGGGAATATTTAAACAGATCTGAATAAGAGGTAGGAAGACAAAATGGAGAGTGTTTTTAAAGTAAAAAAAAAATGAAGAGCAGATATTAGCAGTTGTGACAATGTCTGAAATATTTCTCTAGTAGATTTCAGTTGTTTTAGGTTCTTATCAACATTATATAAATCAGATTCTATCACATAGACTTTTTAGTAAGAAAGTATCAGCTTTAAAGACTTTTGTTGGTACTAGGATAGAAAAAGATAAACAGCCTCCAGACAAACCAATCTCACTGAGTCTCCAACTTGCTGATGGTTAGAAGAATAAATGCACAGATTTAAACAGAACTAAGTTGCAAAGCAATTGTTTGATTCCACTGGGAATGGTTTATTGTTTCAAGAACTTTAAATCTCAAGAGGATGCCTTAGAAAGGGAGAAAGCACCTATCTTAAACCATCTAATGTAATAGCTTCTATCTATCTATCTATCTATCTATCTATCTATCTATCTATCTATCTATCATCTCTTCATCTACCTACTTACCCCTCCCTCCCTGCTGATGTTCTTTGTTAATGTTCCAAATAGGAAAAAACCCAAAAAGCATAATAGAAGGGAACAACGAGGTATGAAATAGAGGTGTCAAATTCACTATACATTCCAAAGTCCACTATGGAGGTCCATGTCTCACACATACCATTTTATGTTATTTTTCTTAAAAATATGAATTATGTAAAATCCTATATTTGAGGTCTTGCTCTTCTAATGTCTCAAGAGAGAATTGGATAACTTGATTCAGTATTTGATAAGTCTGTCCTTGGCCACCTCATCATAATCTCTGAAGAGGTGATGAGAAAGATCAATATATATTTTTTTCATATTTTTGTCATTGCAATCATGCCTCATTGTCATTGTGGTGGTGTTAGCATTAATACTCAAGGAAATTATGCAGGAGTGTCTGCAAAGTAAAGCTATTTCCATATTGCTTTGCATTCCTTCTGTATGTGTGTCCAGTTGTTTTGAAAATAAAGGCACAAGAAAAAAGAATTGTCTTCTCCCATCCTGTGTTCAGGACATTTTTTGTTTGTGCATATGTTGGGGCAGGGTGATTTTCCAATTTGTGTTTTTGTTTGTTTTAATCAGAATAGGTTAACCATTGCAAACAAATGTTTAACATAATCCTCATCTTTACTTCATCCATCTTCACTTCACTTAATTCACTTCAGAGGTGGTATTCAGCAGGTTCTGACCAGTTCTGGAGAACCAGTAGCGGAAATTTTGAGTAGTTCGAAGAACCGGCAAATACCACCTCTGACTGGCCCTGCTGCCATCTATCCTCTGCCTCCCGAGTCCCAGCTGATTAATTGTAACTCTGGCCTTATCTTATTTTGACCTCTTTGTAGCTAACACTCTTTTTATTTTTATTTTTTGAAAAAGTTTTTATTTTTATTTTTAACACTCTTTTTATTGAGCAGTTCTTGGAGCACCAAAGACACCTCATTTCAACCTTGAGCATATTCTCCTTTTATTATTCTTTTAATGTATTGCTTCATTGTTTTACTATATTTTATGTATGTCACGTTATTATGACTTGTGGTTGCAACAATAAACTCATTTATTTACTAAACAGGTAAGAGCATTTTTAAAACACAGAAACTGAAACTAATTGAAAGTATTAACAGTGAGGTTCATTCATAAGACTTTGTGTATAATCTATCTGAAAGCTCCAGGTTCATGTGGCTGGCAGCAAGGTGAGATAAGAATGGAAAAATGATGATCTGCTCAAGCCCCATGGAGGTCCAACATTATTGTGTTTTGAGCTTCCTTACAATTGAGCTAGATAGAAGAATATTAGCTTAGTTACCCAAAGAGAACACTGTCATGGGAACATTGGGATACAATACTGAATGGCAGCAAAGCCTCTTTTGAAAGTCTGGAGAAGAGGAACAATATTAGTTGTTTGCTGTGCTAAACAAAGTCTTCTGGAGCTATGGGAAAATACATTTTGAAAAGTGTCATGTCAATTATGTCTTCAAAGTATAGAAGAGTATGGAGATGGTCTTGAAGAAGGAATTCAATAGGTGTTAAGTAAATACAGCTTATCCCTAAAAAAGGATGGACAATGAATTCTTTATTGGCCAAGTGTGATGAGACACACAAGGAATTTGTCTTGGTGCATATGCTCTCAGTGTACATAAAAAGAAAAGATACATTTATCAAGAATCATAAGGTACCATACTTAATGATAGTCATAGGGTACAAATAAGAAATCAAATCATAATAGGAAACAGTCAGTATAAATCTTAAGGATACAAGCAACAAAGTTACAGTCATACAATCACAAGTAGGAGGCATGGTGATAAGAATGATGAGAGGATTGGTAGTAATGCAGACTTAATAAATAGTTCGACAGCGTTCAGGGAATTGTTTGTTTAGCAGGGTGATGGCGTTTGGGAAAAAAACTGTTCTTGTGTCTAGTTGTTCTGATGTGCAGGGATCTATAAGTATCGTTTTGAGGATAGAAGTTGAAACAGTTTATGTCCGGGATATGAGGGGTCTGTAAATATTTTCACAGCCCTCTTTGTAACTCGTGCAATATATAGGTCCTCAGTGGAAGGCAGGTTGGTAGTTAATTGTTTTTTCTGCAGTCCTAATTACTCTCTGAAGTCTGTGTCTGTCTTGTTGGGTTGCAGAACCAAACCAGACAGTTATAGAGGTGCAGATAATAGACTCAATAATTCCTCTGTAGAACTGTATCAGCAGCTCCTTGGGCAGTTTGAGCTTTCTGAGTTGGTGCAGAAAGAACATTCTTTGATGTGCTTTTTTGATGATGTTTTGATGTTAGGTGTCCATTTTAGGTCTTGAGATATGATAGAACATAGAAATTTGAAGGTCTTTATTGTTGATATTGTGTTGTCTAGTAATGTAAGAGGTGGTCCTAAAGTCTACCACCTTTGCTACGGTTCTGAGTGTGTTCAGTTCCAGATTGTTCCAGTTGCACCACGAGGGTAGTTGTTCAACCACCATCTGTATGTGGATTCATCGTTGTCTTGAATAAGACCAATCACTGTTGTATCATCTGCAAACTTCAGTAGTTTAACAGATGGATCGTTTGAGATGCAGTCATTGGTATATAGGGAGAGGAGAAGTAGAGAAAGCATACAGCCTTTGGGGGTGGGGGGCTCTGCTAATTCTACAGGTATCAGATGTCATTCTGCCTAGCTTCACTTGCTGCTTCCTGTCTGTTAGGAAGCTTATGATCCACTTACAAGTATGTTCAGGTACTGCTATCTGGTTTAGTTTAGTTAGAAGAATGTATGGAATTATGGTATTAAATGCTGAACTGAAGTCTACAAGGAGGACCTTTGCGTAGGTCTTTGAAGATTCAAAGTATTATAGGATGTAGTGCAGAGCCATATTAACAGCACCATCAGTCGAACTATTTGCTCGGAATGCAAACTGCATAGAATCTAACAGTGGATCTGTGATGGTTTTCAGGTGGGACAGCACTAGCCTTTCAAAGGTTTTCATAACTACAGATGTTAGAGCAACTGGTCTGTAGTCATTCATGTCAGAGTATATTCATGAACTGGAATAGAGCTTGGTAACAAGGTCAGCCAGTGAATAGGCATAGCAACTGAATCAGCCAATGAGGATAGTTTGGAAACTGAAACTAAAAGTAGCTTAGGCGTGGAGCTGTGTGAAGCTCTGCAACTCTGCAGCTATGTTAAGCTCTGCAACTCTGCAGCTATGGGTTGAAGTTCTGAGTCTGTCTGTTGAAGATGAAACGAACTTGCTTGCTTGCTGAAGGCTGGAGCTCTGCTCTGAACTTGCAACATGTTTCTGTCTGAGTTTGCTCCATGTTGGAGAAATCTACAACTGGTTTGTAAAATCTTATTATGTTTATAAAGATGTTAAATGAAGCATCAGCCATCTGTGTTTATTTTTCTGGCGCTAAATTATCGCTGCAAAACTCTCAATAATTCAGTTCCTTGATAGAGGGCTTCTTCACCACTGGGATGATAGTAGAGCATTTGAAGCAAGAAGGAACATAGCACATCTCTAGAGATTTATTGAGGATTCAGGCGAAGATTCGGGCCAATTGTTCAGCACAGACTTTTAAGCAAGAAGGAGTTATCTTGTCTGGCCCTGGTGCTTTTCCTGGCTTTTGTCTGTGAAATAAATCTTGCGCTTCTTTTTCTGTGATCACCAGGGGTTGTGATCACAATGGGTTGGGGTCAGTTGTGGGAGGTTTGGCTGTTGTTTGTGTATCTGAGATGGGGATTGTGGAGATAAGTGGCTGCAGAGGTGGTATCCAGCAGGTTCTTACCAATTCTGGAGAACCGGTAGCAGAAATTTTGAGTAGTTTGGAAAACCGGCAAATACCACCTCTGACTGTCCCTGCCCCCTCTGTTCTCTGCCTCCCGAGTCCCAGGTGATTGGCTTGGTCTTCTTTTGTTGCCCTGCACAGGAGAACTGAACTAGAAAGCTTGTTAGAGGGGTGGGGAGGAAATGGAGATTTTGCAGTATCCTTCCCCTGCCACGCCACGCCCACAGAACCAGTAGTAAATTTTTTTGAATCCCATCACTCATTCCCTTCATCCATCTTCACTTGTTTATTCAACTTTCTGTTCCTTTTCCCTTCTCATCCTACCTCTTCCCCTTTCCCCCCATATATTACAATTTTCTACTTGTTTTGGTACATAGTTTAGTAACTAATTTCTAACTGTACTTAGACTTTTAAAAAACTTTGTTAAGCTTCCTTTTTCAACAAAAACATTTTAACCAATTATTTCAAAAATATTTGTAAGTTTGATAGGGAATAATGGTCTGTTCTACTCTGGCAAGACATATCTGGCAAGATGTGTTTGTGTCTCAGGATGATTTTTAACGCAGAATTGCGCTATCATGAAGGGCAGATATAAAAAAATAAAAACAATACCTTTAACTTTTTTTTCACAGTACTATAGAACTCTGTTTCCCAATCTCAGCAAATTTAAGATGTGTTGACTTCAGTTCCTAGAATTGCCAGTCAGCATTCAGCTGGAGAATTCTGGGAAGTCCACATATTCTAAAGTTGCAGAGACTAAGAAATACTGTTGTATATAGTACATAAAATAGGATCGTATATTGTTATTTGAGCCAATGTTTCTCAACCATATGCCTTTCTGATATGTTGGAAGTACAAATGATAAAATTTGGGGGGTTGTAATCATAATATGCTTGGAAGGCATCTAGTTTCAAAAGGCTAGACTCTATTCAACACACAGCTTCTTTTTTATTTCTATATTTGTTATCCTTGAATTAGTAATAACAAATGTTTAGCACCTTTCTCATTAATTTCAATCAGTCAGGTATTTTGGCCACCCTTACTCCTATGCTTTTAAATCTCCTGAATTGTGAGTAATTTTGAGTTAATATTACGTAAACCATGAAGTGATTTAGGATAAGCTTAGTTTTGTGTGTCTGTGAAATTAGCATTGTCCTTTATAAACCACAGTTCATAACTTACCATGATATGTGAGCTGAAAAATAAAGGAACTGATTCCAAGAGACTTTCTGAGATGTAGGATAGTAGCGTACCCGCCATGCAGTGTTTTGTAGGGAAATAGACATTCCACCTCTCCCTTGAATTGGAACTTAAAATCTTTCATATATTTCTGATCCATCTGGGCTCTAATGTAAAATGGCAGCTAGCAATGAACATAGTAATTCCCTTAAATAATACATATTTTACATGAAAGCAACACAATTTGTAATCACAATGTGGTCTCCCCAGTAGCTAGCACTATCGGAGGGTAATCACTCCCACAGGGAATTCAGAGTGCTCATCTGTTCTTCATTTTCTGCTTTACCCCAAGGATGTGATTATCCTGCGCCAATGGTCATATTCTTTGTCAGGTCTTATTGGTTAATTGCCGCATCTTTAGAATAAAAATAAAATACAGTCAGGTGAGGTAGTTGAAATCCCTGGAAGACAATTTAATGGCTTCTGAACTGGTAATGACATGGACTAATTAACTGTTCCTGAAGAAAATCCTTCCAAGAGGCAATGTTTCCCCCACCACACACTCACACACACACTCATGCTTTCCCTGCGCAGAGACCGTGGCAAAGTCATCCCCCTGGTTTCTCTTGCACAGCTCCAGGCTTTTCATGTCAAAACATACTAGCTGAGCATGCAGGATAAGAACAGCCACAGACTTTCCTCTATTCCTTAAGACATTTCAAATCCACACTTTCCTGATTAGTATTATACCCTGCCTGCTTCAAAAGCTTCCATTCCCCACCCTTTTCTCTCTATAAAAATGGGCCATTTTGGCTTGGAGATTGAATGAAAACTCTATGCTAGATTATAGTCATGAAAGAAAATAGGCATCTGGAAACTCATGCACAAATGACCTAATATTCATTTGTATCAGCAAGATTCAGATCAGATTATAGTTTATTCATGCCTTTATGCCATTAAAGATCTAATAGTGAGAGGCAGTGTAATATATCACATGTAATACCCTGTTTCTCCAACAATACATCCTCCCCCAATAGGAAGTCCCAGCATGTTTTATAGGCATGAAATGAAATTAAGCCCCTCCCCCAAATTAAGGCCTATATTAAAACATGAGAAATGGGGGGAATGGGGGGGGGGCTTGCCGTTAGGAAGTACTTTTGTTGCACATCTGGATATGGTGCTGCCTGCGTTGACCCCGATACGAAGTGCCCCACCAACGCCGAGGTCAACATCCAAGCCGTTGCCGCCTGCCTGAAGATGCAAGGGGGGGGGGAGAATTAAGTCACCCCCTGAAAAGACAGCCTACCCATTTTTTCTGGGCTCAAAAAAAAAAAAAAGACCCAGCCTTATTATATGAGAAACACGGTAGTTTGACAAACAGTTAGATATGGGGAAATATTGGATGAAAAGAGTGAACTTAAAACAATGCAAAAACTAGAAGAACAAGGCATAAAGATGAATTGATTTTCATATGCGCAAATACATTCAAGGTATCTTATAGATTCTAAAGCGGAGGGATTTTATGATAAATTGACTGATTTAGACAGGATCTTGACAGGTACTGATGAAAAAATGATTAAAAAATTATACACTTATTTGTTGGAAATTTTATTAGAGGGGGAACAAGTTAAAGAAACGATGATTGTTTGGGGGAAGAATTTTGGATATGGGATTGATTTGGAGAAATGGGAAAAATTGTGGTCTCAAAATTATAAAATGACAATGTCAACAGCTTATAAAGAAAACTTGTATAAGATGTTTTACAGGTGGCATTTTCCCCCGACAAGAATTGCAAGAATGTTTAAGAACAAATCTGAAAAATGTTGGAAATGTCATCAGATACCTGGCTCATACTACCATATGTGGTGGACTTGTGAGGACGCTAGAAAATATTGGACTAAAATCCGCATATGGTTGGAAAAAATGACAAAGACACATATAGACTTGAAACCAGAGATTTTTTTATTGGGAATCTTACCTGATATATATAATAAAAATTTGAAATATTTGATTGTAAATATATTAACAGCGGCTAGGATTGTATTTGCTAAGAACTGGAAGAGTGAGAAAACTCCATCAGAAGAAGAAATTATTAAGAAAATATTGGATTGTGCTGAAATGAGTAAATTGACATTTGAAATCAGAGAACAAGAAGATAAACAATTTTATGAAGTTTGGGATCTTTTTTATCAATGGTTAGATAATAAAACATAATGATAGAATATTCGATTTAGCATAAAAAATTTTTTTTTTCTTGATATTATCTTTATAAAACATTATCAAGGTAGATTTGGTATGATCTTATGATTTATTGCAAAATAAATTAAGCAAATTATAGTTATCTCGTTAAAATATGAATTAACAAAATTATAAATGATTTTTTTTTAGTGATGATATTAGGTTATACAATTATTGATTGATAATATGAGCTATTATGTAATATAATTATACTAGTGACTAGGAAATGGATGCACAAAAAAAAGTGGTAAACCAATCGATGCACTGTATGTAAATTTATGAAGGATATTTTTATGTTTTTTGTGTTATGTTTATGTTTATTTTGTTATGTATGCTTATGCTTGTTATTAAAAAATAAAAAAAAATTATTTAAAAAAAAAAAGAAACACGGTAGTTTGGAATAATACTATGAATTTTATCACAACTTTGTAAATAAGAAAAACAAGCTCAAATCTTGTGAAATCCTATACAACGATGCTTCTCAATCTTGGCAGACTGGCTAGGGAATTCTGGGAGCTGGAGTCCACACTTCTTAAAATTGCCAAGGTTGAAACCCAAACTGAACCCAACATTTCTACTGCTGAGACATTTGTTAAGTGATGCTGCAAAGGTCAAGTGTGAAAAATGGTGATAAGTTACTTTTTTCAGTGCCGTTATAACTTCGAACACTCACTAAATAAACTACTGTATGTCAAAGACTACTTGTAGTCTTCATCTAAATTAGTCTAAGCTGATCTGACCAAATATCAGATAGAGAAATATCATTATTTTCTATCCTTATTAAAATTAAATCAGTTGATATTAAAATTAATTCGGTGATAAAACAGTGAAAATAAATTTGAAGGATATTCAGAGTTCTACAAATAAAATTGGGCTGGACTCTCAAATATCCATTTACTCAACAGAGGCTGGATAATAAAATTAGAAAACTATATCCACTAGATGAGAAGTAAAACTGTATTAATCATAATTATTAGTATCATAAATAAAATGCTTTGGTGATTTCATAACTTTAACTGGATATTACGTTTATAACGTATTATTAAAATATTGTCGTTATTATTTGTACCCATCTATGAAGAAAATCTGCATGAAAGACTATTCTTTTGAACCATGCAGATGCCAATTCAGAGAATTAAAAGTTGTGTTTCCACTTGTCCACATGAGTAGAGATCACACCAGGGGACACATTTGATCAGTGGGCATTGTTCTCCTCCAGCAAGAGAAACATGAACTCTTCTGCCACAGATTCGTTACTTAATATGCAATTGGGGAAAAAATAATTTTGCATCCATTTTTAATTGTAACTGTGTCTTGCTAAAAATATTTAATGTCACTGTATAGTAACATACAGCAAATATAATTCTACATGTCATCAGTATGTTTTTTAGACTGCATGGAGCTAATCAATTGCTTTTTTCTTAGTGCTCTGGTAGCTGTGTCTATTATCTTGCATTAGTGGTTT
Organism: Pseudonaja textilis; assembly: GCF_900518735.1. Next base: position 122,290 of record NW_020769469.1, read on the forward strand.
GAGCTGTGTTATGAGAAAAGAGGGAGACTATTTTAAACATTCTTAACCATTACTATTTGACAATTGCCTCTTCCAAATTCGTGTCTTTAGATGGACTGGGCCATAACCCCCTTTATTGTCTGTTGACCATCAAGTTGGAGAAGAGAGTTGTAAAGAATGGTGAAACTAAAAAACAACTTGATTAGAATGGATGGTAGATCATTACTGGGATAGATAGTCATAAGGAAACCAATGTACTCAGGAGAGGGGGAGGGAGCATATATAATATTTTAAACACATGGCATTTTCTCAAACTTAATGAGCTTGTTTTATATTAATTTATTTAAATATTAAGTTCTTAACTTGATTAATGGCCTTTCTCAGCTCAGATAAGGCTTTGGCTGAGTTTAAAGATAAGATGTAGGATTTGGAATGTCAAAATGATAGGGCTAAATTTACACACACATACACACATGTCCCTGACACAGATGATTCACAGATATTTTTATAGCATACATTTATTTAGTTTAGGTTTTTTTATGTAGCTATCCATCTCAAATACATGGCCGGTTATAACAATAACAAGCAATATCAAAAATATAATATAAAAATGTTTAAAGTATAAAAAAACATATAAGAAAACCATATAAAAATTCACAGCCAAAGTATAAAAACCATCAACAACACTCACTATATCTACTGCACATGGTTTACCATGGGGTCCCCAATTCCTGATCCGTGTATCAACACTGGGCTGACGCATGCCAGAAACTGGGCTGCACACAGCCCCATCCATGGGATGGAGGCAGCAAATGAAACTATGCCCCCTCCAGTCCATGGAAAAACCTCCCTCCATAGAACCAGTCCCTAATGCCCAAAAGGTTGGCGCCACTGCTCTACCACACTCAAACCCTACCCCATGCCATATCTTTAGGGCCTTAACTTAGCCCATTGGAGCTGGGGCCTATCCAATATGTTAGAGGATGGGAATGATTGCTCCTCATAAGAGGGTTTTCATTTTTTCTTGAATGAGTGTGTTATCCATTACGGTGACAATAAATAGATAAGCCAACCTCCCATATGATAACCACACTTATGTGAGTTACTAGATGCTGAATCAGTAGTCACCTATTGTTAAACTTTCCAGTATATCATTCCTCATTTCTGATTATAAGAAATCTTAGTTTTCTTTCTGACCACGTTGCAGACTTCTTCCTATAGGATCAAACATGGGCAAATATAACAAAGGTCAGTAAGTTCTTAGCAATAGCTATGGCTTGCAGAAATTGGTTGATACCACTTATATGCAGGTAGCATAGTTGCCAAACACCCAGGAAATCAGGAGATTCAAGAAGTTCAAATGAGCATAAAGATTTATTGCAAGCTTGTGCTCTCTACAAGAATCTGGCCAACTGACTGTTAAGGGAAATGTGGGTGAGAAAAGAGAGGTGGGGTGCACCTAGATCTCTTGCAGGCACAAAGGGAATTGTGACATGATGCATTTGTCCCCTCCCTCCGGTTCACTCTGGTCAATGTTATTGTTAAGCATGATTTACTCATTCATTAAGAAGGAAGAATTTTTAACCTCTCCTTGATTGGTTATATCACAAATATCATTATGATTGTACAGTAAATGCTTTTTAAAACATAGATGTTTGAAAGTGTTTTATATGCCTGTAATATGAATGAGACTTCTGTTGCATTGCCTCCTCCAACTATTTTTCAAGAAAGGGATATGGGAGAGAGAGAGAGAGAAAAAAAAGGTTACTAATTAGGATGCCAAAGCTGCTTACTTAATATACAGCCAGTATTTGACCATACAAGTGTAGCTTGCCTATTATATATGATAATACGAAATTGTTTTGTGGATTTTTAATTCAAAAAATGCAGCCAATTTTCTGGGATCCATAGTTTGCTAGAGTACAAAAAAATCCTTAATAGGAAAAGGACAGGGAGAGAATCGAGACAGTCTGGTGTAGACTGAACATTACCAGACATAGAATACTAACTGATTATCGGTGGATGGAATGGGAAATAGAATTACATATTCTGAAAGATGACTCCTAAATAAAAGCATTCAACTCTCTACCACATTGCTGCAGTTTCTGTTTGTAAATATTTTGCATATGGGTTAATTTGCATTGCTATTTTAAAAACTTATGCTTCAAAAAAGAAATATTACTGTATACTGGTTTTGACTTAATGAAGTGCACGCATTTAGAAATATATCTTGTTAAGTAAAATAAAATTTATTTCTTAATAAGATATTTTGTTTGTGGGTTTTATGGAGGAGGAAAAAACTAGCAACATCTTTCCATAGGTAGCATAAGAAAATAATTATGTAATAAAATATCCTACTTCAGACATGTTATGCAAAGACCTAAAAAAAAGAGGCTCTATAGCTAAGATAGATAGAAGGAAACAGAAAAGGACAACCAGGAGAAATGCAAACAGATTCATTTATATCACTAATGGGTGCATTTTCTGGAAGACCATCAGGTTAAGGATAGATTTTATGTTTATTTGATTTATTATGAAATGTATGTGTCACCCATCGCACAAAGATGTAACTCTAGGTGGCTTACAATAAATGAAAGCAACAGAATAGCACATTAAATGTTACAATAATAAATTTTAACATAAAATTAACTTTAAAATTGACAAAGATGTTGGAGAAGGAAGCAATGTACAGATAGTCATGCAGAAAAACTATGTATGATTGCCAAGAGTTAATGCCAAGGTGATGACATATAATTCATGGTTTAAATAACATTCTAATATATCAATAAAATACTCCCAGATGAACAGATCCAAAGAAGCGGGTTATATGAATTACATGTCAACAACACTCTTACACATTAATTGAATCTGTTCTATCAGCCCTTTCTTCTCAAATGTTAGTCTTTCAGTCTAGACTGGAGATAGTGAACCTACCTTAATTGTCCTTTCCCACATGATAGGCATTAGTGGAATATTCCAAATGTACCTTACATTCAGTGGTGGGATTCAAATAATTTAACAACCGGTTCTCTGCCCTAATGATTTCTACCAACAACCAGTTCACCAAACTGCTCAGAAAGTTAACAACCAGTTCTCCCGAACTGGTGTGAACTGGTTGAATCCCACCCCTGCTTACATTATAACAGTCATGGCCTGGCTTCAGTGAGAGTTGCATTATACAAATATGTTAAATAAATGAACATTGTGATGGGTAGCAGTAGATGATCAGGAATCTCCCTTTTCTTGTTACAAAACAATCAAACCTCATTATCACAAGCTAAAAATTGTTTTAAAAAGTTCCTTAAGGCAGCTCTCATATCATTATGCCTAATTTCATTGCAAGTGAAAATCAGTGGATGATTCCTATGTATTGTAATGGGTTTTGGTTTTGACTTTTATGGAGCATTAATTGACATAGTGCATTATGATCTGTTGTCAACGTGGGGAGACACGTATTCTAGAATGTGGTTTTTGTTTTAGAAATAAGGAATTCAGCTAGGCCTGGGGATAAATGCTTTTGGACTGCATTGTGTTTTTTTCCTAGTCATTATATTGTGTACCACTTCCAGGTCTTTAGGCACATTAAGTAGCTGTGTTGCTTGTGTTCAGTTGAGATGGTAAGTTGCCTGGGAGTATTGTTGCTGCTCCTGTACTTTCATGGGGGCATTTTTGGCCTTCTTCTTCAAAGATCATTCCCAAAGCGAAGCCCAGCTGCCTTCTGCCTTCTTTTCTGACTGATGAGATAGCTAACAGTTTGCAGAGCATTTGCTAGTCAAAAATAAATACAGCTCAAGCTGTAAATGTTTTAATTAATAAGGCACAAAAACAGTACAGCCTTTTCATGATTCATTGTTGTGGGGAATTTAGAGTACAAGATGGCTTGGGAAAGCTTTAAAGATGTATCAGACAATAACATTTGGCAGATGGGGATTCTCAGAAAATAGGATGTAAAAAGTTATCACAATATGAGGCACATGTCCATGTGTTTCTCTTTCCTAACTAAGTGTGATGACTCCCCCGGACTCTTCACCAGATACCTCTCCAGATGTCAGCTTAGAGGAGGATGAATCAGTCACAAACACGTCTGGAGGGGAGTTGGTCAATGGCTCCAAGCAGCCGTCTGAGAGGGATTCGGCTGAAGTACAATTGCAGCAGGACAGCTGTGATGCTTTAGGTGGCAAAAGCATGCAGTTGCAGTTGGCCAGTGATGAGGAAGAGGAACTGCCTTCTGCACCTGATCCAAGAACATGTGGTGCAAAGAAAAGGCAGGAGCAGAAGTCAGCCAGATTACTCATGAGGAGAAAGCCTCACCCACTTTGATGGAATGCACCAGACATTGGCTATTTAGCACAGCAGACAGATGGAGGCGATACTGAGAACAACATGTTTGTTTTCTTGCTGCGCATTCTTGCCTTGAACTTCAGATTGTGTCTCTTCAGCTGTTGCCTTTGCTTGCCTTGCTTTGCCTATGGATTTGCCTTTGTTTTGGAACTTGCCTTTGCCTTGGGAACTTGCTTTTGCCTAGTGGACTGTACTTGCCTTTGCCTTGAGGACAAGTGTTGGCTTAATTCAAGTAGCCTGTGGAAGTCTTTTGGATTGAGCTGTTGCCAGCACAGAGAATTGCTGGGGAATACCAATTCAGGCTCAGAAGCTTTAATAAAGAGTCCTTACTCTCATGGTGTGTCTTTGTGTGTCGCTGTGTGCATGAGTGGGACAACACACCAATCTGCCTGCAGTATCAGTGATGGGATTCTACCGATTCGGCCTAGTTCAGGCAAACTGGTAGTAAAAAATGCTACAGTTCGGCCAACCTGACAGTAAAATAACAGCTACCAGTTTGGCCAAACCAGTCTTTCTTTTTTTTTTTCCCTCCTGATGATCAGCTCTTCTGACATCAGCTGTGTCAGGATTTCCCTCGCTGTCTTACTGCTTCGCCCAGGAGGGCATGGGGGCTTCCCTGAGGCCCAGGAAGCAAAAAAAAAAAAAAAAGGGAGGGCGGGGTGGGTGCTGCACACAAAAAAAGAAGCCATGCCCACCCAGTCACATGGCCACTCCCACCTAGCCACTCCCACCTAGCCACGCCCACAGAACTGGTAGTAAAAATATTTGCATCCTACCCCTGTGCAGTATCCAGCAGATCACTAGTCCTGGGCTGCCATGCAATACAAAGTTATATGAAAGAAGATTCTTACACTAAAATCAAATAAATATTTTCCAGAGTGAGATGCACAGTTCTCTTCAAATAGGTTGATTCTGTTAATCACAATTGCTTAATAGTTCTGGCACTGTATGTAACTGTTCTGTGACTTTAAAAACAAATTTTCTTTCCCTACAAAGGCTAATTTATATCATTCATTTAATTTAAACTGATATTTATCCTGCTTTCCTCATAATTACATAGCTTCTTTATGAAGATCACAAATTCCAACAATCTGAAATAGAACACCACATTGTTAAAATAATAAATATAAGTATTGTGATAATAATTGCAAACAGCACAAGAGATAAGAAATTGGAAAGCCAGTCAACAGATGACACTTCACTTAAGTAGTGACAGCTTGCTAAGAGAAAAGAGGCTTCATGTCCTGGTGGAACATCAAAAAATTTGAGATACTCTATATTCATGGGGCAGAGAGTTGAATAGAAAAGGCGTGTTGCTGAACTGACATTTTTCAATGGAATGCAAGAATATTGAATAACAACTTGAAATATTGTTGTGTGTTCTTAATCATCTGGTCTATAACCATTCAAAATGGTTAATGTGGTAACATGACATTAAAATATCTTATTATTAACAAAAGTTACAAAACAATGTGCAGGGGAGAAAAACCTTAAGAATAAAATTATTCCAAGCTGAGGAATAAAACAGACCTAACAGCAGTACTTTATAATTTATTTTTATTGCTTTTTAATTAATACAAGAAAGAGCAAAGCAACAAAATACAAAAACAATCATGATGGTGACATGTATATTAACAAAGAGAAAAAAGAAGCCGTAAAAAGTGAAAGAACTATAGCAAAGAACAATGAAAATATGTCATTGTAATAATAAACAATTACAATCTATATATTCTTGTCTAACATAAATGTTGTTCATGCACATAAATATTTCTAATACATTTATACAACTATCCTTTTTAACATATTTCTTTCTGAATAAATGTACCCCATATTTCGTTATACTTGTCTGTACAAAGACTGCATCTATGAGCAATCTGCTCATCAGTGCAAGTTCAACCAGGTCTAACACTCTGACAAAACAGCAACATTTTGAAGACTGGCTTGTTACATTTACATCCATTGAATGCAAAAATATTTAGGGTCTTGGAGGTGATAATGAGTTTCTTTTACATGTTTAGCGTAGTATGACATGCAAAAATCCTATCAATTGCACTTTATACTGCAGGAGAAATAAGTTCACAAATAAGGTATGTATAATCTACTATTAAAGTAATGCTGGTCTTTCATTGGAAACCAAGCTGCAAGAAGAACCAGGGAATATTTAGTGTATGAAAGAGCCCCTGGATTAGATGTCTTTAGGCAAGACGTATTTTGTTGCCTGGCAGTGCATTATGTCTAGGGCATATCATATATTTTTTAAAATGTGTATCATTCTGAAAATCCTGGTGCAAAGAACAGCTGAAAAATATTTTTAATAATATTTTTAATAAATACTAAGTGAGGATAATGCATGTGATAGACCAACACAGCTGGAGGGAAAGGCTGGAAAGTATGATATTATCTTTTTAGGCCAATGTCATTAAAATTCTAGGAAATTATTTTACAATATATTTCAAAAATGTATCAAATTAATTTATACTGTTAACTGTATCCATTGTTACAGAGAAACAAACTCCATGCTGGGAGCATGGCAGCCTTTATCAGTCTGTATAGAATCTTACGCCAGTATTTAATATCCAGCTTTGCTTAATGACTCATTTAAATTCTAGTAAGAGAATCATTAATAGTTATACTTTCCAGAACAGTCATTAATAAAAAAATCTAATTTATTAACCAAAACTTTCTTAAGGATGCATTCCTATACTCTTGCTAAATCCATTTGGAAGCTTCAGCTGGTGCAAAGTGCAGCAGCCAGAGCAATCTTTGGGGGCCTTAGGATGATCCGTATTACACCACTACTCCACAAACTGCACTACAGAATGCAATTCAAGGTGTTAATTATGACCTAGAAGCCATTAATGGCATAAGTGGACTGATGAACTGTCTTATCTCATTAGGAGAAGCCCATCCTACTTGTGCTGTCAGAGAGGGCTTGTTCTGGATCCCATCAGTCAAAGAACTATGACTATCAGAATCCAGAAGAAGAACCTTCTCTGCTGCCCCTTGGAACACTTTAGCCTGTAAGGTTAGGTCTGCCCCCGCTTTCCTATCCTTCTGCAAGAGCCTGAAGACATGGCTCTGGTGGTTGCCCTAGGGATCAGATGGGAGAATTTCATGCTGGAGGTGGCTGCTGGATTGGTGACCACTTTTCCCTTCCACACGTGCTCTCTGCAATCCACCCATCCATCCTTTTGTTATCATATTGATCAGTGATGGGATTCAAAGTTGTTTTTTTTACTACCGGTTCTGTGAGCGTGGCTTGCTGGGTGTGGCTTGCTGGGCGTGGCGGGGAAAGGATACTGCAAAATCTCCATTCCCTCCCCACCCCACTAACTTGCTTTCCAGCTCCATTCTCCTCTGTAGGGCAACAAAAGAAGATCCAGGCAATCAGCTGGGACTTGGGAGACAGAGAATAGATGGGGGTGGGGCCAGTCAGAGGTGGTATTTGCCGGTTCTCCGAACTACTCAAAATTTCCACTACCGGTTTTCCTGAACTGGTCAGAAGCTGCTGAATGCCACCTCTGATATTGATGTATTCTCATTGCGTACTTTTTCATTGTTTATTTTATTGTCCTATTGTTTTGATTCTGTTCTGTTTACACTCTTTACATTTCTTCCTTTTTATAGTTGCAAGTTGCCTAGGGTAGCCCCATGGTGAGATAGGTGACAAATAAATTTAACAAATGTATTTATTTAATGTAATTTTATTTAACAAATGAAAACAAATAAAAATAAATAAAATTAAGTTGTTTTAATTATCAATAACGATATTTATGAGGGGACTTGGCTTTTTTTTTTTAAAAAAAAGACAATGGAAAGATAAGGAAGCTTTTGAAAATAAATAAATAAATTAGAGAGAGCTTGTTTGGTATCATGGATAAGATGCTGGGCTAGCAACCCAGAAGACTGAGTTCTAGTATTCTTTAGGCAGAAAGCCACCTGGGTAATTTTGGGCCAGTTCAACCCATCTCACTTGACAGGGAAAATAGAAGACAAGAGCAGTATGTAAATTGCCCTGAGCTGACCAGAAACAAAGACAGGATAAAAATGTATAATAAATACATTATCAATGCTTATGAATCAGTCTTATTTAGTAGTGATCAGAACTGAGAAATGAAGAGAACTTAATCTTCAAGATGCAATAGGTCAGATACCAAATGTGTATAACCCTAGCCATTAAAAAGGTTTTTTTTTGCATGTATTGTTTTTAGAGTAGCACAATAAAGTACTTGAATAGAATATAAACAAAAGAAACTCTGAATTCATTAATTTGTTTTTAGAGTCTGATGCTGATAGCACATTTTGCAACATCCTGATAGTATCCTACAACTGTTCTTGTAAATGATAAAAAATAAAACAAGAGTCCCTTCAATTAGAAATAATACGACATATATTTCAGTGGTACAGAACTTGCAACAATCTTGATAATATGATTTTCTGCGAATGAGCGTAAGAATGAACTTTCAAAGAGCTAGAGAAGCATAATAGCTGATATTTTCAATTCTTAGGGAAAAAAAGTAGCATGAAGTGTTTTACACCCACACACCCACACACCCACCCACACATCCACACACACATGGAACAAGTGGAAAGAAATCTTTATTTATTACTAAAACTCTGGTTCCTACAAACTTCAACTGGATGATACAGTGCACCATAAGGCAAAACCTTTTGAACCAAGATACCTTAAATAGACTATAAAATGTGTCCAAAATCCAGAATCCATGACTCCAGGGAACTGAAATTTGGCAAATTTTATAACATATTTAATGGCATAAAAGTTATTATAAAGCAGTTTAAGACATAATACAAAATGTGACAAACTATTTCCTGTGCTGATGTTGACTATACTTCAACATGGACTATTTTCATAGCAGATATATCTCTACTGAAAGCAGGCTGTTAGGCATTCTGTCATTGTTGAAGGCACTAAGGAATCTGGTAAGGAAATATCTCTGAAAAGATGACCCAAGGAGTGATGGGTTGTCCAGTAATTGCCTACATTTAAAAGTTGCCCAATTCAGACATGGAATAAAATTTGTCCCTGGGCCATATAGGTAAGTGACTGGAATATACACAGTCTGCAGATAAAAATATGCTTTTTCAGAAACAATGTTATTATACAATTTGCTGTGTACATACTTACACATACTACATACTTAGATGTACTTGCATGAGGGATAATGGATATATACCTTTGTATTTCCTATTGGCTCAGAATGCACGAAGGGGAAACTATCTTTAGCTTTTCCTATCATATGATTGTTACACACTGAGATAAACATATTTAGTCTTCTTGTTCTTAGACATGACATTTTCAGATTGCCATAATAACACTTCCCCCCAACTGCATCCCAACCAATCTCAAAATCTCATGCCTGTACAATTCAATATTCTGTGCCTGCAGATTTATAACACCAGCTACTACCAAGGACTATTAAAAGCTGCTACCTTAGAAGAACTAAAAAAAGAGAATTAGTCAAATTCTCATAGAAGAAAAACTATCAAGGAATATTAATCATGGTGGTTATGGGTAACTGCTAGTGAGAGTTTCACAATATCAAGAATCATAGGGCTAGAAGGGACCTCAGAGGTCTTCTAGCCCAACCCCCTGCTCAAGGCAGGAGCCTTATACCATCCCAGTCAAATAGTTGTCCAATCTATTTTTGAAAATCTCTAGTGATGGAGAAACCATAGTCCCAGGCAGCAAGTTATTCCACTGATTAATTGCTCACTGTAATTTGTCCTTACTTCTAGGTTGGATATCTCTTTAACCAGCTTCCACCCATGACTTCTTGTCCTGTCATCTAGTACCCTAGAGATATTAATTTCCTTTTCTTTGTGAAAACCCCCAAGTACTGGAAAACAATTATCATGGTCCCACTAATTGTTCTCTTCGATAGGCTAGACAAACTAACCATTCATCATACAATTTAGTCTCCAGACCCTTTATAAGCTTTGTTGCTCTTCTCTACATACTTTCCAGGGTCTCGAGATCTTTTTTGTACTGTGGTGGCCAGAACTGTATGCAATATTCCTAGGTGCAGGACCTTACTTTTCTCATCATTGAATCACATCTTGTTAGATAAGGTCCAATACTCAAATCTGTCAACATCCTCTGGAACTTGAGCCTGGTGTTGGTTCTTCCCCCAGCTTGGTGCTGGTGTGTTACCCTTTCATTCCTCCTCTAGATATTGAAGAGAACTGGGGACAAGACTGAACCTTGAGGTAGCCCGCTGCTTGTTTCCCCCTGTGTAGATGTAGTTTCACTGAGGACTATACACTGAGTGTGGTTGGTCAACCAATTGTAAATCCATCTGGTGGTGGCACTCTCTATCCCACATTGTTCTATCTTACTCAAAAGGAGACCATGGTCTACTTTGTCAAATGCCTTATTGAAGTCTAAATATACTATGTCCCCAATATTTTTCACTGATCCACTAATTTATCAGTTGCTTAATTAAAAAAGGCAATAAATGTTGTCTGACGTGATCTGTTTTTATGAAATCCATGCTTCTAGTAATCACCTTGTTTGTTTCTAGGTATTCACAGATTCTCCACTTGATTTTCTTTTCCAGGATTTTCCCAGGTACTGATGTCAAGCTGATTGGCCTATAACTTCCTGGATGCATTCTACCACCACCACTTTTTCTACATTGGAACCACATCAGCTCTTTTCCAGTCCTCTGATATTTCCCCTATGCTACATGGACTCTGAAGGTTACATTCATTAGTTCTGAAATTATATATGCCAGCTCCCTCAAAACCCTCTACAATTAGGAGGATACTGCTGTACCACCATCCTTGCAAGCTTTCCAGAATATGTTTTGCATCTGATCTTGCCAGAGTCCTCTTAAACTCTTAGTCTGAAGTGCATTCCATTGCTTATCATTCAAGGCACTAGTCCAATTCTGACATTTTTATTGAAAGAAGACTTAAGATGGTCTATGTATGTACAGAATGTGGCTTTTAGAAGGCCACAAAAGCATGGAATAATGTTCAACTTTCTCTTTTTTGCTGTTTTGGGGGTGGTTAATTCTGGTTGGAAACATAACACACCTATTTTTTGTGTCCCTCGGAAAATTGGTGAGAAATTATGCCCTTGTATTTTGATGCAGTTTGCTGCCAAATTTCAGTAGTCCATTTCTGGAGTACTTCAAGGCTTAAAGGGGGAACTCGGAGGTTGTATGTAGTCTATGAACTGTGAGTTGTCAATGCTTGATCTAAGGCAATTAAGTACCCTAAAAAAAAGAGCAGGGAGCAAACCGACACTGATCTGCTATTGCTTGAAGCCAAACAAGGAAATTTTATGGAGCCAAATTATATTCTACCTCAGCTTTTTTAGAACTAGTAAATTTACACATGAGGAATAGGCAATGAGAATATGCCCTCTGAATGCTCTTTGTGAGCATATTATGGGATGATAAAAGTCCAAGTAACTTCTTTGTTGATCAGAATGGTCACAAAGCAGTAAGAAGAATAAATGGGTCTTTTGAGTCACTGGGGGTCAACTTATTAAAGGATTTATGACTATAGCCAGAAACCTAGAGTGTCAAGTTAAGATCAGAAAACTGTATACATCATAGTTTAATTCTTCACTACAGAAGATATTGTACAACCAACATACAAAACATATTAGAATTGTCAGGCATTCTTTAAAATTGCTTTTTGGCTTCTGATAGCCTTATTTTATGTCATAAATTTGGATTTGTCTATTTTGTTTGGGATGTTACACAGCACAAAGTAACACGCATGGTTTTCATTTTTGCTTGAAAAAAAGTATGTTATTAAAGGGAAATGCATGGGGAGCTCTGAGTACTAATTGGGCCTTCTGCTACTTGGAGGACATTCTCATGTATTGGGGTTTAGGTAGTGGAAACACTACCCAAGTAGAGCAAAATCAAATGGGATTCTCTTTGGAAGTATGCTTGTGCTCTTGGCAAACTGAAAAACCTTTTATGGAAGAGAGAAATAAGAAAATAAGTTCATAACTCCTTGAACTAAACCTCCATTTCCATATTTCTCTATGGGAAAAAAGCAAATAGGTATTGAACATAAGATAAACCTGCTGGTACAGGAAGGAAGGAAGGAAGGAAGGAAGGAAGGAAGGAAGGAAGGAAGGAAGGAAGGAAGGAAGGAAGGAAGGAAGGAAGGAAGGAAGGAAGGATAACTAAGTAATAGAGTAACAGAGATAGAAGAGACCTTGGAGGTTTTCTAGTCCAACAATCTGCTGAAGCAGGAAACCCTATAATGGTTGTCCAATCTCTTCTTAAAAACCTCCATTGTCGGAGTACCCAGAACTTCTGGACACAAATCATTCCACTGATTAATTGTTCCATAAAATGGAATATATTAATTGTAATGTACTAAAACACCAAAGCAGAAGTCATGTTTGTAGTAACACCCATGAAAAACCTGGTGGGTGTTAATGATGAGCTGATTACATAAGCTTTCGTAAGTTATAATTAATTTTATCAGAAGCATGAAAGAAGTGTTACATACATGTAATGACAATGAGGAAGTAATAAACAGAGAGGCAAGTTATAATGAGAATTGCCCAGGTAAATGTTAATATAACATTATTAGGCGTAACATACAAATTTCAGCACTGAATTATTGGCTAACAATATGTAGTGTGATAAGAAACCTTGGTTTTGTTTAATCTTGTTAAACCACTGTTAAATGGTGTTTAAATCTTCCAAAAATAAAATCAATTACTGTAACCTCTTTTCTAAAATTAATTCCCTGAGGTCAGAAAGAGAACATCCTGAAGAAATAAAATATTCCTTTTGTTGTTGTTGTTGTTTTAATATCATTTCTAGGATCAGATACATGACCATTTATCTTTTGGATTGAAACTAAGCAGTTGTCCAGTGTATAGTTGAAAAGTGTGGCTAGATGACATACACCTTGCTGAGGATGATTAACGTTCAGATGTTTGTTTATTTGTGTCAGAAACATTATGATTCAAATAAGGCATACTGTAAGATATAAAATTTAAAATAGAAGATTGTAATATGTACAAGTTAAAGAGATCTTGCCCAGAAACTAGCAACATGAATTGCATTCTGTTGCACTGCCATGAGGTCCTCAAGTGTATACTAATCAGGGCACAAAGGACAGGTGTATATAGCGCTTCAGTGGCACAGTGGTTAGAGTGCAGTACTGCAGGCTACCTCTGTTGACAGTTGTCTGCCTGCAATTTGGCAGTTCAAATCCCACCAGGCTCAAGGTTGACTCAGCCTTCCATCCTTCCGAGGTCGGTAAAATGAGGACCTCAATTGTTGGGGGCAATATGCTGACTCTGTAAACTGCTTAGAGAGGGCTGTAAAAGCACTATAAAGTGGTATATAAGTCTAAGTGCCATTGCTATATGTGTTGTTGTCTGCATGTCACCACAATCACAAAGGGCAGAAGCCACCGGGTAGCTTCATTTGTTCAGAGTGTCTCTGGATCTTACTGTACCCATGCACAGTCTATGCAACACTTTCCATACTTCCCAGCTTTCGTCAGACCCAAGTGCCAGCTCCTATGTTGGTCCCATCCAGCGGATGGTTTTTTGTAGCTTTCCATAGGTGCACTCTGCTTCCAAATTCTTCAAAGATTCCCATTGGTCTAAAGAAGCTTTCTTGGATTTTAATCTCTGATGAGCTGGTTGTAGGGTGTTGTCTAGATATGGATGATTTAAGCCTCTCTATATATACTTCTTCTTCTCTGCAAGTGGGGCAATGTTGGCTAAGTGGTAGATCTTATCCAGAGGGGTAGATTTAAGACATCTGATAATAATTCTGCTCGTTTCATTCAAAACATTCAGAGGACATGTCTGTATACAGAAGTATTTGTAAAAAGGCTCCCTTTTGTTTTTTCAGTGATACCACAAGCATAACTCAAAAGCTGTGCTCACTATTTCCCATATGTTGAGATTTACATGTAAAACATCACTTGAGGGAGATTGTATGATGTTGTATGTAACACAGGATTGTTATAATGGTACTGTCAATATCAAATCTTAAGATCTGGCTTCTGGTTCTTTTGCAACATCTGGGTCTTATATACTAATTGTACTATCTAGTGTGGCTGTGTTACCTGTTGTAGATTAGACTACACAATTCAACCCTGAGCTACCTATAATCTCTTCTAAATATGCAATTCCCATCATTTTTAACCACCATGAAGAATATCAAGTAGGGAATTAGTTAATATGCCCAATATTAAGTTTAACGTCTTGTGACTACAAGGAAACAATAAAGAAATGGTTTGTTATTGGCTTCTTCCTTGTTTTAATTTCCTCTTCTATTTTTTAGCTTGCAGCTTTCCTGTAGTACTTTTACCTAGGTACTAACGTTAGTAAACCAGGTTTCAAGCGCCTTAGCTTCTTGAGATGAGTCAAGATCAGCTAGGTGCTGCCACCTGTTCCCATCATTTCAAATTAGTCTGAAGAATGTCGGACTAGAAAGGTGGTCTTAGAGGAGCAGAAAGCATCTGAGTATGTTACCCTAGTACGTGGGTGTCGAACTTGCAGCCCATGGACCAGATGCATCATGTGCTGGCCACGCCCACCCCCACTTTAGCAAAGGGGGGGAAAGTTGTGATACATCACGTGATGATGCCATGTCATCAAGAGTTTGATACCCCTGCCCTAGTATATATTATCAGGAATTTGCAGGGTAACACATTATTTGTTCATCTGTGTTCACCTTCAAATGTAGAAAATAAACTCATTTTAAAAATGTAACATATTGTCTACCATAAGTGTGACTTGCTTTCTGTTAAGTCAGGGTCTGTCATTGCATTTTATCATGTGTGTGTGTGTGTGTGTGTGTGTGTGTGTGTGTGTGTGTGTTTTTACTCGGCTCACAAGGTACTTTATCTCCTGCCCTCACCTGCAAGAAATGACACTTCAGCTCAGGAAGAGATAAATCAGCTCCTCCTTTTAAATTTATTCATGCTTCAGCAAAGGAGGGAAGCTCTGTGCAGCTCCAGCAATTGCTCTGGCCGGCTGGGTCTCCCTCTCCCTCCCTCCCTCTCCTCCTGCCTGAAGAACGGAGCGAGGGCTGCGCCTGGCGGAGGAGGCTTGCGAGAGGGTTAATGCTCTCCGCCAAGCAGGGAAGGTTAGCAGAGAGATCAATGTGATTAAGGCGGTAGGAGAGGAAAGATGCGCCTGCTGCCTGGCTGCGGTGGCTGAAGGGTGGTGCGCGGGGAGCTGCCTGCCTGCCTGCTTGCCGCAGAGAAAGGGCCGGATATGACCAGGGACGGTCCTCTGCCTGCGCTGGAGGGCGGCTTCACCTGTGGACCTGCTCCTGCCAACCTGCCAGCCTCTACCTGGGCAAGGAAGGAGGACCCACCTGAGGTGCCCGCGGCCGCCTCCCTTTCGCCCCGAGCTTCATCTCCGCGCCAGAGAAAAAAGGCAGAGTCCGCGGCGAAGAGACGCTGAAGGCGAGGCGGGGGCAGCGCGTTGGCTGGAAGGGCACCGAGGCAGGAGCAGGGCTGGTCCCCTCTTGGCTGACTGCGGGAGCCTTGCGGGAGCAGAAGCGGGCGGCGAGCGGAGCCCAGACGTGGCTGGGAGGCGAGCAAGGCGCAGGGCATGTGGAGGCTGGCCGCCCTCTTGTTCCAGAGCATCTTGAATGGTGAGCCGGCGGGTCGGGCGGACTTCGGGGGGCTGGTGGGCGAAGGGCGGGGAGTTGCGGAGAGATTGGCGCGAATCGCTTCTCGTTTCTCTTCGAGCCTTGTGACCAGCTCCGGCACGACGAAGACAAAATTGCTCTCTAATAATCGAAATTAGCTTACTTAGCAAATTAGCTTACTTAGCCCTCCTCTTCAAGTCTCTGTAGTTGCTGGGTGACCTGCATAATTGTATGGTTCACATGGCAAAGGTCTTCCAAACATACCGCTCAAAATGTGAGGCCACAATTATTTTTAGCTGAAGACAATGCATTTTATTGGCTTCCATGTTTCCACTGAGGCTATGTTTAACATGTCTCAAAAAGAAATGGTTATTCTAATATGAACTGTTGCATTTTCGCTTTTTAGGAGACACACTTAAAGAATAAATTTCAAAGTATTGAAGAAAGCCTTGGCATGGGATTATTCAAAATTAAAGTTGGAATAAATTGACAATGTTCAGGTTTTAATTTTCATACTGTGCAATGCTTTGAGCATCATAAAAACAGTTAATAATTTTCCAGGAAGCTGTTCCAACAGACCCATTTGTCATACAAAAGGTAAGGAATTGGAGTGGACCTTGGTAAAATAATTGCTCTTAACAGAGTCCAAGAGCTAATTCAAATGTCAAAGTACTAAAAAGTAGTCCATATTTGACTACTTACTTCTGAACACCATACCTGCACCAATTTCCAATTGCCTGAGAGGAGATTGGATTTCATATAGTATCCCAGTTCTTGTGTGGTAATGGTTCCAAGTATTTCTTCTCTACATTAAAAGTGCGTGAAGGACTGGTGTGCAAGAGCATTGATGGACTATTTTAGCCGTTAAACTCTTCAATATAATTTTAATAATATTGTGAATTTAGGGCCATTTTTGCAAATATTTGCTTTTTAGAAATATACATTATATAAAGACATTACAACAAATTATTGATGATAAAAAGTCAAACAATACACTTTTAATGCCATATGTAGGCTAAAACAAGTTCCTGAATATAAATTCAGATAGATATATAGGCTGTAATAGGATGGGTGGGGTGAAGTATATGGGAAGAGAGGGAAGTGCAGGGAAGAGTGCGGATGAAGGTGGGGCAAAAAGAGGGTTCAGATAGTAGATACTAAAATGGGGAAAGAGAAGAAGTCATTATTGGGGATTAATTCCTTTTTATTGTTCGACAGAATGGGAGTGTCTGAATCTCTCAAACTGTGGATAATATTTATGACTCTTTTTCCTCAGAGTATAATATTTTGCTGGTTTTTTTTTTTGCTGCTGTGGAAAGATAACCTATCATAATTGTTAACGATAAGCCAGTTTCTCAACAGTGGCCTACCTATAAGTCATGTTAAAGCCACCTATTAGCTCATTAGATTTTTGTTTCCTCCTACCATGGATACAATGAAAGTTGAGATTAGAAACTCACTTCCATTAATTACCTTTTGTGCCAAGCTCTGGGAATGTCTCTTCTTTGTGTATCACTGAACATAAAACTAAACCTAACACAGCCCCTTATGTCTTTGAAGATCAAACCAGCTGCTTGATTCTATAAGAGGGTGTGTGTATGTGTGCAACTGAATAACTCTGTGATTCACAGTTCTTGCAGAAAGGGGCTAATTATTTTCCCTGCACTGTTTTTTGATTACAACTGCCTCTTCTCCAAATTTTGTCAACCCAGACAAAGCAAATAGATACACCCTTTAATTATTGCTTCATCCTTTTCAGGTTTATTTCCATTTTAAATGGTTTATACAGAACGTTTTAGAACATCTTCCAGTCTGGTGCCTACAGAGAGAGAGAGAGGGAGGGAGGGGGGGAGAGGGATGGGGGGGAGAGAACAGTTGCCAGAATTCCCAGCTAGCACTCCCTTTTCCAACTAAGCTGGCTAAGAATTCTGAAAATGGTTTCCTAACATATTCAGAGAATTTCTGTAGATGTACACATGCACACAGCAAAAATATATATAAATAAAGAAATAAAGCAATGCTCACGAGGTCATTATGGTTTATTTAATTTGTATACTGCTGAGTCAATACAGATTCTATATTTTGCAAAACGATCAATAAAACACTTAAAACAGTGAAAACAGTTATAATAAATATAAATGCAGTAATGATGACTAATCAAAGTTATAATACTACAAAGATAAATTAAAATAATAGTGATCATGAAAAATAAATAAAATCGGATCTGATCAAGAATTAAACCAATATTAATATTTTGCAGGGAATTATGTTGCCAGTAAAAAACAATTGCACCAAGCATCTGAAATAGCTTGGAGAAAATGGATGCAGCAAGTCTTATTTCTAAGGGGAAAGTATTCTATGTGTCTAGATCAGTGATGGCAAACCTTTTTGTTGTGTGCCAAAAGTGCACCTGCGCGCAATAGCGTGCCCCGCTCCCTACACATGCAGGCGCAACACCCCCCACCCCCTTACCTGCAGTGCGCATGCGTACATCTCCCAGCTGATTTTCTGCCCGGCTGAGGCTGTTTTCGTCCTCCTGGAGGCTCGAGGAAAGCCTTGGGAGCCCCAGGAGGCTGAAAACGGGCCCATTTCGGCACCTCCGGTATTTCCAGAAGGCCTATTTTTTGGCCTCCCAATGCTGCAGAGGCTTCCCTCGAGCCTCTGGGAGGCCGAAAATGGTCTCGAAGGGGCAGAAAATCAGCTGGGAGATGTGCGCATGCGCAGTGCAGGTAAGTTTGGCGGGGCTTGCGTGCCCATACAAATGGCTATGTGTGCCACCTGTGGCATGCGTACCATAGGTTCGCCATATGGGTCTAGATCTACAACTGAGAAACAGCACCTCCTACCTTTGCTTCCTTTGCTTTATGGAAATAGGGTATGGCTATTATTGTCCCAGCAAGGATCATTGGATGAGGAGATTCAGGTAGGAGATGATGGTCTGCAAGCCCCTGGCCACCAAACCAAATACAGCTTTTGAGGTCAAAAATAGCACTTGTAATTGAGCCCATAAACATATTAGTAACTAGTGTAGCCCCCAAAGCATAGGTGAAAGGGCTTTTATGGATAACACCCGAGAGTAACCAGGTCACTGTATTTTGTACCAACTGAGTGGTCTTCAAGGAACCTCAAGTACAATATACTGCAGAACTCTAGCCAAAAGTGATGAAAGCACGAGTCACCATTGCGACCATCTTAATCAAGGCTTGAGGCTGCAATTTGTTTCTCCTAACCCTTTTCCCATCTCTTTTGATATTAGTTGTAAGAAATTTAGCTTTTTAGGAAAACTATGTAGAACAACTCTCCTATCAATACCATAAAGAGATGTTGGAATTTGCAATTCTGCTGGCTAGAAATTCTGAGAGTTGTGGTCTTCACTCATCTTGGGAGTGCCATGTTGAAAAATGATGTTTAAAACAACAGTATTATGTATTTATAGATGGTTTATTTTTCTTGTACTTTTTTCAGTATATGAGATTTGCCATGTTGGTTTCAAGTCTATTTTGATAATTATTGTAGCAAAGAAGTTCTAGAATCATATAACAGATAAATCATATACAGTGAAATGAAATGGGAGCTACTTTTTCACCAATGTCTGTTTCAACAGATAAGTCTTGTTAGAGAAATAAAGATGTGCAAAATATTGCAATCCTTTTTATCCTTAGCTACATAAAACCTTCATCCGTATACATTAATCTACATATTTGTTTTCTTATGTGTTTCTTATGTAATCTACATATGTGTAGACACCCTTTTTCTTTATTGTTGTTGCCTTTGCTGTACGTAGATTGGGACAAATTTATCAGGCAATTAGAAAAATGCTTGGACTAATCTGAATGCTAACACAATAGATTAATTTCTCCTTGTTAGAAAAGAAACCATTCACTCATATGCCCACCATATTTTAATAAGCAAATAATTTAAAATAATACTATAAGTATCCATATTATATACATTGCTCAAAAAAATAAAGGGAACACAAAAATAAGGCATCCTAGATCTGAATGAATGAAATATTCTTATTAAATACTTTGTTCATTACATAGATGAATGTGCTGACAACAAAATTACACAAAAATTATCAATGGAAATCAAATTTAGCAACCCACAGAGGTCTGGATTTGGAGTTACAGTCAAAATTAAAGTGGGAAAAAACACTACAGGCTGATCCAACTTTGATGTCATGTCCTTAAAACAAATCAAAATGAGGCTCAGTAGTGTGTGTGGCCTCCCGCGTGCCTGTATGACCTCCCTACAATGCCTGGGCATGCTCCTGATGAGGTGGCGGATGGTCTCCTGAGGGAATCTCCTCCCACACCTGGACTAAAGCATCCCCCAACTCCTGGACAGTGTGTGGTGCAACTTTGCATTGGTGGATGGAGCGAGACATGATGTCCCAGATGTGTTCAATTGGATTCAGGTCTGGGGAATGGGCAGACCAGTCCATAGCATCAATGCCTTCGTCTTGCAGGAAATGCCGACACACTCCAGCCACATGAGGTCTAGCATTGTCATGCATTAGAAGGAACCCAGGGCCAACCATACCAGCATGTGATTGACTTGGAGTTACATTGTGTTGTTTAAGTGTTTCCTTTATTTTTTTTGAGCAGCGTATTTTCGTCAATCAGAATTTTTCAAATGTTCCAGTCTATTTTATCGTTCTAGGTAGTCTCCTTAGTGGTCTTCCATCCAAGTACTACCCAAGTCCAATCCTGCTTACTTTTCAAAATCAGCCAATATTGATTATATGCTGTTTTCTACTGGGATAGAGGCCCAAGAATATAGCCTAAATATAATTTGATGCAGGCCCTTGTACTTGGGGTATTTTGGAAAGATATGTTTTTGCACTGAGGGTAAAAATCTGTATTTAATAGGTACATATGACAAGTGGTTGCAATTTGTTTTTAAACAAAAGAAGAAGACAGGCTTTGTGTAGCAGATGGCTTATTTTCAGGTGAATGGACTTAATAAACCTGGCCATCTCAACACTACATTTTTTCCAAAGGTCTCTTTCAATTCATTCAAGATACCAATGGACGATCTGACAGAGTAATTGCAAGAGAGAGAATTTTCAGATGAATTCTTTGAGACAGATCCATAGGAAAAATTCCAAAGAAAAAGGGGGTAATTGTCATCAAATGCCCTGTGCTTAACAGTGAATATATGGATATACACTGCTCAAAAAAATAAAGGGAACACTTAAACAACACAATGTAACTCCAAGTCAATCACACTTCTGTGAAATCAAACTGTCCTCTTAGGTAGCAACACTGATTGACAATCAATTTCACATGCTGTTGTGCAAATGGAATAGACAACAGGTGGAAAGCATAGGCAGTTAGCAAGACATCCCCAATAAAGGAATAGTTCTGCAGGAGGTGACCACAGACCACCTCTCAGTTCCTATGCTTTCTGGCTGATGGTTTGGTCACCTTTGAATGCTGGTGGTGCTTTCACTCTAGTGGTAGCATGAGATGGAGTCTACAACGCACACAAGTGGCTCAGGTAGTGCAGCTCATCCAGGATGGCACATCATTGCAAGCTGTGGCAAGAAGGTTTGCTGTGTCTGTCAGTGTAGTGTCCAGAGCATGGAGGCGCTACCAGGGGACCGGCCAGTACATCAGGAGACATGGAGGAGGCCGTAGGAGGGCAACAACCCAGCATCAGGACCGCTACCTCTGTCTTTGTGCAAGGAGGGACAAGAGGAGCACTGCCAAAGCCCTGCAAAATGACCTCCAGCGGGCCACAAATGTGCATGTGGCTGCTCAAACGGTCAGAAACAGACTCCATGAGGGTGGTATGAGGGCCCGACATCCACAGGTGGGGGTTGTGCTAACAGCCCAACACCGTGCAGGAAGTTTGGCATTTGCCAGAGAACACCAAGATTGGCACATTTGCCACTGGCGTCCTGTGCTCTTCACAGATGAAAGCAGGTTCACACTGAGCACATGTGACAGACGTGACAGAGTTTGAAGATGCTGTGGAGAACGTTCTGCTGCCTGCAACATCCTCCAACATGACCGATTTGGCAGTGGATCAGTAATGGTGTGGGGTAGCATTTCTTTAGGGGGCTGCACAGTCCTCCATGTGCTCGCCAGAGGTAGCCTGACTGCCATTAGGTACCGAGGTGAGATCCTCAGACCCCTCGTGAGACCATATGCTGATGCGGTTGGCCCTGGGTTCCTCCTAATGCACGACAATGCTTGACCTCATGTGGCTGGAGTGTGTCAGCAGTTCCTGCAAGATGAAGGCATTGATGCTACGGACTGGCCCGCCCGTTCCCCAGACCTGAATCCAATTGAGCACACCTGGGACATTGTGTCTTGCTCCATCCACCAGTGCAAAGTTGCACCACACACTGTCCAGGAGTTGGGGGATGCTTTAGTCCAGGTGTGGGAGGAGATTCCCTCAGGAGACCATCCGCCACCTCATCAGGAACATGCCCAGGCATTGTAGGGAGGTCATACAGGCACGCAGAGGCCACACACACTACTGAGCCTCATTTTGACTTGTTTTAAGGACATGACATCAAAGTTGGATCAGCCTGTAGTGTTTTCTCCCACTTTAATTTTGACTGTAACTCCAAATCCAGACCTCTGTGGGTTGCTAAATTTGATTTCCATTGATAATTTTTGTGTGATTTTGTTGTCAGCACATTCATCTATGTAATGAACAAAGTATTTAATAAGAATATTTCGTTCATTCAGATCTAGGATGTCTTATTTTTGTGTTCCCTTTATTTTTTTGAGCAGTGTAAATTCCTTCTGCTGCATTAAAAAGACAACATGGAATTGTCCACATAGTTGTCAAACATCAAGGTCAAATCAAGGGTACCTTAACTTAAAAACATAAGAATGCTGCAGGATCAGAGTATAGGTCCATACAGTCCAAAATACTTTATTTCAGAGTAATCTATTGGATGGATTTAGGAAGTTCAGGCACTGTGACTTTCAATTTTTCCCAGTAACTAATATTAAAGATATTCAGAAGAATTAAACTGCTATCAATAGCGACTATATGACTGGGTCTTATTTTCTTTTGACCCCTAAAAACACAGCTAGGGCTTTTTGGGGGGAGGTCTTAATTTTTTTAAGGTGCAGGAAGCAGCGAGCGCAGGCAACTGATGGTTGCTTGGCCCCTTAATCTTGGCCTGTGGATCAGCTGAGACAACAAGGGCCGGAAGTTCTACCTCTCCAAGAGCCTGAAGATGTTTCCAGGGCACTCTTACTAGCTCACCCCTGCCCACAGCACCAGGCAACTTTGCAACCGAGAGCCCCTCTCTTTCTTGTGGCTCTGGAGCAGGCGACCATAGTTTGCGCTCTGCCAGGCCTGGAGCTCAGGTTTTGCTCAGGCTACTGCTATGATGAGGCAGAAAGCCTTGTGGCCCATCGGAATCAGCTCCTTGCCACCTGTGCCTGTCTGTTGGGCCTGCTGCAATTGCTGCTGCTGGCCTCGCAAGGGTTCTTCGCCCTCCTGGGTTGCTCCTGCCCCGTTCACGTTTTGATTTTGCTTGAGATGTGGGGTGGGGGAGATCGGAAGCAGGTAAGGTGAGGAAAACTCTTTCAGAAAGTGATATCTGGGGTGGTGTGGGGATTTTCCTGCTGACCGTCCTTTCAAAGGGCACAGGCACACACCCAAACTGCTCCCTGCTTCATGGCATCGAAGCCTCCAGCCTTGCAATCCTGTGTAGGTAGGGAAGGTGGAAGTTTGCTCTGAAGCTGCAGCAGAGCATTGCACTGGGAGGCCTATGGGTAAGATTGAGTTGCGTGTCTTGCTTCAGCAAGAGGGTGCAGGATAGGGGGTTTGGCAGCCAGGAAAGATGGGATTTTGAAGTGAAAAGAAAGAGGGGTCAGTCTCCCCCTCCCTCCTGCTGCAGATCTGCCATGGAGCTCGCTCAGGGCAGTGAGACCACTGGCGAAGGGGGTCCTGACAGCCCAGTGGTGGGGGAGGTGCTCCAGAGGTCATATGGTACCGATCTGAGCCGTGTTGCCTCACGCCAGGCAGGAGCAGCTCAGAAGGGCAAAGGGCCCCTGCAAGGCCAACTCAGCAGGTGCAGCAGGTCCAACAGCTGGGCAGAGGCGTGGGGGAGAGCCAATTCTGGGGGAGAGCTTTCTGCCTCATTGTAGCAGCAGCCTGAGCAAAACAAGGCCTTCAGTGTATCACAGGTTTACAACGCTGAAGGCTCAGAATGGAGCCTTTTTAGCGAATGAGAGGAAAATGGGGAGGGGGATTTTGCTGCCTGTCATCTTTCCCTCAGTCTGTGCTGAGCTTAAGGAATGGATAACAGGCAGGCAGCAAAATCCCCTTCCCCATTTTCCTCCTGTTCGCCAAAAAGCGTCCTGCGATCCTCCCAAAAGGAAAAAAAACAAAGCAGATGGCCGCGGAGCTGCCGGCTTCGGGGAAGTGGCCCAATAAGCAGAAGCGATGCACCCAGAAAGAGAACGGCAAAAGCAGTATTTGGCTGTTCCAAAGGGCCAGAGGGCTGCGGCTGCAGCTGAAGGTTGCCCCCCACGCCCATGCTGCCACTGGTTCTGGCTATGCCCACCCCTCCAGGTTATTTTCAGGGTAGGGGTAATATTAGGCCCACCCACCCCCGAAAATTAGGGTTCGGCTTATTATTGGGGTGGGTCATGTTTTCGGAGAAACACGGTAATATTTTGATTCCTTATGAACTTGTCCAATATCTTTTAAGAATTATCCAAATTAGCTACCATTTTAGTAACCACTGACATCATATTCTGCATAAAAAGGTATTTCTTTATGCAGCATTTGATTTCAGTGGATGACCTTGAGTTTTAAGAGAGGATGGAAAGAGTATTTTCATATAGCCTGTGCCATGTCTATCCTTACCCTCTGTTATTCCATATTTATTGTAATTGCTTAGTCACTTCCAATTCTTTCTGATCAGATGGACATCATTTTACTAGGTCTGCATCAGTGGTGGGGGTCAAAAAATTTTTACTACTGGTTCTGTGGGCATGACTTGGTGGGTGTGGCAGGGGAAGGATACTGCAAAATCTCCAGTCAGAGGTGGTATTTGCCGGTTCTCTAAACTACTCAAAATTTCCGCTACCAGTTCTGCAGAACTGGTCAGAACCTGCTGAATACCGCCTCTGGTCTGCATATCAGTAACTGCTTTGAGTTCTCATCAGTTCATGTTTGTTCATCTCAGCACATGGCCTCTTTTTCAATTGTCTTTTCTTTTTCTAAACATCAAGAACTTCTCCAATTATTCTTGTTCTGGGCAGTACTTACATTGTAGTTATTGAATATTTACTGTTTTTTGAATGTTTTCAATAGAATTTGTCTTTTTTTACATCACAGAGAGTGATGTGGATATTTTCATTAATCTGTCTACTCTAACTCCAAGATCCCTCTTACTCCACTATTGTGATCTAATAACCCATTGCGCCAATGTGAAGTACCAGTTTATACTGAACTAGAGTTGTTACTTTGAACCCAACCTGTAGATACTTTTTTGGAGGACTTCGCAGTTCTTTTTTGTTTTGACCAACCTCAACTGTTGGATACCATCAACAGATATATGGCAACTATAAAATCTGCATAGAAATTGTTAAATGTTAATGTAAAATGTTAATTGGGGTGACTGCCAGAATCCTGACAGTATGTATGTATGTATGTATGTATGTATGTATGTATGTATGTATGTATCAGTTATAGGAGGATATTTTGAAATCTCCCCTTGGTAAGAATTGTGTATTTCTTCTTATTCTGTTTTTGAACCAGTTGCCAATGTGTACAGTTTAAATATAGTTTGCAAGGAGAGAAAGGTAAGGAGAGAAATTATGGTTCAAGCAGCAGTGGACATGCTTAGAGTTAAAGCTTCATTTATTTTCTCCCATTGTCTAATTCTTCTGTCACTTTATCTTAGCATACCATCTTAAAAAATTTTAATTTTAACAAACTTACTGGGCAGTTACATGTTTTGGGAATAAGCAAGTATTTATTTCCTAAATTTGGGTTAATGTCTTTGTTTTTAACTGAGTGATATTGTCTCAAGTAAAATCTATCTGCTTGAAATCCTTTGAGAATAACTTATGAGGTCAAATGCTTTGTGATTTAAGTTCAAATAGGATATCACAGTCAGAATATTCTTGCTTTTAACTATCTGCACTTCCATACTTAAATGAAGTATACATAGATATAAATTGCTAAGAAATAATAGTGTGAAAAGGCTGCTGCTTTCCTACCACGTTTGGGCTTCCATTGCCATCTGGTTACTTATTCTGGGAAGTAAAAAGTTAGGATTAGACAGGCATCTGGGATGGTTTTTCTTCTTCTTAAAGTCCAATGTAAGGTTCTTACTCCTTGAATAAAATTTGTGTCAAGCAATGATTCAGTATCTGCACTTTTTTCAGCATGTGGTAAGAAATGCTTCATTGACTTGATTTTTTATGTGTTTATACTACTGTATATATAAGATTTTAGTATGAAAAATAAAATTGCTGTGAACATCATAGTCATTTATGAATAAATGATGACTTTATTCCCAAATTTTAATTCTGACAGGGCAGATAGCTCTGGATTCCAAAACACTGCATTTGTTTAAAAGTTTTTATTATGTGAATATCTATGTGAAAGCTACTGAAATGTACATGGCAAAGAATGACCTGCCTTATACTGTCCTTCTGGTACATTTCTGTTCCAGCTGTGCTGTTTATGAATACACTGATTAAAGCTGTCAAAATGGCTGCTGTATGAACTCAAATGGCTGCTCCTATTACTGCTACAACTCTGATTGTTTGCTTATATCAACCCTATAGATGGTATTATTATTCCTTTGAGCCAAGGTATTTTACAAGATGATCATAGGTAGTAGTGTGTTCTGAATGCCTCCCCTGACAACCATTAGCCTTTTTGTCCCACCTGATAAATAAATAGGAAATTGATATGCTACAAAATGCCAGTGCCTAACATAATTTTTATTGATGACAGTAAAGTAGAAATAATTGATGTTTTTTTTTCTGCTTGGAAAGTAATACAGATGTAAGCTGTTGTAATAGACAGCATTCTCATGACATGAGGATAAGGGTGACCAAATTCTACAAGCCGCCGCCTTCCAATTGGGTGTCCTATGACTGGCCACGCCCACTATGACAAAGATTTGTAAAACTCCTCAAGGTTATGTTTTCTTGCTATAGCAGCTTTTTGTGATGTCTTTCTACGGATACAAAGTCTCGCAAGATGAAATAAATCCTCACCTTCGGTAAGTATGTTTTTCAGTGATATGCTGAAGCCAAGGATTTTAAAAATGGTAGATTAGAAAATCTGCATTTGTTCAATGTACTTAACATGATCAATGACAGCCTCACATGCCATTCAAGCTAGACAACTTTAGAAAAATGGAAACTATTTCATCCATTTCAATGCAGAATATAATCAATGTTTATCTTACTTTAATTAAGGATTATAGTCGCCTCCACATAATCTTCTCTTCCAGTTACTGCCAGAGAGATAAAATGGTTTGCTGGATTCCCACAATATGCAGGAGTCTGGACTAGATGATCCCATGTGATCCCTACCCATTCATGCCTTTTAAGTTGGTATGCTAGGATCTGGAAAAACAGGGATGTTCCGAGTACTATGGAGTTTTTTTTTTCCCTTGTGTCACACAAAGCTGTCAGAGAGAAAGTAGGATAATTTACAAAAAATGGGCTGGACAAGAATGATGGTGGTGGATAAAAGGTTGATTAGAACCTGAGTAACACAAAAATCTTGAATAAGCAAGATGGAAACTTGAGTGTTTTCTTTTATCAATGTAGTATCTTTATCATAATATTCAAAAACTCTTCACTTTTGCTTGTGGGAGGGGAAAAAGACTCAGTTGCTACTTTTTCCATAGTCACCTCCTTTTTAATAGCTGTATACAGTACTATGTCACTTAAACAGAAAAAATTGCCTGACTATCTGAGAGGGTATTTTCTGCAAAGGGAGGTGACAAATGCCCAGAAATCTGTTTGCATAGAAGTTCTATATTGAAGGCAACATATACAGCAATAAAAAACAGACACACCTTCCCTGAAAAAGCCATTCAGCATATTTTTGTCATATTCTTTCTTCAGACTTGCTGCCTGCATTGGATACTAGGCCTGTTAGCTTGTAATTTTAAAAATGCTTAGGCAGTTGGTATTGCTGGAAGCATTTGATAGGCCGAGAGATGGTGCCTGGGAATTTTCCCCCCTACAGGCATAGAATGGAGCTTAGTAAATTTTTGGTAATTCACAGATGAGGATTAGCTGGCTTGGCAAGTGAGGCCAAGCACATCAAGCATTGAGAATCAGAGGGGAAAAAAAGGTTTAAAATCCCTAGCTCTGAATATCTGACTTAAATAAAATATTACTGAACCATCCAAACCATCAAAGGAATAGAAAAAATACTTACCTGTTGATAACCTCGTAACATATAGATTTATATCCGTTTTCTAAAAATATATATCTGTTAAATCTGTTTTTTTTTAAATATATCAACACATGAAGGCAGAAAAACTCATGCCAAGTCATAAAGTTGGCTATTGCACATATAACATTTGAAGTGTATATCAAGAATGCTGATTAGTATATAGGCTTGAAAGATGCCAAATGAATGAACTGTGACATACATAGTTAGGTTGAACCCTAGCCCAAAT
The DNA here is from genome assembly GCF_900518735.1 of Pseudonaja textilis. The sequence continues at coordinate 150,877 of NW_020769469.1, forward strand.
TTTGCTAAGAAGGAAGAAAAATATCAAAACAGTGTTGTAAAAAAATTAGTAAATAAGCATGGAGCAGAGCTAGTAGTGATATACTGAAAGTCAAATGATATATGTGACCTTCCACAACATATATTTGTTCCAAAATCAATATTCCAGTGCAGATCTCAAATACTATTCCTGTTTTCCAACCTGAACTCACACCCTCTTCCCCAACAGCAAAACTTTCTTGTTGTCCACCTTACTCTCAAGATGAAATATATATTTTCTTGTTATAACCATGTAATTACTTGCTTCAGCGTGGGTCAGGGCGACTGAATGCAGCTAAGCATTTACTAGCTGGATGCCCTTTCTGATGCCTACACAGAGTTTGCAGCAGATATTTTCTGTTTGGGCCCTGATAGAGAAACATCTGTTACTGCTTAGGATTGAACTCTCAACCTTCTGCGTGGCTACCATGCTGCTCAAGATGATATAGATTATGGTTTGTTAATTTTGTTACCAATTTCCATGAGCTGGTACAGCTTTCTGGGACTGATGGTTGTTTCCTATTGCAACTTTCTTTATATTTCTCCTGCCCATATTTCTTAATTTAAAAAAAGGGTTATTGGTATAATAGAGTGCTTTCAGTATTAGAATCTCATGTGGAGAGTCAAGTCCAAACTTAATCAAGGACACTCACTGCGTGTCTTGAGTAGTTGCTGTCTCTCAGCTTAACTCTCTCACAGAGCAAAAGGAGATCACCTAGAACACGTTCCTCCAGGGTTTTTTTTTCCTATAACAACAATCCTAAGAGGTAGATTGGGCTAAGTGAAAGTCACTTGGCTACTATAGTTCAGAGTACTTTGACAGCATTCTATCATGTAGCCGAATATTCTACTAGATGCAGAGAGCAACCTAGTTTCCCACAGGAAGTTTTTTTTCCCCATAGGAGGAGAGAAGAACCATTATTGAGCTGGCAGATCCGTCTTTTTAAAAACTGACATGTGAAGAGGAGGAGCCACTTTTAGGAGGCAGGATAAAGTGTAATGGATGGCAAAACCATGATGGATTTTAATCAGCTTGGTTATTGAAGCTTGTTGGTTTTAGAGAAATGTGTACATCAGAGGTGTCACTCAGTTCCACGGAGGGCCACATCAGCATTATGGTTGCCCTCAAATGACCAGTTGCATGTAAGACTATGATGACTCACAGTGGCCAGGTTATATAGGAGGCATGGCTGGGTGGTTGCAGCCGGGTTGCTGAGACTAGGTGGGTGTGGCCAGTTCGATGTCGCTCACTGGGTGCTGCTGACTTGGGACAGCTATGTCAGGATGGAACAAGTCACACTGGCTAACTCAACATTGGGACAATTTGCTGTCCCACAAGCTCCTTGCCTCCCAAACTGTTGACAGCCATGCAAACACGCACACATGTGCACAAACACACACACACACAGCATTCTAAGTTTGGGGACTTATATCCACAGAGGAAGGAGAGGGCCTTCTCCACAAGCCCAGACATGATTGGCAGTTTGCAAGCTCAGATGTGGATAAAAGGCTCCAAGCTTGGAATGGTTGTGTGTTTGTGTGCCTGTCTGTGTGTAGTGCGTGTGCACACAGCACGCCAAAGGAAACATTCTTCTCCCAATCCCAGACATCATTGGCATTTCCCTGTCCGGTGCCCCTTCACAGCAAAGCAGGAGACAGAGGACCACGCTGCTGCATGTGGAAGCACGAAAGAGAAAGTTTGCAGGAAGCAGTTTCCTCTGACTCCAACTTCTTCCTTGACAGATCTCTGGAGAGCAAGGGGAGGAGGCAGGGGAGCAGCGTTCCCTGGTCCTGCATGAGGGAAGCCTGCCCTTCTCAAAAGGGAATCCCCATTTCCAATCATGTGCAGTAAGAGGTGGCTTCCCTGCCACTTCCTTCTGCTCTCCAGAGATCGGTCAAGGCAGAAGTTGGACTTGGAGGAAACTGCTTCCTGCAAACTTTCTTCTCCATGCTTTCACATGGAGCATCATCATCATCTGCCCCCCTTTGGGGTCCAGGAAAGGCTGGGAGGGGGAATCTGGAGGTCTCCAGTGGAGGAAGGTGAGACCAGGGCGAGCACCAAAACCTTGTCCACCAGAGGAGCCTCAACATCTCTCTCAGGCCACAAAGGACCTCCAGACAGTATGGGGTGCCTGGACCCCTAAGCAGCGGAGGGAAAGTGCCCAGCCCGGCCATCAAGCTCCCAGGGCACCAGGACCGCTGCAGCCCAGCCCTGCCCAGCCCCACTTCCCTGAGGGAGTGTCCAGCCATGCTTACCTCCTCCTCGAAGCTGCTGCTGCTGTGCTCGCTCTCCTTGGCCAGGTGCTCATGGTGGGTGCGGTAGGGCAAAGTGCATGGCTCAGAGAAAGGCCCACTCCCTCTCCATATGAGACCTGGCTTTTAAAGCAAAGCATTGGCAGCAATAGGACGGGAGACCACTAGGAGAGGCTCGGACGTGATAGTGAAAGGGCAGCAGGGCTGCTGTTGGCCAAGTGCTAAGGCAGGACTTCCCTCAAACCCTCCCTCCCTTTCCAGGGGTGGTATTCAGCAGGTCTGACCAGTTCTGGAGAACCTGTAGCGGAAATTTTGACTAGTTCGGAGAACCGGCAAATACCACCTCTGACTAGCCCCGCCCCCATCTATTCTCTGCCTCCCGGGTCCCAGCTGATCGGCTGGGTCTTCTTTTGTTGCCCTGCACAGGAGAATGGAGCTGGAAAGCAGGTTAGTGGGGTGGGGAGGGAATGGGGATTTTGCAGTATCTGTCATGCCCCTGGTGGATACTGACTCTGAGGGAGAGGAGGAACAGCCAACAGGGAGTGGAATTGTGGCTCCAGAGGTTGTGGAGGAGGCTGGGGAAGGGCAGAGACCGGCTGAGCAATCGGAGGAGGACCCAGGCCCATCCCCTATCCATCCTAAGGCACGCATGGAGGAGAGAATCAGGGAGGGACGTGGTCTCTTTGGGAGGAGAGGGCCTTGATCCTCTTCATGGGCTGCAGGTGTGAGAACTGCATAAGAGTTTGGACCTACGTTCTGGCAAACGCTGGAGACAAAGTGTGTTTTATTTTGGTTTGAGGTTATGGTTAGCATCCTTCCAACAGACTGTGCCTTGTTATCTCCTTGAATTTGTAAATACTTCTCCTGTTCCGTTGTGGAAATTTCATCATTGTAGTTTGTTTGGTTTTTATTTTCACCTCTATCTGCTCATTAAATTCAGACTGTATTGCTTTCTTTTGAAGACTATTTCTGAGTATGTTTTATCTCCAACTGAGAATTATTGAACAGTGGGGACAAATTGGAGGCATTAAAGGACATTTATTTACATTTTGGATTTTGTCACGTTTGTGTTACACTCTGGGTCATCACAGTATCCTTCCACTGCCACGCCCACCGAGCCAAGCCATGCCTGTCAAGAGACGCCCACAGTAATAAAAAAATTTGAATCCTGCTACTGTCCCTTTCATTTGAACATTCCTCCCTCCCTCCCTCTGCCCCCAGGAAGGGAAGAGGGGAGATGAAGAGGAACAGGGTGGCCGTGGCTTTCCTGTTCAAAATAACACAACCCTCTGATTCTTTACTCCTGTCTTTTTCTGTAGTGTGAGATAAGTAGAAACAGCTGAGAAGATACTTTTGGTTTAGCTAGTAGTAAGTATCTTGCAAAGAAATGCTAGCTAATGAAAGTTTTATGCTCTTTGCCATTTCAGTAAATAAATAAATAAAATTACAAGTACCATCTGATGAACTGTGTCCTATATCAAATCCTTGTAAATCCAGAAAGACCTATGACAAATATACTTGAACCAGTGTATTTTGTATTTTTATAGTTTTGTAGCATTCTATTTATATAGTTTTATTTTTAATATTGTAAGCTACCCAGAGTTACCTTGTGGTAAGATAGGTGACCAATTAAATCAATCAATCCCTCAATCAATCCATCCATCCCTGGTCTTATCCATAAGTACTGCATCATGCTTATTTACTGTTGGGGGAGCTGGTTATCATTCTACCTGTTGATTAGAAATATTTTGATAGTGAAAAAAAAAAGTCTGTTAAGTTCATATTGCTCTCCTTAATGAAATTTTAAAAAATGCTCAAATATTTATATAATAGTTTGGCCACAGTCCTTTTGTTCATAATGCAGCAGGAATGGGCATTCTTTTTGTGGTTAGATACTGCACTTTGCAGTCTCTGGGGGTGGATGGGGACATGATCATGAACAGTGATATACTGAAGAAGATAGTGTTGGCAGTAATTAAATTAAAACTGTGCTAAGCACACCAAATACACAAGAGTCTTATTAAACGTGTGATTACCCCCCCACAAAAAATTGCACAATCCAATTGCAGTGATCTGTTGCCAAATATCAGAAGCTCGTCTTGGGTTGCTCCGAAGAGATATATGCATCCAAAAAGACATTTTGTAACATAGGATGGCCCACTCCAGGTGTTCTGGCCCAAACCTTGTTCCAAGGAAACAAACATGAAACAGAGGTAACAGCAAAACCTTTTAATGATTCTTTACGAATTCCGTTCCTTCACGGTTAAAAGGCTGTTTCAAACTAATTGTCTCTGATAAGAATGAGCCTTGCTATGGTTGTGCAAGGCTGCCAAGAACCCTAGATAAAGTTACCAAGAAATATTTCAAACACAAAGAATCTCCAAATACCAACCAAGATATTCTGAACATCCACCAAGCTTGAGTGCAAAAACTTCTTTGCTTCCTGCAAAAAACTGCAGTTTCTCAGTTGGCTTTTATCTCTTAAGGGAGGGATCATTACCTTGCAGCCTGACTCCCGAGTCGCCTGTGCTACTCTTTCCTTTGAGCAGCCCTGCACGCATGTGCACTGGGCACAGGCTCCTCGGGGACCTCTTCATCACTGTTGCCAGCCTCCACAATCCCTGAAGGCAGCATTCCACTCCTGGGCAGTGGTCCTGGGCCCATCCCTTCATCACACACAGGCCCCTCACCTGAGTCCTCGCTCTCCAAGATCTCAGCCATCTGCACCTGCTGCCGGCGAACCACAACACCAGGTGCAAAGGAAAAGCGAATGAAAAAGCTGATAGTTATATTGTATATCATTCCATTCCATTCCAATCGTAGCAAATTGCTATACAGGTAGTCCTCAATTTACAACTTTTTGTTTAGTGAATGTTTGAAGTTACAATGGCATTGAAAAAAGTGTCTTATGACCCTTTTGTCAAACGTATGATTTTTATGTCATCCCCATGGTCATGTAATCAAAATTCGGACACTTGGCTCATATTGATGATGGTTGCTGTGTCCTGGGGTCATGTGATCACCTTTTGCGACCTTCTGACAAGCAAAGTCAATGGAAAAGCCAGATTCACTTCACAATCATGTTACTAACTTAACAATTGCCATGATTCACATAACTGTGGCAAGAAAGGTCGTAATATGCAGCAAAACTCACTTAACAACTGTCTCAGCAACAGTATTTTGGGTTCAATTATGATTGTAAGTCAAGGACTACCTGTATTTATAATTTGATATCAATATGAATCCCCTATCAATGGTGTGATAGCATAAGATTTGCATATATATGAATTTTAAACAAAAAGAAAAATAACAAATATACTTACAGAGGTACAATCAAGATATCTTTCATTTTACAAATAGTGAATTAGTAATACAAATTTAAAAGAAAACAATAAATATTTGTATCATGTGTTAAAAAAATAGAGAATTCTTGGGCCAATTGCTTAAATTTTAAATTTGTCTCACATTGCATAAAATATTTACAGTATTCAAATATGCACATATCAGCAGTTTATCAGTGATGGGATTCAAATAATTTAACAACTGGTTCTCTGCCCTAATGACTGGCTAGGTGGGTGTGGCTGGGTGTGCATGGCCAGGGGCGTGACAGCATTCAGCCAGCCAAAACGGGGTGCGGGGGTTAATTACAAAACGTGAGCTTTGCTTTGTGACATCCAGATCCAGCAAGCAAGGGGTGTCAACTGCACAGAAAATGAAGTCTTGTTTTGTTATGAATAAATATCTGCAAAGTCAGATGTACACTAACCGAACACTGACTTTTAGCTACACACCTTCCCAGCAAACAGCAAAATTTGAATTCCAAGTAAAGAGGATTCACTTTAGGATGAGTAACCACAGTTTGCATGTTGGAGGTTCCTAAAGGAATGCTGGAAAACTGTATTTTAAAGAACTTTTGAGGGAGGGGTGCGGAATAGCCCTTCTCTGCCTGAGGCTGTAGAGACCCGGCACCAAGCAAAACACTTTTTGTGAAGCAACTGATCAACACTGACAGAGTAAGCCACTATATATGAAAATAAGAGCAAACTCCACTCCCTTCTAGTACTGGTGATGTTACCTAGTTTGGTAACAAAACTTCTGCAAGAAAACCACCAAACTCAGAGAGCATCAAGGAACCACAGATCAACCCTGAGCTACAAATGTTCTTTTCTATCGATAAACACTTTTTGAGGGACTCGGAGCCTGCGTCCTATGAGATGGCTCCCAGTGGATTTCATTCTAAATTTTGATATGATTTCTGTAAGTAAGGAATATAACTGTAATAGATGAGTATATGATGCTTTATACATCAAAAATACAAGGCTAATGGAAAAACAAATAAAGAACAGATTTGAAAAAAGAAAAGGCCCAGGAAAGAAAAAGAGTGAAAGTGTAAGAAAGCAAGAGGAAAGGAAAAATGAAAAAGAATGACTTCCAACTTTCTTTGGTACAGATATAAGTAAAAACGTGTATCAAACTCTTACTCTAAGATTAACATTTGTCTACATTATTTCTACATTCCTTATTTAATCATCAAAGCCCACATCAACTTTTAATTTCAGTTTCTCATAAAAAGACTAGTAATGGTTCATATCGCTTTAATCACTATTTGTTATCGAAACCACAACTGATTTATTTAATTGCACCAAACTCTAAATAAAACAGGAATGGAAAATCCTAAGCTCTAGTGTAGACCCATGCCTCTGAAGTATCTGAAGTGGTCTGAAGTGGTGAAAGGTTTCCTGCCTAGGCAGGGTATTGGATTAAGAGACCTCCAAGGTCCCTTCCAACTATTCTATTCTATTCTATTCTATTCTATTCTATTCTATTCTATTCT
>NW_020769469.1:157990-216347 GCF_900518735.1 Pseudonaja textilis
TATTCCTATTCCTATTCTATTCTATTCTATTCTATTCTATTCTATTCCTATTCCTATTCTATTCCTATTCTATTCCTATTCTATTCCTATTCTATTCTATTCTATTCTATTCTATTCTATTCTTATTCTTATTCTTATTCCTATTCCCATTCCCATTCCTATTCTATTCTATTCTATTCTATTCTATTCTATTCTATTCTATTCTATTCTATTCTATTCTATTCTATTCTATCCTACCCTACCCTACCCTACTCTACTCTATCCTCAACTTTGGCAACTTTAAGGTGCATGGACTTCAATTCCCAGAATTTCCCAGGCATCGCCCATCTTAAACTTGCCAAGACTGAAAAATGCTGATCTACAGATAAGGATTTTTCCATTCCTTTTATTAGTTTCTACTTACTTATGAGCAATCATAATGCAAAATCCCCATTCCTAACTCACCCCACAGTAATTATCATGCAGAATCCCCATTCCCAACTCACTCTAAAGCAGCGGTTTGGGGCCTGGAAGGCCTCCTGCACCACCCTGGAAGCCAAAATGGATGTGGAGAGACTCCTGTGTGGGGCAGGGTGGGGGGGCAGCCAGAGGTGGGATTAGCTGGTTTTCCGAACTGGGCAAAAAGCTAACAACTTTTGGTTTGCACGAACTGAAGACCACCTCTGTTCATCAAGCTTAGGCAGTCAGGAGGTGGGCAGAAGGAGAGAGTGACTGAATGTTCATTGTGACACAAACCCTGTGAATTATGTACCTGTGATGCAAGTACAGGCTGGAGCTTGCCCTACAAAACTGATACACATTTCTTCATTTTTTTTCATAATTGTAATTTTTAGCAGGTACCTGCGTCATCAGGATGGATTCACATTTCCAAAACCTGTCACTGTTCTAAAGGTATTTGAAATGGGCAGTGATATAAATCTAAATAAATGGTTAGGTAGCTGTGTTGCCAAACTCAGTGATCATATTCCCTGTCAAATGAATATGTAAAGTGTCTCCCCTTACACACCTGATTTAGGTATGACCCCCCTCTCTCTACATAAAAAGACTGGACCCTTGACAATGCTTCCCCACATTGGCCTTGAATAATTGGAAAGGTCATCTGAACCCTTTTAAATTACAAACTATTGGGAAGAAGTGTTAAAGAAAACTAGGGTAAAAAAATAATTCCCCAAATGCATTTCACTGGCTTTTCTAAGTAAGACGTTTGGCACATTTATTTTGAAAAACTGTGTAGTGGCATAAAATAAATATTCAGATTTCAAATCTGAGAGATGCTTATAAACGAATAATCAATAAATGTACTGGGATTTACTTTGGGATAAGTATATATAAGATTGCAATCAATGAAAATGCATAGAATGGTAGCTTTCTTTTTATAATGAATGGTAGCTTTTTGGTGTTAAATTGAAATTTATCTGAGCCCCGAAATTGACTCAAAATAGGAATTTAGTATGTTCTGTTTATTTGTCACTCTGTTTGCTAGGGATGCAGTAAAATTTTATTAATCTTTCAGAAAAAAAGTAAAAGTAATGAGATAGAAGAATTAGGGCTTGATCAAAAAAATTTGTATCGAAATCAGAGTAGCAAATGGCACCCAAACAAGATAAATGCTTGCATTTCTGGAGTGCTAAGGTATTTCGCCATATGAAACATTGGTTCTATCTTCCTTGTAGTAAAAAAAAAAAAGGATACAATTACATGTAGCAATTGTCCATTCATTATACCACATGCCAACTGGTTTATGATGCTCAACAGGCAAGCTTGCAGTTGTGTTTTAAATTGTTTGTGCCATTGAAGGAATAGCACCTGAAATGTTTCAGGGTTTGGGCTGAAGTCTAAAAGAATCCCAGAGTGATTTTACAGGCCAAGAAAGAAAAGTTTGGGTAAATGTCTGCCACATATCAGTGCCCGTTCCCAGGCTTCTCAGCGTTCCTCCTCCCCCTTTGTCTGCAGTTCCTTAGTTGCTCCCTTCCATTATGGCATGTGCCAGTGTTTTTCAACCTTACACATTTTAAGAGTCTGGACTTCAACTCCCAGAATTCCCCAGACAGAATTTTAACAGCCTGGACTTCAACTCCCAGAATTCCCCATTCTGGTTGTGGAATTCTAGAAATTGAAGTCCAGACCTCTTAAAATAGCTAAGGTTGAAAAGCACTGGCCTATCCTATTGGCTAACCTGGATCTTCTCAGCCACTCCCTTTCCTTCCCTCTGACTTCAATCAACTACCCGTTACCAATGACCATACAAGAAAGAATATTCTTCATTCTTGTTGTTTCCCCCCGACACCCATTCATGCCCACACCCAAAACAATTTTGGTGTGCTCTACTCAAACTCTGCAAAAAAATAGTCCCACTATGTTCTGTAGATAGAACTAAAAAAAAACACATAAATTTTAAAACAAGTACTTTGGTTTGTAAATGAACCACCCCAAATCAGATGTTTTACAGGCAGAATGGTTTGTGCACAGAACATTTTTCACACCTCTTATTTTAAATGTGCATTTAAAAGAAACCGTTTAAAAGAAAATCAGGGGACAGTAAAGGCCTCAGAACTGAAACCATTGACTCCATTAATTCAGTGCAACTTCTGCATGCAGAAAACTATATTCTCTGAATAGCAGCCTAGGAAACTGGGTGATTCAGCTTAGCTTTGTTCCACAAGAATAGTCTTAAGAGTAGGTGTAAATCAAATGGTGTTGGCATCACTTACATTACTTTTAAGCACCCTAATAAAATTATTATCAATTTAAATATGACTACCAGCAATATGTCCATCTGTTACATGTAAACCATCAGTGCTTCAAAATGTAACATATACATTTTCATGCAATAACTTTGGACTGAGAGGCACGATTGAAATAAATACTATTGTACATTCCACTGTTACGAATTTACAGTTTACTCCTCAATAAGGTTCCTTATTCCAAACTCTGTCCCTCACCCTAAACACATAGAAATGACCCTCAGTCTTGCCGCCTCAGTTGCTTTCTACAGCCATCTAAAAAATTTTTGTCCAGTGCCTTGTTATCCTCACCCAGCCATTTTTATCTTTCTTTCTTTGTCCTCACGCTGCCTTAATATTGAATTCTATACAGGAATTTAGTTTTGACCTTGAAAAGGAATGGGAAAAATGAAATGGTTATTCAGTCTTGAGAAAACAGGAAGCACAAGAAAGACTTAGGATAGCTCAGCCTCGACCTTCAGAAATTGTATTTATATGCAAGATATATATTCTGTGACTTTATTTACTCACTGTTAAAGTTGATGGTGTAAGTTATGTTTCTCTTTTTTGATGTATAAAAGAGGCCACAAAATAAAATAATTAATACTTCTGATAATCTCTTTAGGTGGCATCTTATGTAATGTAGGATCTTTATTTTTGAGAATATTTTGCAGCTTAGCTGAGTAAATAGTACAGAATTGGTTTGTTATTTATTGTTAACCACTCAAAAAGTGTTGCTATTAATTAGCTTTAAAAATGTTATAAACAAACAAATACATGTTTACCACTAAAGAACTTGGTTTTACCAATGTTATTCTGGAATGTATTATAGAATACTGTATAATTCCTCTGAGACATGTACAAGTTTTGTTATATTATTATATATATTGAACATTTGATTCATGATCTGATTTATTTTCAAGAATTTTGTTCCTTTTTACCAAGAAGGTCTTATAACCCCACAAAGCCAAATTTGAATACCTAAAAATATCTGAAAGCCAAAGACAAATTTTTGGAGATGTTATTATTATCTAAGAGAGTATTCAAAGAAAAAAATAACTAAATATTATTCAATGATATATTCAATTATTCAGTCCATGATAAGGCTGAATATTTTGTTGAGAATTTTGTATATTTATGTTTCTATCCCACTGTGATCAAATGTTTCTCTTATTTGATGCAGCTGATAGCTTTAAAATGTATTTTGTCCTCCTAAATCCATTATGATTTTTTTTCCCTTTGGCTATCAGCCAGTATGGTTACTTACTTAAACTAGAATCTGTAGTCACATTTTTTCCTGACCAGATGCCAGATTAAAAGTACGGCAAAAGTTCTGGATGGGAATGTTTTCTTATACCTTTTCTTTCTATAAGAAATATATTTCTTATTATTTAGGAAACACATCTTCATAAAATTATGGTTATGAGCATTATTCATTTGGTTTTTTTTTTAAAGAGCAATTTATGTAAGCATAAAACGTTTGGGTTTTCTTTAGAGTGATACATGTATTTTAAAGTTTGAAAACCTTTTGATTTTTTAAGCTTTGCCCACGCATTATTGGTTTCTTGTAATGACCTACAAATTCAGGTTTTTGTTTTTCCTGCTATGTGCATTTACTTGCCAATGTGAATCTTCTTCAGAATTGTATATATTAGCTACAATAGGGATTTTAGATCTCAATAAATTAGCTGCTTTTGATTGCAGAGAGAATATTTTCTACATGTTTCAGGACTCAACATGAAATTACAGATTTCTGTTAAAAAAGCTGATATTGTAAACTAATTATAGCTATACACTAGGAGCAATCCCACTCTTTTTTTTGGTCAGTTGAAGTTAATTAAATATAACAATTTTAGGGAAGAAAGTAAGTTTGACTATCAGTCATTTTGAATTTACAGGTCTGCACATGAAATAAAGACCAGAGAATTTGCAGCAAAGATTTGGATTGGAATTTTGCATTACTGTAATATACACTTCAAGTATGGGCTGTAAGAATCCATTTTTGGAGTAATTCCAATCTGTAGATACAACTACAAATGCCTAGGCATGCTGTTTTTCTTTAATATTTTAGGGAACTACACTGAAGGCCTTTAAAAAGAGGCTTTAAATATCCTCCTCTATTCGGTTTTCATTTTAATAGGCCAGTCTGGATGTTGTCATGGTAGCCATCTTGTAAACCGGCAAAGGGTGGTGCTGTATAAGTGTGTGTATGTGTGTCACAGTGGACACAAATGTGGGTATTTCTATTCTTTTTACCTTTATAGAATCCCACTTAGGTAGAATCCATTGGGGAAATACAAAAAACTAGAGCAGGCATTTTTCCAATGGAAAAAGCCTAAAAGTGTTGTGTTGTCCACTTTTAATCATCTTCCTTGCATATTAATAGAATAGACGATCAAAATTGGACTGAAGCCTTTGCAACTGGTCATTATTAATCTCTCTATACACACACACACACACACACACATATATACATATATACATATACACATATGCACACATACATACATACATACACACACACACACATATATATATATATGTATGTATGTATATGTATATATAATTGATTTGAGAAATGTACCTTAATTTGGTAAACTTATCCTGCAATGTATGATGGCCTTCCACAGTTGTCATCACCTTGTCAACACATTATATTTAAAAATGAAAATCTATTTGAAGTGGGGAGATGACTTGGCATGCAGGGGAGGTCTGTGCAGCTCCAGCAATTGCTCTGGCCGGCTGGGTCTCCCTCTCTCCCCCTCCCTCCCCCCCTCCCTCTCCTCCTGCCTGAATAACGGAGCGAGGGCTGCGCCTGGCGGAGGAGGCTTGCGAGAGGGTTAATGCTCTCCGCCAAGCAGGGAAGGTTAGCAGAGAGATCAATGTGATTAAGGCGGTAGGAGAGGAAAGATGCGCCTGCTGCCTGGCTGCGGTGGCTGAAGGGTGGTGCGCGGGGAGCTGCCTGCCTGCCTGCTTGCCGCAGAGAAAGGGCCGGATATGACCAGGGACGGTCCTCTGCCTGCGCTGGAGGGCGGCTTCACCTGTGGACCTGCTCCTGCCAACCTGCCAGCCTCTACCTGGGCAAGGAAGGAGGACCCACCTGAGGTGCCCGCGGCCGCCTCCCTTTCGCCCCGAGCTTCATCTCCGCGCCAGAGAAAAAAGGCAGAGTCCGCGGCGAAGAGACGCTGAAGGCGAGGCGGGGGCAGCGCGTTGGCTGGAAGGGCACCGAGGCAGGAGCAGGGCTGGTCCCCTCTTGGCTGACTGCGGGAGCCTTGCGGGAGCAGAAGCGGGCGGCGAGCGGAGCCCAGACGTGGCTGGGAGGCGAGCAAGGCGCAGGGCATGTGGAGGCTGGCCGCCCTCTTGTTCCAGAGCATCTTGAATGGTGAGCCGGCGGGTCGGGCGGACTTCGGGGGGCTGGTGGGCGAAGGGCGGGGAGTTGCGGAGAGATTGGCGCGAATCGCTTCTCGTTTCTCTTCGAGCCTTGTGACCAGCTCCGGCACGACGAAGACAAAATTGCTCTCTAATAATCGAAATTAGCTTACTTAGCAAAGGGGCAGATTGTAACCTGTATGCCATGACTCTGTCTCTTTTAGTACCGAAGTATGCTTGATGAAATGGAGAAGGCTGCGTCCTTTCCTCTTCTCCTTGTAACAATACAGGATTATAACCTACAGTGTGTATATCTGCAGGACGGACATTGGGCTTCTCAAAGGTTGAGAAAGAAAAAAGCTGGTGCATTTACCATTTATTTATTTTTAATCTTGAAGACCCTCATTACTTTTTAGTTAATAATGGCAATGACATTTTTCATATACTCATCTCTCATTTATGTAAAAATATGCACTAATAACCGTTACATCACCTGATAGGGGCTGGGGGGGGGCTCTTTCAACCAATTTGAGAGTTATAGAAGTGAAAAGGTGTAATAATGCCTGTTCAATATTTTTGTAAATGCAATATTTCCTCTCAATATTTTTCTGTCTCCCTTTTCAGAATTCATGCATTTTTAAAATGTCTACTTAAAGGTAGTAATGTTGAATGCCTTAATTCAATTAAATGGTGTATCATACTACTTTTGAACAAAAAATTACCCCCGTTTTTCAAACCTGATATTAAAGACAGCTTGGAGGTGAAATGGAGAACAATCCCAGCTTGAATGCTGCTGTTAAATGGCATTCTGGTTTTTCAAATTTGGAAGGACAGATCTCTTCAAGGTGTCATTAATATACTGACAATTAAAATAGAAATATATTGTAATTTCAAAATAGGAAAGCAGGCAGAAACAGAACAATATTGATAGGCTGAATGAGGAGTGAAGCATGGGTGGGGGTGTGCAGAGAGATACAAATAATTGAAGCTGCAAACAGGGTGAGAAATGAATGTTGTATGAGGTGCCTCCAAGTCTGCTTAGCCATAGCCTAGAAAAAAATATATATGTTGACAGAAAAAGAAAATTTAGCAATAAGGAATGAAATGAAGAAATAGTTAGAATGCTCCCAGGTATAGCTTCATAGTGCAAAATGATTAACTTCAGAAATTGTCATAGCCTAATTGCAACAAGTTTTATCATTTAAGGATGATTTTTTTTTGCTACCAGAAATAGTTCCCTGCGACCTCTGCAGGAAGACACCTTTTAGAATACAGATTTCCTGGATTTTTTTTTTTTTTTTGGGGGGGGGAGGCCATGAAAGTCTATTTTTAACTGACATTATTACCTTAAGCATAAAATAGCATTATCAGATAATGTAAATAATTTCTTTAAATTATATAACCAAATTAAACAAGAAAAACATCTAAATCCCCAGCTTCATTCAATACATTCTTGTTAAAATGCCACAATGGAAGCCCACATCAGAGAAATAGTGACTTATTGACAGTTTTAGTCTTTATACTTATAATCACTAGCAATGTGAATATTCATTTCTTTATTCAGTAAACCAAAGCAGATGAGCTATTTAGCTTTTTAGTTCCTTGATGAATAAGTCATCATATTGGGAGATGTTATACGTTCACTTATGAATGTAAATAATGAAAATTTGGAAATGTAAATTTAATAGAAATTATGCCCTTCATTAATATAACCATTTTCTTCATCAGAAAGTGCTAAGTGTTTCTAAGGTAATTCATTTTTTTAGCATTAATAGAAACATTTGATACATTTTTTTTGCATTTTATTATACATAGGAAAAAAATAACAAATTGCTTGAGAGTAACAGATGTATGTGTGTGTGTATGTATGTATGTGTATGTATGTATGTATGTATGTATGTATGTATGTATGTATGTATATGTTCCTTAAACAAAATATGTGACCCCCCCTAAAATATTGTGACATAAATCTATTAATAAGAATGTTTTGATAAAAATGAAATTTTATGAAGAGTTGTCACTTCTCTGTTATAAATGCTCAACCACAGTGATTAATGCTTTTAAAACAGTTAAATAAATATGAGCTCAGAAATAAAGATATTATTTGCCTGGCTTTTTATAAAAATAGATTATTCTGTAACAATTGCATAATTGCCCAGTTGTTCTTTAGCATTGTGTTAGATACCATCTCTTAGAGGTTTTCTGTTTAGAACAAGAATATTCTGTCACAAATATATTTGTTTCTGTTCTTCTGTAGGCAATGAGATAAAATAAGAATAGCATGTAAAATTCCCATTTTATTTGTAATGATTTGTATCTTATCTAAATTCATTTTTAAAATACATCAGTGGTCCCAATTTAGAAACATAATTGTGCTTTGGCCTAGTGACCTAGTCTACTGTGATATAGATGAATGTGCTGATTGTATGAAATACAGTGTATCAGTTTTATTGATAATTCTTTTAATATTTTGGGCACAGTTGATAATTATTACAAAATTAATTCCCTTTTAATTTTTAAAACATAGATAAAATGCCATCAATTGTAAATGTGATTCTTCTGTTTTTGTCAGAAGAGAGGTATAAATTTTCAGACCAGTTATGTTAATTACTTTGATACGAAGTTCTGAGTTTTTGCTGCATTGTATTGAAGAATTTTTAATACGAGTTATGATAAAAAATAAAATTTGTGGTTTTTATTTATATTGAGCCTGCAATATATAGATGAAACATTAGATTTAAAATTGACCTTGAATTATTTAGACAGTTTGTAATTTAATGTAGGGCTACTAGAGTTTTATTTTATTTTTTAAAAAAATAAGTATTTGATATATAATGAATATGCATGCCAATCTGTTTTTTTTTTCTTTCAAGTGCTTGTATTGCATAATGTTTGTTGATATTAATGTAGTCAAAAAGAAATCAATAAAAACTAAGTTGCGGCCAATAAACTAGAGGTAATGCTAAAAATAGATACCTATTAAAAGATTTTTCTTGGAATGTATAATGCATGCACTTATCCATCCTTTACAAACTAGAATATTTCTATTTTATTAATAGATTAAAACACTGGAATCATGGGGAAAAAATTAAATTGGAGAAGTAGTGGTTAGCACTATACATTTTATGAGGACATAAAAGTCACACTGCAAAGAACACATAGTTTTAAAAAATAAATATTAAAATTATTAATTTTGGTGGGATAGATGTTGAATTTAACTGTGCTTTGTTATCATTCCTCTCAATATTGGAAACGTGTTTAATAGAAAGCATAGAAGCAGGGCTTCTGAACAAGGAGACCCTCTGGCTATATCCTGGTGAGGCTCTAAAATATTAAAAACATTTAGATGCCTGTGTTTTTAACATACATTATAAATTATGTATTTTTAAAATATAACTGTTTTTAATATTTGTATTAGCAAAACAAATTAGTCAGTTTATAAATTTATCTGTAATATTAGCCATCCTGAGTGCTACTTTTAACAGAGAGTTGAAATATCAATGATAAAAAGAAATTAATTTCCTGTCAAGTAAAAAGGAAGCATTTGAAGATGTTGCAAGATCTCATAATGCACACATGCATGTGTACAGGACTGAATCATAATTTGAATAGAGTTGGGGAATTAATATATTGTACTAATTTGACTAGAAGCTTCACATTACATAGGCATTAAGTGTAATATGAAATCAGTGGTTTGATTGTAGGGAAAATCATTTTAAAAAAATCTGTGTTGACCATATTTTCTTTCTGGCAATGATTGCTAACAAAGGAGAGAGATGATGTTTGCACTGATTAAGAAGGCGGATGCATTTCAGATAAATAATTCCTGTATGAATCAAGTGGTGGCCTAATAGCAAAATTAGTCTTTTAATATGCATCAGGTTTAGTCCTTTTAATGGATTTCCCCAGATACATCATGAGATTGAGCCATTGTGCTGTCTACTTGCAAGCCTGTGTTTTAGGACACTAGTGGGCAGCAAATCACGCAACACTGCAAACTTTTTATAGTATTAGAGAAATAGAGAGCAATTCTTCAGTGGATGAAATACATTTTAATAGCTTTTCAGAATCCCTACTTCATCCTTAGGCATGCCACTACCAGGCAGCAGTCTGTCTTTCTTTCTTTCTTTCTTTCTTTCTTTCTTTCTTTCTTTCTTTCTTTCTTTCTTTCTTTCTCTCTTCCTTCCTTCCTTCCTTCCTTCCTTCCTTCCTTCCTTCCTTCCTTCCTTCCTTCCTTCCTTCCTCTCTCTCTCTCCCCCTCCCTCCCTCCCTCCCATGTTTGAATTCCTTCTACTAAGGAATTCAGTAGATTTTGTGTCAAAATGTACCTTGTTTTTTTAAATGCAATGAAAATTAATTATAACAGAGGATAATGGAACTTAAATATAGAAGCTTAAAGGTTTCCCCAGCCTTCAGGATATGTCATTTAAACTTAGATTTTTTTTAAACTGAAAGAGGCCTGCAATTCAGAAAAGATCATCCATGCAAGAAATCCTACATAAACTGACTTGAAGCAGGAAAAAAGAAAGCAGCCTTAGGAGAAAGCAACCTCATAGACTAGATTAGAGGAGTGTTTCTGGCAATTTGAGAGAATAGGTATAGTAATCATTTAAGCCACAATGATCTTGTAATATTCTGAATATTAGTAATATTTGTTGTTTATATCCTCCAGTTTGAATATGGAGATATACTAACACATATGTTTGTGTTTGTATGTATTATTTTCTAAAGGGAATAGATAAATAAAACAGATAATAATGCCTTCATGCTATAAATGGCATTACCTGTCACTTTCTGGTTTTATTTTCTGTGAGAAACTTATCCAAAACACAGAGCTTTCTCACTTGTTGACTATCTGTTGTGGAATTTACCCAGTCATTTGGTTTCCTAATTGACTGATTCTAAAATGGGGTCAAAAATGCTTATTTGTTTTCATTCCTATTTAACTATGAGGTTTTGAATTCTGCTTTTATATTATAACTTTATTCATTTGTTTATTTTATTTTATAACCTATCACAATACATTTATTTACTTGCTAAATTTCTATACTGCCCAATTCCAAAATGCCTCTGGCTATCTTCACACATTAAAAAAAAAACTATTATAGAAATTAGCAATTAGCTGAGGGAATAAACTATTACATTTCTACAACTCCCTCCCCAATGGTTCTCAATCACCTCAATCTCAATCACCTAACTGCAACCTGGTAGTGGTAGTATTGGGGATAGGTTTAAAATATTTTTTTCCCCACACATTTCTTCTCTGTTCCAAAGAGCAGATCTAGTGACAGAGAAGAGCTACTTCCTAGGTTTGTTAGGTTGTATCACTTACTTGGTGAGATTTAAGCCACCCTGTAAGAATGAACATGAAGGAAAGATACTGTAGGAGGCTATGGTTCTTTAATTAACAGGACCCTAGGCCTTATAGATGATAACCTGAAACTAACTGATAACCAAGGTAGCTCATGTGGGAAGGGTGTGAAGTCACACATAGTGGAGTTTGGCTGCGCATCAGGGATCATGATAGACCAGCTGTAGCTTCTGAAAACTAAAATTATTTATTCTGTGGATCCAAACTGTTTTAACTTGTTTCTCAGCTGTACCTCTAGAAGATATTCCATAAAATTGGAGTTCCATTGGGAGTTCCATTGAGGTGGCCTGATGTTAAGAATGATTACCATTTTATTATTAAATTTGGAAATAATTTGTATCCTGGTATAAGATTAAGGCTCGTAAGTAGGTAAACTTCAGGAATTCTGCAATACAAACCAGGATCCTCCAGAATTCTGGAAATACGTTACATTTGGGAATGTCCATTGTTAATTAAATGGGAACATTGTTAGTTTTTTGTGTACTGATTACTAATTTAAGGAATTATATGCTGATGAAAGGAAGGAAATTTGGGGCACTATGAGTTTGTAATGAAAAGTTCTATGATCTAGGTATGCTAGAAGGGAAGTGGAAGATGGATAAAATGAATCTACAGAATTTGTTCATCTTTATAGTGGCAGAAGAATCAATAACTCAGAATTTTCACTCTGATTTGTTGTCATTGTGACTTTTTAATGTAGTGGATGTTTACTTTTTGAATATTAACTTTTATTTTATCGTATTTCATATTAGTATTTAATACTATTGTGAAAAAATGTTTACTTCAAATGAAGTATGTAAATTTTTGTTATTATTTTTATTTATATTCAAATGGGCCTTGAAATAATGTTACATATGGAAAGTACTTATTAATTCCCATCAGATAGTGATAGCCACATACCTTTCCAGGTATTTACTTTCTCTAGATTAGCCCCAGCACTGTATAGCCCTCTATATTAGGAGAGGGTGACGTTATTTGTGTTCTTTATTTCTCTACTACCATATTTGCTGCAATGGGTTGCTTTGCCTTGAGACAGGGTTAATGTTGTGTTACAGAAATACAAACAATATATTCCAGAAATAATCCTTAAAATTCTCAAAATCTTTAATAAGTGCATATATTCAGAAATAATAGTAATAAGTACTGAAGCCAGTTGTTAAGTAATTTTTCTTGTAAATAGTTCCGTTTTAAGGCTCTTCTAAGGACGAGTATGGCGTCCTCCAGATTATTGGTTAGAAGCCATTTCTGAGGAACAAGATGTTCTTGCTTTCCCTGGATCTTGCAAAAGGAGGAGGGACTGGAGACGTATGCATTGGAGAGAGAGGATGGAATTAATGTAGAGTCCTAGGCTGTATTGAAGACAGCCAGGTGCTAAACTATGGAGAAGTTTATGAATTGAATCCAGCATTTTGCAATGATATATAAGGTGATAGGCTGTAAGGATTTAATAATTACATAAGAAATATAGCTCAGTAGAAAGCTTTACAATTTTATAGCTTAGGAAAGAGACCTCATATACTAGTTAAGGTGGATACAAAGGGTAGGAATTGCTGGCATTTTGGCACTCTTTCTCACAACACATGAACAGAGAAAAATGCACATTCACTATCTTTTATTTAATATGGTTTTGCTCGTTAATAGCCTCAGAGATGGGCTCAAAGTATGCAGTGCTGGGAAAGAATTTAGATAGCAGGATAAAAATTTAGGCATAAACATTATTTTTAATAAACAAAAAATAATCAAATTGAACTTATATTACATTTGCCCATGGTTACAGGAGTTTCTAGCATTATTTATATGTAGAATTTTTACTGTATCTTATGGTTCTTTAGTGTTCCATCTTAAGAAAATACAAATAAACAATATTTTACTTTTAGAACAGTTAGCTCTTTGTCTATGTAGTTTAATGTGAGAAAGGGAAATTACACCTAAACCATTTATTCTGTAGCCTGTTTCATACAATCTGCGTACTACTTGTATGGTGATTATTTCTGTGTGTGGATGCATAAGTTTCTCCCCACTATGATTTTTGCAAGTGTCTCTTGGATCATGACCAGTGATGAATTTTTCCCATTTTCTGTTTCAGCTATTTTTACTCAGAAGGTAATGAGGAAAAGTGAGACAGCAGTGATAATTCATGTAAATACAGTATACTTGTTTAAGGAGAGTCACATTCACATTAAAGTTGCCTAAAAAAATCCTTTTGTAATCTGAAAAAAAGTGATGGCAACACTGGATTGAATTAATTAGTTCAACAATTGGTAGCATATTTTGGAGGAGAGCTGAAGTGATCCATAAAGCCCTACTTAAAATCTCAAGCACAAAGCCAGAGGAAGTCATATGGGCATCGGGATAGATTGCTGAAATATCATTGCAGTCATCTGACCCAGGAAGTGCTTATTCTCAAATTAAGATTGAATTTATAGTTGCTTAATCTAATTATGTAAATTGTGGAAGAAGAAGCAGAATTTATATATAGCATGTGATATCTTTCCATGGCTATTTACTTCATGAGAAGGATGAAACTGGTGCCAGTATCCAAACATACATGTATCACTCCAATTTTATATTGTTTACTGTATCTCATTAATTGTAGGCAGCTTCTTGCATGTTTATACTATGAACTGTTTTTGGTTCCTTTTTAAAAGGAACATCATACTATTACCTTGAGAATTTGGCTGTGGAAGTATTATCAGAGGAAATTTGAATACAATGTGTAAGCCATCTTCCAACAGAACGTAAATATTTTACATAAAATAGGAAATACATAATTTACTAATCTTGTTATAGTTTGATTAGTGTCTCCTTAATTTATGGCAAACCTAGACAGCATATTAAAAAGCAAAGAGATCATCTTGCCGACAAAGGTCTGTATAGTCAGAGCTATGGTTTTCTCAGTAGTAATGTATAGTTGTGAGAGTCGGATTGTAAGGAAAGCTGAGCACCAAGGAATTGATGCTTTCGATTGGTGGTGGTGAGGAAGACTCTTGAGAATCCCTTGGACTACAATTTTGATAAAAACCAATCAATCCTAATGGAAATCAAGCCTGATTTTTTTTTAGAAGGACAGATACTGAAGCTCAATTTTTTTTGGATTTTTTTAAAATTAAACATAAAAAATTCAATGTCTACATAAACAGTGTTTTCTCTGGGTACAGTTGATTACATAATAATGACATTCATAACATTAATAATCTCACAATAGTATTTGCTTCTCCATTTTAGGAAATCTTTCTTATATAATTAATCACTCTCTTAGGCTTTTAAATTTCTAACTTTTGTTTCTGTTAGTTAACCATTGGTAAAACAAATCCCATGTTGAAAAGTATTCTGTTTGTTCCTTCTGCTTAATTTTAAGTGTTAATCTATCCATTTCTGCACATTCTAATTTTTTTTATTACACTTTCATCTGTAGGGATCTCTTCATTTTTCCTCTGCTGTGCAAACACAATTCTAGCTGCTGTTTAACACATGTAAAATTAAATAGTATTCCCTTTGTTGTATTTTTCTGGTAAGATACCAACAAAAATATTTCTGGTTTTAAATCTACATGTTATTTTACCATGTTTTTCTAACCATGATGCATTTTTTACCAATATTTTTTTTGCCTTTGGGTATGATAAATATGAATCCGGTATCTGATTACACTTCCAGCATTTAGTGGACTTGTTCTTAAACATCTTTGCCTATCTTGCTAGTGGAAAGTGCCATCTACAAAACATTTTATATAGATTTTGATAGTTTATAGTTCCTATCCTATAATATCTGCCATTTATCTAACTATAGTATAACCAAAATCTTTAGCCCATATTATCATTGTTTCCTTTATTTGTTGTTCTTCCATTTTAATGCTCAGTAGATAGCTATAGATTTTTAAAATTAATTTTTCAGCTGTCCCTATTATCTGTCTTCTTCATCAATTTTTTTTCTGTTTATCTGTGAGATTTTTAACTAGTATTTTAGTTTTCTCTTTATTTATTTTCAATCCTGCAACTTCACCACATTCTTCTATTTTCTTTATTAATTTGGGTCCAGTTTCTTCTGGTTCTTCTAAAATAAATATCAGATCATCTGCAAACACCTGTAGTTTGTATTTTTCTTTTTTTATTTCCATATATTTTATTTCTATATCTTGTCTGATGTTTCTATTTAACACTTCCGATGTCAATATAAATAGTAGAGGGGACAATGGGCATCCTTCTCTTGTGCCTTTCTTTATATTGAAATTCTCTGTCATGTTCTGAAACTCAAATATTTTGGCCACCAAATGAGAAGACAGGATTCTTTACAAAAGGTCCTAATGATGGGTCAGAAAATGACCTCGAACAAATATGATGTTACCAAAAATACAAAGACTTTTCATGCTAACAATTAGCAGCATGTACTATATTTCATTATTTTCCCACCAGTTCATGAGTATATCATTAAAATTTGCCTCTTGTGCCAACATACTTGAGAGCAAGCCTCACTGAATTTAATATATTTTTCAGTAAGCATTGATTATTATAGGGTAAGTATTAATATTTCAAACATGCAAAATAAAAAGTAGAACATCGACATTGCTGGAAAAATATGTTTTCTAAATTATTTGCAAACTCCCAAATAAGGTATTTAAAATATCATCTTCTAATGGTTATGTCAATGATATTTTATTGTTATTTTTATTTTAAGCTATGTAGGAATCAAAAACATTTTGCTCGAGGTGACTTATAAATTGTAGATTTTTTTTTATTTTAATTTATCATTCCATTGTTTATACTAAACATAGAGAATGAAACAATCTATATGACAGTTCTGCTCTTATCTGTTTTGGAACAATTTCTAAGGCATCAGGATAGAATTACAATTAAGGAAGGCAGGGATCCCCGCTTTTTCCATTGTTATTTTTGAACAGAAACATAAGATATGATGATAGAATTGCTAGAATGAAAGTTAAAAAAGGATTCGTATAAACTAAGGGCATTTGTTGATAATTTAGTTTTAATTTTGGAGAACTCTTTAAGACATGGGTTTCAAACTTGATCACATCACGTGATGTCACATATCGTGATATTTTTTGCCTTTGTGGAGCCAGGGTGGGTGTGGCCTGCACATGATGCATCTGGCCTGCGGGCCACCAGCTTGACACCCCTGCTTTAGGAGGTATTGATGTATTAATAGAAAAACTAAAAGAATTTGGCGAATTGGCTGAATTTAAAATTAATAAGGACAAAAACAAAGAAGTTGACAAAGTTATTAACAAAGAACTGGAGAATCAATTTGTTTAGCGTAAGCCTGTTAAACTAGCAGCCCGCAGGCTGGATGCGTCATACATAGGCCACACCCACCCCAGCTCCACAAAGGCAAAAAATGTCACTATAGGTCACGATATATCACATGACACGATCGAGTTTGACACCTCTGGTCTAGTGCAGCGGTCGCCAACCAGTGGTACCACTGTTGGTCCGTGAGAAAATTTTGGTGGTTGCAGCGAAATGTCACCCCAAAGCACCCCCCAAAGCAATTAATCCAGGCTGCATGGGAACACAAGGCTTGCATCACTTGCATTGCGAGCAACTTGAGGTAGTGAGGGAAGGGGGAAAAGGGCAGAGGGGGGAAAATTGCCCCACTCACCTTGCCTGGCCAATGGGTTGCTTCTCTCTGCTTCTTTCTTCTTCTGCTTTTGGCTACACACAAGGAAAGCAGCAAAAGTCTTTCTTTCTCTCCCCCAAATTCGCCAGAAATGAGTCTTTGGGACCCTGCAAGGCATCCTGCTCCAAGAGGCTGCGCCGGCATGACAAGTCTTACAAAGACTCATTTCTGGCAAACTTTGGGGGAGAGAAAGAAAGACTTCTGCTGCTTCTGCTGTTTTCCTTGCATGAAGCCAAAAGTCTCTCTCTCCCCGCACCCGAGAACGGAGCTGGAGTTATCCTGCGATCCCAAATAAAGAATGATTGATCAGTAGGAAAACAGGGTGGGGAATTTTCCTGCAGACTTTTTTGGGGATTTTCCCAGGGTCTCTGGTCCGGGGGATTTAAAATTATGAGTTTGGTGGTCCCTGAGGTCCAAAAGGTTGGTGACCCCTGGTCAAGTGGTTATGGCACTGGGCTAGAAAGCAGGAGTCCATGAATCTCACTTGTCCATGAAAGCTGGGTGATTTTTTGGGCCAGTCACTCTTTCAGCCCATCTTACATCACAGGGTTGTTGTGGGGAAAATAGGAGGAGAAAGGTTTGTTGGATATTTGCTGCCTTGAGTTATTATAAAAATAATGTGAAATATGAATAAATATAT
The DNA here is from genome assembly GCF_900518735.1 of Pseudonaja textilis. The sequence goes on from NW_020769469.1 coordinate 175,725, forward strand.
GTGAAAATGAAAGACAAAAAATAATTTTCTGTGAAAACTGGTTTTCAGAGAAAAAGTAAACAATTTGAGTATCAAAACAAACATGAATTGTATGATATATCACGTTTTTGTTGTTTTTTTTAAATCATTGTAAAATCATCTTTCAATAAAAATATTCATTATAAAAGGATAGAATAGCAACTTGTAAAAATCCATGCTTTTCAAATGAACAAGCCTCGTGTATTTAAAGCTCTTGATAGAATATGTTTGTTTTTGAACATTTATTCTCGTTTGTTTTAGCAGTTCTACTTCAGAATAAGATTGCATTGGATTGTAGTCAAAGTGTTCTGTTAAGTTCCCAGCTTTTGGTTTTATTGTAATGCAAAGCTATTTTGAGATAGTAATCTGATTATCATTTGAAATCCTTAGCTAATTAAAATAGATTGTATCATACTAGCTATTTATCCTCTGCCGATCAGAAAGCATTAAATATAGGTTGTGCCTAATTATTTCCATGTGATAAAATTAAATAAGTCAAGGGCACACAGCTAAGTCCCCAGTGCTGCACGTTGACCCCAGAAACATAGGTATGTAGTTCAAAGCCTATAGATATTGCCATGTCAGCCAGTCATTTCTAGCAAAATAGAAAGGGAACATTGGGGGAATTAATAAGGTTACTTAATTAGTTTACTTTAAATCAAATTAATTTAATGTAGTTAAATTTAAATGTGTATCACTCAAAGGATAATTATGGCCCCTGACCTGCTAGAAAAGTTGTGCAGTCTTGTATTAAACAAATGTCACTCATTGTTTTTTTACATTCAGTAGATTTTAAAGTAGGCAGCATTGGACACATGGGGTTATTGAGTGTTTTACTGGTAAAAAAGATAAAAGTTTCCCCTTGATGCTCATCTCCATTTTTTAGGCAAGTGAGCCAGCGTTGTCTGAAGACAATTTTTCCATGTCATGTGACCAGCATGACTATGCACTGAGGTGCACAGAACGCTGTTACCTTTCCTCCGAAATGGTACCTATTTATCTACTTGCATTTAGATGCTTTTGAACTGCTAGGTGGGCAGGAGCTGGGGCAAGTAATGGGAGCGCAATCTGCTACGCGGTGCTCAGGTCTCAAACCTGAGCTGTCAATTTTTCAGCTGATCAGCTCAGCATCTTTAACCACTGAGTCATCATGCTAGATCTAGGTGGTATTCAGCAGGTTCTGACCAGTTCTGGAGAACCGGTAGCGGAAATTTTGAGTAGTTTGGAGAACCAGCAAATACCACCTCTGACTGGCCCTGCTCCCATCTATTCTCTGCCTCCCAAGTCCCAGCTGATTGGCTGGGTCTTCTTTTGTTATCCTGCACAGGAGAACAAAGCCAGAAAGCATGTTAGTGGGGTGAGGAGGGAACGGGATTTTACAGTAACCTTCCCCCAGGAGTGGGCTGGGAATGAAGATTTTACAGTATCCTTGACTGGAGTGGGGTGGGAATGGAGATTTTACAGTATCCTTCCCCTGCCACGCCCACCAAGCCATGCCCACCAAGCCACGCCCACAGAACCAGCAGTAAAAAAAAATTGAATCCCACCACTGCACCCTCTAATTTTACCAGTATTGTAGCTCAATTTAATATTTTACTGTTTTAATTCAATAATAAATAGGATACCATTCTACAAAATCCTTTGGAATAATGTCCAGGTATGAGTAACATTCCTGTTTGCTTATTCACTAACCTTTCCCAAAATACTTCTTAGTAGAGCTTTTAGCTTCTAAAATACTAAAAGAAAGTCTCGAGCCAAGTGATTCCCCTTGAGGGAGCATCTATTCACAATAAAAAGGCTGCCTTCCCTAGTGCGCTTACTTTACACATCCTCTCTTCTCTCATGTTTCCAGAAATTTTTTTTGCTTCCTACCCCAAAGTAATTGTGTCTTTTATCATGCTGATTCAGAAATTATATTTGTCTGATGTTTTTGATGTGTATCCAGATTAGCAATGAAATAGAACTCTGTTCCTCTATAGAAAAGGTAATTTATTTAACAGATTTACTTATTAAATTTTTATTCCATCTTTATTTTGGCCAAATCAAGTCACCTTATGCCCTCAACCTTTGACTGGGTAATAATAAGCTTCCCAAAGTCTTCCCATAATAAGCTTCCCAAAGTTTCCATGTCATGAGATGGGTGGCAAAGAAATGTAATACATAAACAAATAAATAAATAAATAGCCATGTGAAATATGGTTTGTGCTGGTGCAAAGTTACCTAGCTGGTTGACTTTCATTTCTGAAAGAGGACTAGACTTCACAGTCTTTAGTATATCACCTTATCCAAAATACAGTAGAACCTCTGGTCACGAACGCTTCTGACCATGACCAAATCGGGTTCTGCCCAAAAAATTCACATTTTTTTCACGATCAATTTCCCCTTCCGCATCATTTTTTTTTTTGTAAGCACCAAATTACCAAAATTAGTTGCAGGTCATGACCAAATTGGGTTGCGACCAAAGTTATGGAATAAATTGTGGTCGTGATTTGTGGTTCTACTGTACCATTTAGCCATATATTTGGATAAATTATATGTATTACATACATTTGAAATACATCAAAGAACTTGTTGGACAACTGAACTTCACTAGTACTTTTTCCTTTAGGAATACTTTAAAGGAAATACTACTGAAGTTCTGTTGTCTGACAAGTTCTCCTAAAGCAGGCATGTCCAAAGTCTGACCCAGGAGCCAATTGCAGCCCGTTTTCAAATTTTGAGCTGCCCGCAGCCTCTTCTCCTCACCAGCCTGCGTTTTTCCCTTCACCGCACAGCGGTTCCTGCAGCTGTCCCCCGCTGCCTCCAGCTCCACAGCTACACCGCTCTGCAGAGCACCTCAGCCACCTAGCTCTGCAAAACATTGCAGCAGCTCATTTAGTCCATCCAGCTGCTCTTCACCAGCTGGCTGAGCACCACCTTCAAGGCTGGTGGTTATATTTAACCAGAAGATGGCTGTAGACCTGAGTCAGCACTCTCGCTGCATGATCCTTGTGACACAAGGCTTGTTGTGCCAATTTCTAAAATGGCGACTGTAACTAAAAAAAGGAAGGTTGATAGCGAGGGCCGCCATTTCCAGGACAAGTTGAAATTCGAGTATTTTTTCACTGAAATACAGAACAAGTGTGTCTGCCTAATTTGCCAAGAGACTGTGGCTGTTTTCAAGGAATTCAATATCAAGAGGCACTACCAGACAAAACATGCTAACTACAACAAGCTAACTGGGAACAAACGTGGTGAAAAATTGAAGGAACTGGAAGCTCAGCAGTGCTTTTTCACAAGAGCCCATGAATCAAATGAAAATGCCACAAAGGCGAACTACAAGCTGGCAACAAAGATTGCCAAGCACTGCAAACCTTTTACTGAGGATGAATTTATAAAAGACTGTGTGATGAAAATGGTGGAGAAAATTTGTCCTGAGAAGAAGCAAGAGTTTGCCAATGTTTGCTTGGCTTGTAACACTTTGGTACGGAGAATTGAAGACGTTTCATCTGATATGAAGAGACAGATAGAGGCAAAAGGAGTGGAGTTTGACTTTTTTTAGTTAGCCTGCGATGAAAGCACGGATGCATCTGACACTGTTCAGTTATTGATTTTTTTGAGCGGAGTGGACAATGACATGAACGTGAATGAAGAACTACTTGACCTCCAGAGCTTAAGGACCAAACGAGGAACACATTAGTGCAGTTAAGTTCTTTGTTTAGTCTTTCATAAAATAGTTCATTTGCATTTAATGCTAATTGTTCAAAGAATGTCAGGCTGAATGGTCTGCCCCCACACACTTTCACCTCACCAAATCTGGCCCTCCTTGCAAAAAGTTTGAATGCCCCTGTCCTAAAGGTTCAGAATAACATTGGAATTGATTAAAGTTCATGCAGGGGTGGGATTCAAAAATCCCAGTAACCGGTTTGCTGTCCAGTTGCTGGGTGGGCGTGGCCATGGTGGGCATGGCCTAGCAGAACTTCCTGTTTCCAGCTTCCGGTGGGCCTTCAAAGTCCAGGGGAGGCTGTTTTCACCCTCCCAAGGGTCTGGAGACCTTCCATGGGCCTCTTGGAGGGTGAAAACGGCCTCCCCCAGGTTCTGGAGGCCCATGGGAACCTGGAAACAGGCCCATTTCATGACTTCCGGTACTTCTCGGAGGGCCATTTTTCACTCTCCCAAAGGTCCGGAGGCCTTCCCCAGGACTGTGGGAGGGCAAAAACGGCCTCCCCCGGGCTCTGGAAGCCCACTGAAATCCAGAAACAGGCCCATTTTGCGACTTCTGGGAGGGCCATTTTTCACTCTCCCAAAGGTCCGGAGGCCTTCCGCAGGCCTCCAGGAGGGCAAAAACAGCCTACCATGGGCTCTGGAAACCGGAAACCGGCCCATTTCCAGACTTCCGGAAGGCCCATTTTGCCCCTAGGAATGGGATTTTGGGGTTCTCTGAACTGCACAGAATCTTAGCTAGGGGCTTCCCGAACTCCTGCGAACCCCCAGCAACCCACCCCTGGCAGTAAGGACATGACCCCTTAATAGCAAGAGACAAAAACTATTCTTCTCCAATTGGATTCTTTAGATTTGTAGGGATTACTTCTAAATTCTCCTTTGGAACAACCTGTCTCTGGATACTTATACATTTCCTCTGTATTACATTTTTGGGAGCCATAAAACATGATCATTCAGAAAGATATTCATGGTACTTTCAAAATGGTGGAGGATTTTATTTCTTGCTTATAATTTGGTTATTCGATTTTTGTTTTTAAAATGATTAATTCTAATTATAAGCTGCTCAGAGTCTCTACAACAGAGGGGTATATAGGTTCCAATAATACATACATACTTATATAGCAGTAATACTTATTTTGACAGTGGAAGCCACCAGGTTGGAAAAATGTAAGTCATCTTATAGTCTTGCCTCCAATATGAAATTTACTTTTGGGGTCCCAAAGGATGCAATTAGAGGCAGATTTTTTTTCATGAATATGTGGGGTTGGGAGATGAAGGCAATGATGGGGGTATGACAGATCAGTGGGAAAATGCACATGCAGAGTGTAATTCTGCTAAAATATGTGTATGTCCTACTTAAATCTTGCTTAATAGAAAACAGATTGTTAATGATCTTTTAATTGCAAAAATAGCAATAATGAATCAGACAACAGCACCAGTGTTAAAAAGCCATTTGTGATGCTGGTGGCAGAAGACATAAAACCATCCTCCAAACCTACAAACTCCCCCCCCCCATTTGTTTTAATCAAAATATGAGGACCTCTCCCCCCTAAAAATAACATTAAAGTTCTGGATATCCCAAAGTACTCCTTTGCATTTTCTCTAACAGCTTTCCCCTCAAGTCATTATTCTAATTAGTGTTTGATCAGATGATTAAATTATAATTTGATTAATCCGATGTGCTAAATGCTCTGAATGAATGTATTTTGTATGCCTTCCCTTTAAGAGCTCCTATTTGTTGAATGCTCCCTTCCCCCCCTTGTTTCCTCTGATTATTGCTTTTTTGTATTAAAGGCACTGTAGCTTCTTTGATACGTTTTTGCGGCCCTTTGTGTCTTCCATTATTTTTTTTCAAGCTTGAAATTGAAAGGCATGCTGTTGCAGTTGCTTTTCTGCAATGCACTGCCTATTCCAGTTTGCATATTAAACCATATATTTCTCAGTTCTTATTTTTACTTGCATTATTTTACTTGCATTATTTACTTGCATATTTATGATTATAAATGAGCAGGCAAATGCTTGAAATTATCAAATGCATATATTTATTTTATGGATTTTTAAAAATTACCTTACTTTAATGAATCCTGGGGTAAGACCCATTATTTAGTACTCAAATCTGATGCAAGTTTCCTCATTTACACTCCACTGTACTGAATAGAATTTATTCACCCGTCATCTCTTCATATTCCTTTGAATACTAGTTCTCCTGCTACGTGATTAGCTGGATGCATCACAGTGCCACAAAGAAAGCCTATGATACTAATCCTTGCCTGCCTTCCTTCCTTCCTTCCTTCCTTCCTTCCTTCCTTCCTTCCTTCCTTCCTTCCTTCCTTCCTTCCTCCCCCCTTCCCTCCCTTTCCCCCCTCCCTCCTTCCCTCCCTCCCTGGTAGGGTAAACTGGAATTTTGAAATAAGATCATATTTTGAAATGCATCCATAGAAACCTGAAGAATGGCAGCCAGAGGTGGGATGCTACCGGTTCTGCCCAGGTCTATAGAACCGGTAGCTCTGAAGAGCAGCAGACACCGAAGCGGTTCTGTGTTTTTATTTTTTTTTATTTTTTTTTATTTTATTTGGTTTGTCAATTGCTTACAAGGTAATAGGTATAAGTAAAAACATAGTTACGAATACATGGATACATATAAGAAAAATTAAAAAAAAACACAATAGGATAGGGACGGTAGGCACATTGGTGCACTTATGCATGCCCCCTACAGACCTCTTAGGAAAGGGGTGAGGTCAATAGTAGACAGTCCAAGGTTAAAGTTTTTGGGGTTTGGGGAAGAAACCACAGAGTCAGGTAGAGTATTCCAGACATTGACCACTCTGTTGCTCTGTTGCTATTTCCTGCAATCAAGTTTGGTGCGATTAACCTTGAGTTTGTATCTATTGTTTTGCTCTTGAATTGTTATGGTTGAAGCTGAAGTATTCATTGACAGGTAGGACATTGCAATGTATGATTTTATATACTATACTTAGATTAGACAGAAGGCGGCGTAGTTCTAGGTTTTCTAGGTGTAGAATTTCAAGTCTGGTGGCATAAGGTATTCTGTAATGAGTTTGCTGCTGTTTGGCCCACCTTCCTGCCCAGGCTCTTACCTGTCCTTTATTTTCTGCTTTTTCAACCTCAGCTGTGCCGTGCAAAGCAGCTGAGGTTGAAAAAGCAGGAAAAAAGTGGCTTTTCATACGCTGTGCAGCTGCATGCAGCACGTTTCAGCTGTCCAGGCGGCATAGCTTAAGGTTGTTTATACGCACGTGCGGCATGCTTCTGGTGCGCATGCGTGCATGTGCGTGCAAAACCTAGTCACCGAACCAGTAACAACACCAGTTGAATCCCACCCCTGGTGGCAGCTGAGAGCCAGTCACTATCTCTCAGCCCAACTCATTTCGCGAGGTGGTTGTTATGGGGAAAATAGGAAGAAGGTGTATTAGGCATGTTCACTGCCTAGAGTTATTTTATAGAAATAATAAATGCAGGATAAAATCTAAAAAAATATTTTTCTGGATATTTAAAGATTTCCTGGAGTGATTTTGGACATTTGTGGATAGCTTAAAGTTTTAGGAACATAATATTTTTGTACTATATGTAATTCATAGTTTAAATCCATATGCTATTTCTTATTCTATATTACAACCTTTCTCCACCCTCAATAAAGTTATTGATCTTCTGAATAGGAAGATATGTAAGAGAATGAATAAAGTGATACCAAAGCTGATTTTTTTGGGGGGGGGGTAAGAGCAGTAAAATAAAAAAATAATGCTTAATCCTTTTCTCTTCCTTAAACAACATTATTTCTGCAAAAAATATGCCATGTTCTCTGTATGTATCGTGAGAATTACTTCTGAATGAATAGCATAGTATGGTCAGATATGAAATTGAACAGAAATCCAAATGAAATCAATATTTAATATGACCTCTCCTTGCCTTCAAAAGAGCATCAATTCTTCTAGGTACATTTGCACACAGTTTTTGAAGGAACTTCAAGGTTGTTCCAAACATCTTGGAGAACCGTAAATATTTTATGGATGTAGGCTGCCTCAAATCCTTCTGTCTCTTCATGTAATCCATGATGATGTTGACATCAGGGGGCCAAACAATTACTTCCAGGATTTCTTGTTCTTTACCCTGAAGATAGTTCTTTAATGACATTGGCTGTATGTTTGGGGTGTTGTCCTGCTACAGAATAAATTTGGGGCCAGTCACACTCCTCCCTGATGGTATGGCATGATGGATAAGTATCTGCCTGCATTTGTCAGCACCAGCATTGATCCTAACCAAATCTCCAACTCCATTTGCAAAAATGCAGCCTTAACTTGCAAGGAACTGTCACAATGCTACACTCCTGCAGACACTTATTATTGTATCTCTCTCCAGTTCTTCAGTGAACAAACAGCCTCCTGCTATAGCCAAAAATTTCAAAATTTGACTCATTAGTCCAGACCACCTGTTGCGATTTTTCTGCACCCCAGTTCCTATGTTTTCATGCAGAGTTAGTTGCTTAGCCTTGTTTTGATATCACAGGTATGGCTTTTTGGCCTCAGTTCTTTCATGAAGGCAACTTCTGGCCAGACGCCTCCAGACAATAGGTGGGTGTATCTGTGTCTCACTGCTTTCTGCTAGTTGTGTGCTGATGGCACTGTTGGACATTTTTCAGTGTCAAAGGGAAGTAAGCGTGATGTGTCTTTCGTTTGCTGCATTAAGTTTCCTTGGCTGACTACCACGCTTATGATCCGCAGTGTCGCCCATGTCTTCGTGCTTCTTCAAAGGAGATTGAATAGCATACCTTGAAACCCCAGTCTGCTTTGAAATCTTTGCCTGGGAGAGACCTTGATGGTGCACAGTATAACTACCATTTTGTCTTGTTTCTGTGCTAAGGTTTGCCATGGTGTATGACCTGTGATGTGAAACTATCTTCCACAAGCTTTCCTAAGTAGCAGAGTTTGGCTGTTCCTCACTCAGTTTTAAGCCTACTACATATCTGGTTCTGTTTCAGTTAATGACTGTGTTTCAACCTACATATAAAATTGATGATACCTGCTAATCATACACCTGACTGTAATCCTACAAAATCCCTGACTTTGTGCAAGTGTAAGGATTGATGTTCTTTTGAAGGCAATGGGTGGTCACACCAAATATTGATTTGATTTGGATTTCTCTTTTGTTCATTTACTTTGCATTTTATTAATTGATAAGAATAAGCTATGAACACTTTTATTTCAGAAAGCATTCTTAATTTACAGTGTTTTTATACCACTGCCTAATGCTTTTATGCACTGTTGTTATTGATAACTTTGTGTAGTGTACAAATAGACATAAGAACATAAAAGTTATATATAAATATTACACTAAAAATAATTGAAACCAAGAGTAAAATAGTTAGAACTAAAAAGGCAGGAGAGAAGCTTTAGAAGCCTAACAAACCCCATGGCTGAATTATAAATATAAAACTCAACATATAACGCCATCTTCTTATGCTTCCCTTCTTTCAAATTCCTCTTCAAAGCTCATCTTTTTCAAGAAGGCTTTAGCAGCTATGCTGCACTGGAAGCCATAACATACCTAAACACATACAATAATCAGTTACATATTCTTTTTTTTTAAAAAACCTTGCCTTTATTTTATCTTCCTCCCTCTGATATTTTCCCTGTCAAAATATATACTCCTGGAGTCAGAAACCTCTTATCTTGTATTCTATAATAAAAAGGAAATGCATACTGGCAGCATTAATAAGAAAGTTAAAACGTAATAAACAGTTTAACTAAGTGTAAATGTCTGTACTTTTTTTCTTATATTCTGGGATAGGAAATAATGAAATATCATGGGAAAAACTTTTTCTACAAAAGCTGGTAGTTTGAACTGTGATGCAGTTCAGTTGCTTCAACTGTAATAATAACCATGTCATGCAAATAGATGTGTTTTTAAAAGATTTAGGGGTGTATATAGGGAAAAGCTGGTCCTGAAATTAGAATGTTTAATTAATATTCTATTTCTAAAATGTCTGCATTACAAGCTATCTGACCAGGGATGTGTCTTGCTCACTATTAAAACCTTGTTTAGAAGAAACTGAAATTATTTTGTCTAAAATGTTGAAGCTCACTATATGACACCATAGAAAAAGATTTTTTTTTCCCTTAGGGAGGAGATCATTTATTTAAGATAATACAGGCAGTCCTCGCCCTTCAACAGTTCATTTAGTGACTCTTCAAAGCACTGAACAGATGACTTACATTTACAACTGTTGCAGCATCCCTATGATCACATGATCAAAATGCAGATGCTTGAACACTGACTTATATTTATGATGGCTGCAGTGTCCTGCATCATGTGACCACCTTTTGTGACCTTCTGAACAGTCAATGCAAAGAGCGAAGTCAGTGGGGAAGCCAAGTTCACTTAACTATCATTTTACTAATTTAACAACTGCAGTGATTCACTTAACAACTGTAGGAAGAAAGGTAACAAAATGGGGCAAAATTCACTCAACAAATATTTTGCTTAGCAGCAGAAATTTTGGCGAGTTTGCAGTCATAGATGAAGGACTACCTGTAGTTCGAATTCTGAATTCCAGTCTCAAACTATTCTCAAGAACAATAATTATCCTGATCTATTACCTAACAATAGGGGGCAGCGGTGGCTCATGTGGTAAGACACTGGGCCTGTGCCAGAGGTGGCATTCAGCAGGTTCTGACCAGTTCTGGAGAACCGGTAGCAGAAATTTTGAGTAGTTCGGAGAACCAGCAAATATCACCTCTGACTGGAGATTTTACAGTATCCTTCCCCTGCCATGCCCACCAAGCCACATCCACAGAACCAGTAGTAAAAAAATCGGAATCCCACCACTGGCCTGCGCACTGCTGAGGTCGGCAGCTTGGCACTTTGATTCTTCGGAGAGGGAGATTTAGCCAGCTAGGGAAGAGAGATGTGATGTCTCTCATCCCTGCCAGAACCCCCCAGTCTTCACCACCTTCTACAAAGGTGGCTTAGCCCCGAAGCCAAATGGCTCGAGGCACTCAGGCAGTGAACACAGGCAGAAACCGTGCACAGTCACGGAATCCTGCCTGCACCGAAGCACCACAAGCCGGAAGTCCCCTTGGCACTTTGATTCTTGTGAGTAAATAAACTGTAGTGGGACAAGAAAGGAGCCTCCCCCGAATGCCTGCCGGCATTCGGGTGTCCCGTGGGTAAAGATAACGCCGCCTAAAAAAATTCCTTTCACAGAGACAGCCAGCCACCTTGTTGATCCCTGGTTAACACGTGCCATACACTAAATAAAAACAAAAACCTAACACTAGTTATTTCATCAGATTACCGAACACTTTTGCATCCTATAACTGATTGTTACAGGAGTTGTAACTTTAAGAACTCACTAGACAATCTGACATCCCCCTTCCCCCTTTGAATCATAGTTTCATGTTTCCATTAGGCACATATTTACTTTTTTTGTTTCACATTTGTATTTTATATTTAGATTATAAGCCTTGTCTTTTTTTAAAACTTGTACTTGAAGCCCTCCTGAAAAACTTTTCAGTTGTAATTTGAAAATGAAGCTAAGTGTGCTTCAAATAAAAAATACATGGTAAATGATTGGCTTTTTGAGTTTAATATAACATCAAAACTATTTGCAAATTGGTACAATGAAGCTGATTATTGTAATTTTGAAAGAGGTTCTAAATTGTACCAGTATTTTTTGCTATTCTGAGACATAACAAACAGCTGATAGATCTAGCAAATCACTGAATGTTTTGCTTTATTATTCTTAGAGGAAACTATTTTCCTAATTTACATTTTATTTTATTTTATTTACAAAAAAATTATTCTAGAAAAAAACATTTATTTGACATACATTTAAAACAGACAAATCAATCTATATGTATATGTACATGTACATGTACATGTATATGTATATGTATATGTATATGTATATGTATGTAGGTAGGTCTAGGTATGTTCGGGTCTTTTCTCATGTAAGATTAAGAGTATCTTGGCGACGTTTCGGCGAGGTCCTGCTCGCCATCCTCAGGCTGGTGCTTTCGGCTTTGTGCCAGTGCAAGCATGAAGCCGAAAGCACCAGCCTGAGGATGGCGAGTGGGACCTCGCTGAAACGTCGCCAAGATACTCTTAATCTTACACAGGAAAAGACCCGAACACACCTAGTCCTACATACCTGTACCCATGAAAATCTGTGAAAATTATATAGATATAGATATAGAGATAGATATAGAGGTAGAGATAGAGGTAGAGGTAGAGGTAGAGGTAGAGATAGAGATAGAGATAGAGATATGGATACCCTGTTTCTCCAACAATACGGCCTCCCCAAGAGGAAGTCCCAGCATGTTTTATAGGCATGAAATGAAATTAAGCCCCTCCCCCCAAATTAAGGCCTATATTAAAACATGCGAAATGGGGGGAATGGTGGGGGGCTTGCCATTAGGAAGTACTTTTGTTGCACACCTGGATAGGGTGCTGCCTGCGTTGACCCCGATACGAAGTGCCCCACCAATGCCGAGGTCAACATCCAAGCCGTCGCCGCCCGCCCACCCAAAGATGCAAAGGGGGGAATTAAGTCACCCCCGAAAAGACGGCCTAGCCATTTTTTCCGGGCTCAAAAAAAAATAAGACCCGGCCTTATTATATGAGAAACATGGTATATATATGTTTTCTTAAGTTTTCGCGGGTACTTACATGTATGGTATTCAGCTTTGTTCAGATATTTTCCCACGTCATTATAGTTGTGCTTTTAAAGTTGTAGCAACATTTCGGCAGAATCTCAACTGCCATCATCAGGCTTCTGTATTGTGTTCGTCTGTGAATCAGACTTTCACAGCCGTTTCAGTTTTAAATTTGGGGCTAGCCTACTGCTGTGCCAGAATGGTTTTTTCTTCCTCCTGATTGGTTGGGAGTCTTGGTCTGTGTTTATTGGTCTTGGAGTTTGCTGTGTTCTGCTTGATTGGTGTTTCTAATATCTTCTGTCTGTTTTGTGGGTTTTTTTGTCTTGATTGGCTGGCAACATTGTGTTTCCTGTATTGGAGGCTTTTAGTGGGACTTGGCTCTGAGGAAATGGACAGCTATCATTTATTAGGAAGCTAGGTTTCATCTGGGTGCCTGGTTAGGGTGTGTTTGAGCTGGAGGTATCACGGGGTGTGTGTGTGTCTGTTTGTGCCCAGGTGTTTGCCTGGCTTGTGGTGTGGAGATTTTTTTGTTTGTGAGTGCAGGCTTCCAAATAATTGACAGTCTGGTGGAATCATCTCTTCTATTCATGCTTTCAGGTCTTTTTTCAATCTCTGTGGCTTCTCTGATAATTCTGTGGCTGGGGGTTTCTATAGTGGCTAGGGTTTTGGTGCCATTGAAGTCGATCCTATGACCTGTGGCTTTCATGTGTTGGACTAGTGAGAAAGTGTGTTCCAGTTTTTTTACTGCATTTTTGTGTTCATCCAGGCGGGTACTTATTCTTCTATTGGTCTGTCCAATGTATGTGTCAGGGCATGATGCACAGAGGACTTCATATATGCCTTGGTTTTCCAGGTCAATTTTATCTTTGGGGTTTCTAAGGATGGCTGCTATTTTTCTGTCTGTTTTGAAGGCAGTCTTGATGAGATGTGTAGTATCTTACTGATTTTGTCTGTAGTACCTCTTATGTAGGGCAGGACAGCTGTACCATAGGACTGTTCATCTTCTGTGGAAGCCGTTAGCTGCCAGTACTTTAGTCAGGGTGCATAGTTCAGTCTTTATGTGTGTCTTGTCTGTCAGGAATTTGGTTCTGGCAATTAGTGTTTTGGCCATGGAGTTTATCTGTGCTGGGTGATGGTGGGATTGGGCATTGAGGTCGCGTTTGGTGTGTGTTTTCTTCTGCTATATGGTGTGTCCTAGTGTGCCATCTGTTTTTAGTACATCTAGGGATTAGTACATCTAGGAATGGTAGTTGTTTGTTTCTGTTTCCATGGTGAATTTGATTTTGGGGTGTGTGTTTAGATGTGTTAGGAAATTGTTTAGGTTTTCTTTTCCATGGGGCCAAATCACAAATGTGTCATCGATGTATCTTAACCATAGTTTGGGTTTGTGGGTGGCATTGGCCAGGGCTCTGGATTCGAATTCTTCCATGAACAGGTTTGCAATGACGGGTGACAGTGGTGATCCCATAGGGGCTCCTTCAGTTTGCTTGTATCTTTGTCCTGAGGTGTTTAGCTGGTTGGCATTTATTTTTGATGATTTAAAGAGTTTCTTTTATCGGGACTTGTGTGAATAGTGAAACCACGTCAAAACTTATAAGCAAATCTTCTTGTTCCACGTGTAGATCTTTGATCATTTCCAAGAAGCGGTATGAGTTTTGTACATGTGAAGCTGCTGCTTCAGCATGGGGCTGTAGCTGCTTTGCTAAGTGTTTAGCTAGGTTTTGTAGTGGTGCTCCTCTGGAGCTGACTATGGGTCTGAGAGATATGCCTTCTTTGTGTATTTTTGGGAGGCCGAAAATTTTGGGGCATCTGGAAGATTTTTCTCTTGGGATGATCGTCTGTTGGATCTCTTTGCTTATGTGTCTGGTTATAATTTTCTTCTTGGTTATTTTTTCCAGATATGTGGTTGGGTCCATGTTTATGGGTTTGTATGTGGAGTCTTGGAGTAGGTCTGTCAATTTTGTTTCGTAGTCTTTTCTATCCATTACTACTGTGGCATTACCTTTATCTGCTGGAAGTATGATTATGCTGCTGTTGTTTTTTAGGGCTTGCAGGGCTTTTAGTTCCTCTTTGTGCAAATTGCTTTTGGGTGGTTTGCTTGTGCATAGGATGTTAGTAACTTGGTGTCTTATTCTATCAGCTTCATCTGTATTTAATTTAGTTAGGCTGGATTCTACTGCACATATGATGGATTCTGTGGGGATTTTTTTGGGTGCTATAGCATAATTGAATCCTTTGGTTAGGACATCTATTTTTGTTTTGGTAAGTTCTCTGTTGGAAACGTTATATACTAATTGTTTCAGGTGTTGTGAGTTGTTGAGGGCTTTCTTGTCATGTTCTAATTTCTTTAGTTTCTTCAAGAGTTTGTCATTTTTGTAAGTGGTTTCAGTTTCAGCTCTCCAAGTTGTTAGTTGTTTTATCTTGTCCCAAAGTAGAGGGTGGATTTTGCTGCTCAATTCCAGGTGTAGTGTTAGCAAATCTTTGTTTAACTGATCCAATTGGAATCTCTTTCTGTGGAGCTCATTCCTGAGTAGAACCAGTTCAGTTATTTTCAGGATACGTTTAGTAGCTGCTGTGCTGTGATGAAATGTTAATTTGAAGCAGGTTGGTGTTGCATTGTTGTCTCTGCAGCTGCATAGGAATTTGAAGTCACATAGTATGCCTGCTCTTTTAACTTCCAGATTCTCATAGGTTTTGGTCTGGCTGTTTATTTTCTCCTCATAGAGGTCAGGTATTTGTTATTTTAAGTTTTCACGGGTACTTACATGTATGGTATTCAGCTTTGTTCGGGTATTTTCCCACGTCATTATAGTTGTGCTTTTAAAGTTGTAGCAACGTTTCGGCAGAATCTCATCTGCCATAAACACCAATAAACACAGACCAAGACTCCCAACCAATCAGGAGGAAGAAAAAACCATTCTGGCACAGCAGTAGGCTAGCCCCAAATTTAAAACTGAAACGGCTGTGAAAGTCTGATTCACAGACGAACACAATACAGAAGCCTGATGATGGCAGATGAGATTCTGCTGAAACGTTGTCACAACTTTAAAAGCACAACTATAATGACATGGAAAAATACCCGAACAAAGCTGAATACCATACATGTAAGTACCCGTGAAAACTTAAGAAAACGAATATATACATATATATACATACATATATACATTTTACAGCATATATTGAGCAATGGTTATTTTTTTTTCTTTATCTTTATCATTGACGTGATCTGCCTTGTTACAATAACTCCTTCGTTCTTTTAATGTTTTAATTTCTCTATATAGTTTATGATTAAATGCACGTCTTCTGTCATTTCCATAACTTATCCAAATATCAAATATTACCTTTTCTTTAACCACTCATACCAAATGTTCCATATTTTATAATAGTCACTATCTTGTTTATTTTTTAACAGTTTGGTTAGGCTATCCATCTCAGCACATTCATGTATTTTTTCAATTACCATATCCTCTGAAGGAATGGAAGACAGTTTCCAGTTTTGTGCGTAAGTTATTCTGGCCGCAGAATAACCAATATAACCAATGCAGCTTGCAAGGCAGAGGGTAACATGAATAGATCCTGGTGCATATGTATTTGCCTGTGCTGCTGCATTGTGCACCAACTAAAGCTTCAAAAGCGATTCAAGGGTAGCTCCATGTAGAGTGCATTACAATAATTTGTTTGCTCAGTTCTTCCTCATCCAGGAATGGATACAACTAGTGCAAAACACAAAGCTGTATAAAGGCCATCCTAGCTATGACTACAACTTTGAGCATGAGTTGTGTGTCCAGAAGGACTCCAGATTGCATACCAGGTCTGTCTGGGAAAGTACAACCCTATCCAAAACCTAAGATAGTAAGATCTTAGATCAAGGTGGCCCAAACCCAGTCACAGTCTTGCGATGATTGAGCCAAAATCTGTTGTTCCTCATCTATACCCCTACAGCCTCCAGGCACCAAGACAGGACATTGGCTTATTTCACCAGAGAGAGCACTATATAGCTAGGTATCATTAGCATACTGATGATACCTCACCCCATGGCTACAGATAATCACACACAGTGACTCCATGTAGCTGTTAAATAAGAATGAAGAGAGTACTAGATCCTTAGGACTCCAGAATTTAGGGGCTGAGGATGGGATTTCTTACCCTCAGTCAACACTGACTGAAACTGGCTACTGAGGAAAAAAGAGAGTCAACTCAATACAGTACTGTTCTCTCCTAAACCGATAGCTGGTCCAGAAAGATATCATGATTGATGGTATTGTAAGCCATTGAGAGGAAAGTAAGGATGGATGCATTTTCTTCCTGGGCACTTGCCTCCAATATTACTTCTCGTCGTTTGCTTTGGCTACGACATTGGCAGGTGGATGCCAGAACTAAATGGAAAGTGGCCTCAGTTCCATACACAGGTTCATCCCTCTTTGGAGATGCCTTAAATCCATTTCTGGTCGAAAACAAGGAAAAATGTAAGGTGTTTTCCTCTCTTACCAGGAGAGCAGATAGAAGGGTTTCTCCCTATACCCGTAGGCAGCCCTTTCGTTCCACAGACACAGGTCAGGAATTCTCTTAATTCCAGTGATCGTACCAGCCCAGATCAGATCGACCTCCAGATAGATCAGGGTTTTGAGATAGAACTAGACAACAGTTCCAATCCAAGGCATGCTGAGAAACTGCATTCAGGTTAGCCAACACCTATTCTCTTAATTACACAGTTGAGATAATGCTTTGAATTTTTCATGGGCTTTTGGGTGACATACAAATTTCTTGAATGTTTTATATATGTTCATACTTTGTTTTGACATAAAACATCTTTTTCAAGGTTTAAAGATAGCTTTTATTATTAAAATTCAGATAAGAATAAGCTGGCATGAGAGAAAATTTAAGAAAAATGTTCTCTGATATATGCCACAAAAAGCATTCTCAATAAATGCCAGGACCGTGAAAAGAATCTAAAACCAAAAAGAACATGGAAGAAACTGGAATTAGAAAATTGTTGTTGTTGTTGTAAGTCATGAAGTCATGTCCAACCCATCACCACCCCATGGACAACGTTCCTCCAGGCCTTCCTGTCCGCTACCATCCCCTGGAGTCCATTTAAGCTCATGCTGACTGCTTCAGTGACTCCATCCAGCCACCTCATTCCCTGCTGTTCCTTTCTTTTTTTGCTCTCAATTGTTCCCAGCATTAGGTTCTTCTCCAGTGAGTCCTTCCTTCTCCTTAGTTGGCCAAAGTATTTGAGTTTCATCTTCAGGATCTGGCCTTCTAAAGAGCAGTCAGGGTTGATCACCTCTAGGACTGACCGGTTTGATCGCCTTGCAGTCCAAGGGACTTGCAGGAGTCTTCTCCAGCACCATAGTTCAAAGGCCTCAATTCTTTGGCACTCAGCCTTTCTTATGATACAACTTTCACAGCCATACATTGCCACTGGGAAAACCATAACCTTGACTATACAGACTTGTTGGCAGGGTGATGTCTCTGCTTTTTAGTATGCTGTCTAGATTTGCCATAGCTTTCCTCCCCAGGAGCAAGCGTCTTTTAATTTCTTAGCTGTGGTCCCCATCTGCGGTGATCTTGGAGCCTAGGAAAATAAAATCTGTCACTACCTCCATTTCTTCCCATCTATTTGCCAGGAATTAAGAGAGCTGGATGCCATGATCTTAATTTTCTTAATGTTGAGTTTCAAGCCAACTTTTTCACTCTCCTCCTTCACCTGCATCAAGAGGCTCTTTAGTTCCTCTTCACGTTTTGCTATTAGTGTAGTATCGTCTCCATATCTGAAGTTGTTGATATTTCTCTTGGCAATCTTAATTCCAACTTGTGATTCATCTAGCCCCACTTTTCTCATGATGTGCTCTGCATATAAGTTAAATAGGCAGGGCAACAGTATACAGCCTTGCCAAACTAGTTTCTCAATTTTGAACCAATCAGTCGTTCCGTGTCCTGTTCTCACTGTTGCTTCTTGACCCACATGTAAGTTTTTCAAGAGACAAATAAGATGGTTTGGTACTCGCATCTCTTTAAGAACTTGCCACAATTTGTTGTGATCCACACAATCAAAGGCTTTAGCATAGTCAATGAAGCAGAAGTAGATGTTTTTTTGGAACTCCCTAGTTTTCTCCATGATCTAGTGTATGTTGGCAATTTGATCTCTAGTTCCTCTGCCTCTTTGAAATCCTGCCTGTACTTCTGGTAGTTCTCAATCCACATACTGCTGGAGTCTAGCTTGTAGGATTTTGAGCATAAGTTTACTAACATGTGAAATGAGTGCAATGGTGCAATAGTTTGAACATTTTTTGGCATTGTCTTTCTTTGGAAATGGAATGTAAACTGACCTTTTCCAATCCTGTAGCCACTGTTGACTTTTCCAAATTTGCTGGCAAATTGAGTGTAGCTATTTACTGCATCTGCATCATCTTTTAAGATTTTGAATAGCTGGAATACTGTCACCTCCACTAGCTTTGTTGTTGCTCAGACTTCCTAAGGCCCATTTGACTTCAGATTCTAAGACTGTGATGGAGAACCTATGGCACACGTGCCGGAAGTGGCACGCAGAGCCATCTCTGTTGGCACATGAGCCAATGCCCTGGATCAGATCCATTGCACATGTGCGCGCACCTCCCATCAGTCAGCTGATTGTCGGGTATCTTTCATGCATGTGTGGGGGCGCGTGCATGCGGGAGATGCTTGTGCATGCGCAGAGGCATGGGGCACGCATGAGGGGTCACATGCATATGCAGAGGCACATGGGGGTCATCTGCGCATGCGCAGGTGTGCAGAGGGGTTTCACGTGCATTGTGATGACAAAAAGGTTAGCCATCACTGCTCTAGGATGTCTGGCTCGAGATCTGTGACCACCCCATTGTGGGATGTTAAGCTCGTTCTTGTGTAGTTGTTCTGTGTAATTTTGCCACCTCTTCTTAATCTCTTCTGCCTCTGTTGGGTCCCTGCCATTTTGGTCCTTTATCATGCCCATCTTTGCATGAAACGTTCCCTTCATATCTCAATTTTCTTGAAGAGATCTCTAGTCCTCCCTATTCTATTGTTTTCTTCTATTTCTTTGCACTGTTCATTTAAGAAGGCATTCTTATATCTTCTAGCTATTCTCTGGAATTCTGAATTCAATTGGGTGTATCTTTCTCCCTTGCCTTTCACTTCCCTTCTTGCCTCAGCCATTTGCAAAGCTTCCTCAGACAGCCATTTTGCTTTCTTGCTTTCTTTTTCTTTGGGATGGTTTTAGTTGCTACCATGTGTACATTGTTGAGAACCTCTGTCCATAGTTCTTCAGGCACTCTTGTCTATCAATCTAATTCCTTAAATCTGTTTGTCACCTCTACTGTATATTCATCAGGGATATGTTTTAGTTCATACCTGAGTGGCCTAGTGCTTCTCCTTAGAGCTGCTCGGATCATCCAGAGAGTGGGAGGTGCTTCAGTTTGCGTTGCTTGTAGGCTGAGCTTAATTACTGAGGAACGCTCCGCCCTCCGTCATGTGGCTCCCTTGTAGCGTTCCCCAGTTTTATGCTCAGCCTTCGTGAAGTCAGGCTGTGTTTCTCTCACTCCTTGGCCGATTCAAGCCTCTAAGCATTAAGGTTTGCCTATTATTTTCTCTCCTAGCCTCTGCGCATTTGGGTGACTCTAGAGCAAGGGGAGCGCGTTTCTCGCCCCCAAGGGGGAAAAAAAGCGGGCAGTTTAACGGCGCTTCTGCGCCACCCCCCCCCACCTCCCTTTCGTTTTCGATCATTCTTTCCTGCCGCTTCTCTACGCCGCCCTCACCAGCGGCTTGAATCGATTTAAAGGAAATATGTATAATGAAAGTAAAAAAAGAGCGCTGTGAGCGATGCTGGTTTTCCCCCCACCCGAACGCCGATCGCCCCAGGAAGGGGTGAATTTCTCTGCGCTGCCCCTCTCGGCTTTCTAAGCTTGCCGGGGGAGCCTAGTTCCGCCCTGAGCAGCCTGACAAGGAAATCTGTAGGCGGCCGCCATTTTGGGCACCGCCTTGTAGCCGGGCGCCAATTTCTGGCCTCTTATTCGGCTGCGAGGGTGCTAGCTCGTCACGCAGGCCCCCAAGCCTGTTGGAGCTATTATTCTTCTGCATTTCAGAATGGTTGGCTTTCCGCAGCAGTGCTCAGGGCGAAGTAAAAGCAGTCACTTCCTCCCGGTTTGTGGCCTGGGAGGCAAGCTGCTAGAGGCCTTATCTCCAGGCTTGTGCTTTGGCCTCAGGCATTCATTTGGCCAATTTGGATAATAGTCTACTGGGCTTCTCTTCTGTGGAGCCCCAAACCTAGCTAATCAATCATATATGTTGTTTAAACAAATAAATAAACAGATGGGATATATATATATCAAGAATAATATCAATAGTAAATAATTCTTTATATCCACATATATATGTATATATGTACAAGTAACAGATACGTATATGTACTACTAATAACAGCAATAATAATAACAATAACATTGATTATATACATCTAAATTCCAAAAGGGGGCGCGGGCCAGCTGAAAGGACACCCGGCCTTGTTGTAGGCCGAACCCTTGGCGAGCCAACCGCCTATAGTATCCTTATATACGTTCTTTCCTCTTACACTGGCAGATGACAATTCCACTAAAGGCCCTTCCTTGAAGGCCAGATTCAAATCTTCCTAGTTGTGCAGACAGGCTAAGGAAACTTTTATGGCCCCTCAAGGGGACGCCTTAGGATGCCCTATGGCACTGGAGGAAGAATTGACAGGCAATCCAGGAGTCACAACTGTGCCTCCAGCCCTCCCACCCTCCATTCCTTCTACCTCTTCACACACAAGGGCATTACTAATAGTACAATGGCAAGTAATCCTGTACTCCTAACATGCTAAGCATGTGCAACAGTGAAACAAAACGGAACCAAACTACATGGCAAACGCTGTCTCTGTTGGTTATTCACCCCTCCAGATTGCTCTTCCCTCTCCAGGCACAGTTCTTCTCTGGTGCATCAGGCCATTGGACCTATAACCAGACGGACAACCGGACCCACTCCTTCTCCCACGGCCGCTGGTAAGCGCCAAGAGGAGCCCGAGAGCCAATTTGGCCTAGTTGGTAAGGCACTAAACTAGACAGAAGGAGATGGTGAGTTCAAATCCCACCTTAGCCATGAAAGCCAACTGTGTGTGACCTTGGACCAGTCACTCTCAGTCCACCTCGCCTTCACAGGGTTGTTGTAGGGAAAATAAGAGGCGGAAGCTGTGTTCGGCATGTTCGCCGTCTTGAGTTATTTATCGACACAATGGAGATCCCTGGACAAAGCAGGGCGTGGATGGAGATGGCTATCGCCAGGGGATTATAGAAGGTCTCAACAGATGTCCAGAACCGGCCTCCTCCAGTGGTTCTCGAACTCGAACGTCTATCAGTCAGGTCCTCGTCTAGATCGGACCCTCCCCATGGTCAGGTACCTTCAGAGGGACCTCCCTCTCCCAGAAGGGGAACTGGAGGAGGAGATAGAGGGCCTGGATGAGCTCAGGGGGGAGGAAGAATTTGAATGGGGACTACACACCATGGTGAGCCCCTATCGGAGATAGACCCCCCCATCAACCTCTCCTTGCGGGCTTCTTTAGCCGCACCTGTACAAATCTTCACCCCTCCACGGCGGAGGGCCCAGAGGACGCCATTCCCAGGCAGCCCGTTGTGGAAGCTGAGGTTGTCCCGGCTCCACTCACCTTTCATGACCTAATTTCATCAGTTGGCTTCTCAGGGGCCCTTCCTGCCCCATCCAGCCGGACTAGAGGTCTGAACTAGCTTATGCCAGGTTCCCAAGCCGCTGCTTGGGCCATTACTTCGGCCACAGCCGCTTCTTTCTCACCAGATCCTCCATCCGGTGGCTCCACCTCAAAACAGCATGTTCCCCTCCCCTAATACAAGGGCGCACCAGGACATCGCCAACCTCACGGCCGCGGCCGAAATTTCGGCCTACGCCACCTACCAGGGTTAAGCTCCCCACCCGAGCCATAACCTCTCAAGTTACAGCTTGTTCCCAGCTCTGGCTCAACCCCAGCAGGCGGATGTTTAAAACAGAGTTAAGTTGGCCTTCGCCCCCATCAAGGGGGTCAAACTATTCAGCAGGGCCCTAGAGCCCCCATTAACCGTTTCCCGAAGCAAGGAAACATTTCTCCTTCGAGTCCCTCTTCCATTTCGGAGAGGGTCCTCCCTTCCCGCCCAGGTACCCAAGACCCCCCTCCTTTCAACCACTCCAACCCCAGGATCAGCCGATCCGGGCGACAGGAACAGAAGGGGTGGCAGCCACAAGGCCCTTGTCAGGTGGCCTAGAGGTGGAGCACTTGCCTCCCAATCTGGAGGTTGTGAGTTTGATCCCAGGTTAAGGCTAATATTTGGAATAGACTCTCCTCTTCGAGCACGGGGTTGGACTAGATGACCTCCAAGGTCCCTTCCAATCTAGTTAACGTTCCTTCAGGGGTTCAGGGGGGTAGCCCTTCTGGCGCCCAAAATTGATTCGTCCCTCCCTGCCCATCGGTGGACGCCTCAGACAACCTGCCGTCCGGTAGGACTCTTCTACCCTGGGCCTGGGACACTATCAGGTTCAGACTCGCCCTGGAATCTCAGCCCCCCCCTTCTTCTTCATGGCATCCCCCCTCGAGGGATCCCACCAAATGCGATTTGATGGATTCCGCCTTTTCATCTTCTCCTCTACATACAGGCTACTCCAAGGACTGGCTTGCCTCTAGAGATCTTCGGAAGCGCGTCAACCCCATTCCAGATTCCTTAGGTTCCATCACAATCACCTCCGTCAATATGTGACCCTCCCCTTGGGTTGGCATTCGTCCCCAGAACCTTCTCTAGGGCCTTCGCGGCCCTAGCGGTTCACTTCAGGAACCTTCCCGTGCGTTTCCACTGCTACCTGGATGACAATCTCATCCTATCTCACTCCAGACGCCTAGCAGAGAGGAACACCAGAGCCCAGGACCTGGGTTCCTAGTAAACCGGCAATAGAGCCTACTGTTACCATCGAACTGGATAACCCTCTTGGGGTCCGTCTTTGTCATGATTAAAGGGAAGCTCGCCCTTTCCCCGGCAAGATTCCTGGCATCCTAGAATCCGTCAATCATACCAAAAAAAAAAAAAAAAGATCGGCAGAAGCAACTCAAGGACTACGGTCAAGGGTCCCCCAAGGGTCCTCACGTCTCTCCCCCGATGGACCAACCCTGCCATCAGCTAGGGTCAGTTTCTCAAGGAGCCCCAACGCCTCACCCTCTCCACAGGCGCCAGCCGGTCCAGATGGGGCGCTCACACCCACTTGCTCCCAACACGGGGCAGATGATTGGAGGCAGAACGGGCATGCAGTGCAAACTGGTTGGCTCCCCACACCATCCACCTGGCCCTGCGCACTGCCTCCCTCAGGTACGAGGGTGGCATGTCCTTATATTCGCGGACAACATCACCGCCATAGCTCATGTCAACAGGCAGGGGGGTCCCAGTCCATACGGTTGATGAGAGAGGCTGAGCGCCTCTGCCGTTGGGTGGAACACAATCCTCCCCCCTCCATATCTCCGGGGTTTCAAACACCCAGCAGACTGGCTAAGCAGGGACACAGTGGACCGGTCCAAGTGGCATTTCCACCTGTCTCTGGTCAGGGAGGCATCCATGACCTTGGCCTCCCAACGGTGGATCTCTCCGCATTCCTCCACAACTCCCAAGTTTCTCTCTTGAGACACCCCTTATGTGGGTCCAAGAATTACGATGCCCTCCGCTGCCTCTGGCCCCTGGGCTCCTATACGCATACCCTCCATTGGCCCTAGTTCCCAGGGCATTAGAACTTGATCCCCGATCAGGCAGAACTACTTCCGGTGGCCTCCTTACTGGCTCAGACGCCCACGGTTTGTGGATCTCCACAACCTATCAGTGGCCCCTCCCTGGAAAATCCCCCTGAGCAGAATCTCCTCTTCTCAGGAACCTCTCCAGCATCCAGGTCCCCAAAGGCTCCAGTTAGCCGCTTGGAGGTTCAGCGGAACCACCTGAGAAACAACAAGTTCTCCGATCAGGTTATTGTTCCCATTTTGGCCACTAGAAGGCCCTCAACTAGCGGAATATCCAACGCTACTTGGAATAGCCTTGACAATGGTGCCATAAATTCCAGGTCACCCTCTTTCGCCCTTCATCACTCGGGTTTCCACTTCCTCCACGAGGGTCCGAAGAAAGGACTTTTCCCCTAACCTCTTAGGCGACAGGTCATAGTCCTCACAACTGTCACCGCCGGTGACAACCTTGGTTCCCCTTCCCACCTTCCTCTCATTGGGGCATTCCTCAGAGGAGCCACTAATCGTGCCCTCCAACTGTTCACCGATATCCTACCTGGGACCTCAATCAGGTCCTTGTGTCCCTTACTAGCCACCCCTTGAGCCTCTCAGGAAGTACCCCAGTTTTTAACTTTCAAGGTCGTGTTCCTGGTGGCCATTATCTCAGCTCGCCGAATCTCGGAGACCATAGCCCTGTCGGTGAGAAGGGACCCTTGCATCTTCCATGCCAATCCAGTAGTCCTCCGACATGACCCTTCCTTGTCCAAGGTCAATTCAACCTCCCAGGCCACAGGAACTCACGCTCCCAAAATTCTGCCCCAACCCCTCGCGGGAGAGGGAGACGTTTTGGCACACCCTGGACGTGAGACGTGCCCCTCGCATTTACATTAACCACTTCCAGCCCTTAGGAGGCCCGAATCCCTATTTCTTCTTTTCATCCCAAGGCTTGGGTCACAAAGTATCCTCTTCAACCATTGGCCACTGGATCAGACCTACTGTTTCTAAGGCTCTCTTGTCTCAGGCTCTGCCAGGTCCCAGCGGAATAACAGCGCATTACACTAGAAGTGCGACTACCTCGGCAGCTTGCCCCCCCGCCAAGCTCCTATCTCTGATGTTTGCCGGGCCGCCACCTGGGCCTCTCCGTCTCCTTTCAGTAGGTTTTTTGAGATCAACAGGTTTGCCACGGCGGAGGCTTTGTTTGGCAGACAAGTCCTTCAGCGGGTCCTCGAGGACCCGCGGAGACCTCCGCACCAGACGGAGTCCCTCCCGTAGGACAGCCAAGCTTTGGTATGTCCCACTCTCTGGATGATCCGAGCAGCTCTAAGGAGAATGGGCGTTGGTTCTTACCTGATATGCCATTTCTCTTTGAGCTGCGAGGATCATCCAGCCCCACCCTTCTTCTTCTTTCACCATCTGGTGGGGTCTTGTTTCGGCCAAGAAACCCTTAAGTCTAGTATGATGAGAGTATGACTTCCTCCTCCATCTCGACTTCGCATAAACTGGGGAACGCTACAAGGGAGCCACGTGACGGAGGGCGGAGCGTTCCTCAGTAATTAAGCTCAGCCTACAAGCAACGCAAACTGAAGCACCTCCCACTCTCTGGATGATCCGAGCAGCTCTAAGGAGAAGCACTAGGCCACTCAGGTATGAACTAAAACATATCCCTGATGAATATACAGTAGAGGTGACAAACAGATTTAAGGAATTAGATTGATAGACAAGAGTGCCTGAAGAACTATGGACAGAGGTTCTCAACAATGCACCTCCCACTCTCTGGTTGATCCTCGCAGCTCAAAGAGAAATGGCATATCAGGTAAGAACCAACGCCCATTTCCCCTACTTTCTTCAATGTAAGCCTAAATTTTGCAATGAGAAGTTCATGATCTGAGCCACAGTCAGCTCCTGGTCTTGTTTTTACTGACTGTACAGAGCTTCTCCATCTTTGGCTGCAGAGCACATAGTCAATCTGATTTCTGTGTTGACCATCTGCTGATGTCCATGCGTAGAGTCGTCTCTAGGGTTGTTGGAAAAGGGTGTGCGCAAAATGCACTCTCACTGAACTGGTAGTAACACCGGTTGAATCCCACCCCTGCTTGGAAGGACTTAATAGGTAGACAAAAATGCTAAATCCAGTCTAAACATCTGACTGCAATGAACCATAATAATGACAAAATGTCAAATTCAATCTAAACAGCTGGCTGACTATGGGACTAACTACAATAATATTGCATCTGGTTCATTGTTTCACTAATTTCCAAGCAGTTCGTTTCTAATGCCATTTAATAAATACTACAGATTTTTTTGTGGTATATGTACATTTTTGTGGTATATGTACATTTATTTTGTGGTATATGTACATTTATTTTTCATCCTCCTCACTGTAAAATCATAAATGTCAGTCTTCAAGATTTTCTCCCTTTGCTTTGCATCTTTCGTTTGTCATAAGTAATGGGGGGAGGAGGGGGGATATGGTTATGGGAAGTGAACTGGAGGTGTTACAAAACAGAAGTGTATAAGCTGGGGGGGGATTCTTGCTTAGGCTTCTATCCAATGCTATCCTATCCTATGCTATGCACATCTGCAACTCTTTATCAAAATATGTCAAGGTCAACAGACAGAGGCCTCATCACCACCTGGAGATGCCCACATGATGATATGCACAACTTTTAATTGGATGAGCCAATTGTACTATTGGGGGTGGGAATGTTGCCATCACTTTGTATACATGATTTACGTGCCCATTTTCTCAGATTCAGAATTCTTTTGTTGCTACCACTTGATTTCCAGTAAAAGATATATTTTCTCTGATTAAAGGAGTCTAAGTATTTCTTTCTTGGATTTTGAATGGAGCACCAGCTGGGAGAATCAGAAGTTCCTCAAGATGTGCATTTCAAAAAAGTTTGAAAGATCAGCACATCAGATTACAAAATGAACTGAACAAGTAAAACCACTATACTAATTGTATTCCTTAATCAGTCTATGTTTTTTGGAACAGGAATATCCCATGTAGTACTGAATCAAAAACCTTCACTTCCTCTCTGACCAAAGATGATACTCCAAGTTACAAAGAGAAGAAATGCTAAATGTAATGTATTTGTGGGAACGGAGAAAGCCTAGAACACTTTACCAAACCTGAATGATCCACTTCATCCTTTTCACCTCAATATAAATTATTGCATACTAGAAGACTGTAGAATTTGCTGGATTATTTTGATGATTAAAAAGATGATGAACATTTTTGGATTTTCAGCAAAAAGTCATTTGTATGTAAAGTGGAAGTAACTCATGCCAAATTTTGAGAAACAGCTCTAAGACCACCTCTGTGTGCACACACAAAAGGCTGCTGAAGGATTTTCTTTTTTAAAAAAAATCAAAGAAAGGGAGATTTTTAATGGCAATTGGGTGAACAATGAAAAATTATTATGTATTCTATGTCTCTCCCTGAAACTTAAAGGTTGCAAAGATTTGTAACAGCTGAAAATAGCTCATTTGGATGTGAAATTTGCTCTGTGGTAATAGGTAGTCTGCAGTTTCTCCCATGCCTGTTACCTTGACTGTGTGTGTACGTGTGCTACATTATATAGAGAGTGTTTGTAAAGCACAACATGTTCCAAGAAGAACATTCTAAAAAATCTAAAGAGATGCTGGTGTCTTATTTTTGTAATGACTGATAGCAAAGCTGGAGCTATAGCTGGAAGCCTCTAGGAAAAGGCAATGAATGTACAGCCCTGTATCTTTCTGGAGCAGTTTCTTCTTGATGAAGAATTTCTTTAAAGCTAACATAAATCTCCACAATAACCCATCCTGCTGAAAAAGAAGCTTTATTGATTTATTATGGCTCTGTCAGTTTCTGGGGGGTCTTCCCTATAGTCTGTGATATCTTCAGGTTATTTACTATGCTGGGTACATCCACATGAGAATGCTGTGCCAGGATTAAAAACAGTCCTGGATTTCTGAGGCTCCCTGTCAGCAGTGCTGGAGGCCTGAAAATCCGTTGTGGGGTTGGTGGGCAGGGAGAGTAGGGAAATGGCAGAGATGCTCAGTTTCTCTTTTCCAGTGATTGTCTAATGTCTTCTTCCAGCTCCTGGGCTTCAAATCTTTTAAGGGAAATGCATTAGCTTAAGTACTTTATAGCTTCTGCACAGTATCCCAAAATGACAGAAACTGTTACAGCTTGTCCTTGACTTAGGACCATTTGTTTAACAATCATTCAAAGTTATGACAGTGCTAACAAAAGTGACTTACAATGGTCACAATGTCCCTGCAGTCACGCGATTGTGCTCTAGCTGCTTGGCAACCAGCTCACACTTCCAACAATTTCAGTGTCCTGCAGTCATCTGATCACCATTTGCAACATACCAAGCCAGCTTCTGATGAGCAAATTCAATGGGAAGCTGACAGGAAAGGTCACAATGTGATGCCTCACTTAATGACTCACTATTTAATCATAAATTTTCTAGTTCCAACTGTAGTCATAAGTCAAGAACTGCTTATATTCACCCTGATATGCAGAGAAACTTCAGAACAGATATACGTTTTTCTGAGATTACTTTTCAGTACAAAAAAACCTGTTTTTACAGTGTGGTGATATTGAAAATACCATGTTTCCCCCCAAATAAAATCCTGTCTTATATTTTTTGGCCACCAAAAAAGGCACCGGGTCTTATTTTGGGGGGATGTCATCCACTAACCTCACTTGCGCATGTCACCCCCAGCCTCCTTTTTGCTATCAGAGGCCATCAGGAACTTCTGCAACTGGCAAGCTTTCCTGAAGGCCTCTGCAGCTGATAACAGAGCTGTGGATCAATCCGGAGCTTTGTTATCAGCTACAGAGGCCTTCAGAAAAGCCTTGCTAGCCTTGCCAGCTGCAGAAGAAATGGGCAGCAAGGCAGGTGTCGGGGTGTGCGAGGCC
This sequence comes from Pseudonaja textilis, assembly GCF_900518735.1. The sequence continues at coordinate 204,805 of NW_020769469.1, forward strand.
TGGCTACAACTAACCAAAGGTAAGTAGTATGGCAGCTCCACACCCCCCATCCCCACACTAGTTTAACTTTTACCCATGCACTCTGGAGTGGGTGGAATCTTAATTAGGGCTTATTTTGGGGGTAGGGCTTACATTGGGCATGCATGTAAAAATCAAGTTAGGTCTTACTTTTGGGGTAGGTCATATTTTTGGGGAAACGGTATAATCGGGTGGGATTCTGCCGGTTTAGACAGGTTCGAGCGAACTGGATGTTAAATTTACAATTGGTTCACCGAACCAGCAGTTGAACCAACCAGCTGGCCCCACCCTGCCCCTCCCAGGAGTCTCCATGCGGCCCATTTTGGATACAGGTAAGAGCAGGGTCCACGTGGAAGTTCTGGAAGGGCAAAAAATGGGCTGAATTAAAAGTGCCAGAAGTTCAGAAATGGGCCTGTTTCCGCTTGTGGATGCCCTCCAGACCCTGGAGAGGCCGTTTTCACCCTCCCAGAAGCCTGAGGGAAGCTTCTGGACCCTGGGGAAGGTGAAACATCGCCAAACCAGAAATTGCGGTAGGCCACACCCATCATGGCCACGCCCATGAACCGGTTGCTGGGACTTTTGAATCCCATATTAAGGATAAGAAGTGGGAACATACACTTATTTTTCTTCTTCTAGTAAGTATTTGGCAGAGAGGACCTAATCTATCAAATATGCCTTGTCTTAATGTGGCTCTTATGCATAAAATAAATCTGCTTTAAATAATCTTAAGAATAAAAAGGAGTGTATATTGCTTTAAGATGGAGGAAGGGGCTGTTTAAATATCTTTTTCTAACTTGATTTTGTCCCCAGCTATTGTTCTTGTTTCTCTTCTCTTAATTTTACTGCTTTAATTTTACTGTTTCTCCTTGTTTAAGGTCTCCCCTCCCAATTCTTATATATTGAAAATGCTGACTTTTCAATTGAGCTGGTCATTTGCGTCTTTTAATTTACAGAATTGGCTCTGATTGACTGACTATATGTAGTCTAATTGGTGGTCTACAGGGTTGGTCTATCACACCTAAAATCTAGTGAAATATTTGTTTATCTAGAGCAGTGGTTCCCAAACTTTTTCAGTCCACCACTCCCTTGGTGCTACAAACTCATCCTTGGTGCCCCTCACCCAGGGGTGGGATTCAAATTTCTGTGGGTATGGCCTAATTTGAGGGTGTGGCTTGCTGGTCATGTGACTGGGTGGGCGTGGCTTGCTGGCTGGGCATGGCTTGCTGGTCACATGACCGGGTAGGTGTGATCTGGTGGTCATGTGACTGGGTGGGCGTGACCAGGTGACTGGCAAACCAAATACACGTGGTCCTCACTTAATGGCCGGTTGCTTAGCAAGTGTTCTAATTTATGACTGGCCTCCCCAGAGATACTTGACCTGTTTTTGGAGTTTTGACAGCCATGCACACACATACACACACACTCCCTCCTAGCCCTGCTGGAGCAGGTCATTGGACTAGAATCAGCAAAGCATCTCTGATTAGATTCTAGCAGTGAATAAAATCTAATCAGAGATGTTTTGCCAATTCTTGTTGATTTGTTTTATTTGTATCTCTTTATTTTATGTTGCTGAATTACATTGATGTGTGTCCCTTCTTGTGCACAACCCAGAAGCTTTTGTGATTCTTTGCAGCAAAAATTACCGACCTCTGGCTTTGCTCTACTCTTCAAACATGCTGACACTGCCGCGTTCTAGGTGCTGGCCCTGCAGGTCCACCCCATTGAGCCCACTGCACTGAAGAGACCTGCCCAAGCACGTCAAGTCAATGGGGGTGAGCCTGAGAGAGGGAAAGAGAGAGAAAGAAAAGAGAGAGAGAGAGAGAAGAAAGAGAAAAGGGAAAGAAAGAAAAAGGGACAAATGGAAGGAAGGGACAGAAAGAAAAAGAAATAAAGAAGGAGGGAGGGAGGGAGGAGAAAGATAATGAGATATCTATTCTAGTCCAATCACCTGCTCCAGCAGGGTTAGAAGGGAGTGTGTGTGTGTGTGTGTGTGTGTGTGTGTTGTACTTTACCAGTACATTTTGGTTTTTGCCTTCTTCAGAACTGGCACTGTAATACATTGGAGAAAAGTAATTTTTAGAATGGAGATCTGGTCCAATGGATCCTGTTTAAAGCCTCAACAAAATGTGAGAGCTTCCTGATAGTCTTGACCATGTTTTGTCCACAAAACCTTTAATAGAAGCCAAAGATGTTTCAATGTGCTGGGAAAAATGTTTCAATGTGGAAAAGGGCCTCAGTCTAAAATAGGCCTCATTTCAATCTGATGCATCAGGTCTCTCTGTCTCTGTCTCTCTCTGTCTCTCTCTCTCTCCCCCTCCCTCCCAGACTGGCTTTGCTCTACTTTCCCAATGTGCCTGCGGGGCTGGTGCTTTGAACATGGATGGATGGATGGATAGACAGAGAGAGAGATACAGACAGACAGAGACAGGTAGGTAGGTAGGTAGATTGGTAGATAGGTAGATAGGCAGGAAGGAAGGCAGACCTTTTGGATGAATGTATGGATAGGTAGGTAGGTAAGTAGATTGGTAGATAGGTAAGCAGGAAGATCCATATTGGTAGATAGGTAGGTAGGTAGACAGGAAAGCAGACAGATGGATGGATGGATGGATGGATGGATAGATAGATAGATAGATCTATATTGGTAGATAGGTAGGTAGACAGAAAGGCAACACCCCCCCAGAACACTGGGCCATATCTAATAAAATGAAATTCAATGTGGAGAAAAGTAAAGTCTTACACTTAGGCAAGAAAAACCAGAAGTACACATATAGACTGGGTGAAACCAGGCTCAATAGCAGTAACTGTGAGAGGGATCTTGGAGTCCTAGTGGACAACCAGCTAAATATGAGCCAGCAGTGTGCAGCAGCAGCCAAAAAAGCTAATGCAATCCTAAATTGTATTAACAGAGGGATACAGTCAAGATCAAGAGAAGTACTAATACCACTCTATAAAGCCTTAGTAAGACCACACCTAGAGCACTGCATCCAGTTTTGTTCACCACATTATAAAAAAGATGTTGAGACTCTAGAAAAAGTACAGAGGAGAGCAACCAGGATGATCAGGGGACTGGAGGCTAAAACATACAACGAACGGTTGCAGGAACTGGGCTTGGATAGTCTAGTAAAGAGAAAGACCAGGGGAGACATGATAGCAGTCTTCCAATATTTGAGGGCTGCCACAGGAAGGAAGGGGTCAAGCTATTTTCTAAAGCTCCTTGCCCTCGGAAGTTGTGGGAGCGCCATCAGTTGAGACCTTCAAGAAGAGATTGGACTGCCATTTGTCAGAAATGGTGTAGGGTCTCCCGCTTGGGTGGGGGGTTGGACTAGATGACCTACAAGGTCCCTTCCAACTCTGATTATCTGTATCAGCCCCCTGCAGCTGCCCCCTCTGCCCCTTCTCCAGCCCCCTGCAGCTGCCCCTCTGCCCCTTCTCCAGCCCCCTTTGGCATCCAATTTTGCAATGCCAACCTCCCCGGGGCAGCGATGCAGCCGACCTCACACTTTTTGCTTCAACCCAAGGTCCACTTCCATCGGGCCAAGCAAGGGGAAGTACTCTGCAAACGCTCAGAGACTCCCAACTTCAGTGAAGTGTTCTGCCCATCTTTATGCTCTGCCCAGGGGGAGGAAGGCGAGCAGAGGCAGCCCAGACCAGTGGAGGCAACGATCTCTCGGAAACCAAGCAAGCAGGGCTCGGTCGGAAGAAATGGGCTGCAGAGGGAGGCTAGGTTCTAGGTCCGGGACGGCCATGTAGAAGCGAACCGAGCCACGTGCCTTGGAGAGCTGCAGCTGCACCCACCCGCATCCTGCACGCAAGCCCAGCTGGCTGGAGAGTCAATGGGCTGCGTAGCCAGCAGTCACCGACAACTCGAACGCCCCCCCCCTGCCACCTCTTAGCACCCCCTTGCCGGTCCCCTTGCCTCTTACCGCCCCCTAAGGAATCCCACCGCCCCCCAGGGGGTGATACCGCCCACTTTGGGAACCACTGATCTAGAGAGAGCACATATAACCACAGGTGGAATTAGCTGGTTCTCACCGGTTTGCTCAAACCGTTAGTTAATTGTTTATGCAGCTCAGAGAACCAGTTAAAAATAAAGTGCAAGAGAGGTTCCCCCCCCCTCTCGCTTCAGTTAATAGGTCTGGGCAAACAACCAGAAACCACTTAACAGTTGCAGCTGGAATGCAGCCAGTGCATGCTGAATCAAGTCAATAAACAAGAGAAACTGACAGATTAGGGCAAGGAAACCCATCAATCACCCATCTAGGGATGGGATTAACCTCTTCCCTTCAGGAAGAAGGTCAAGAGTACAAACATTATAAAAAGTATTAAGTGACACTTCTGTGATCAACTGATACTCCCTGGAGTTCCCCAAGACCTTTTATAGCTGCTACAGTGTTGGCTACTTCTTGTTTCTTCCTGGGGGAAAAGATACAGGAGGGGACAATGATGCAGCTTGATAATACAAGCCATGAATTTTATACATGTGTGGTCCAGCCAGCTGTATTGCTTCTGCTGTGAAGTACCCACTTTAGAACATAGAGAACATAGAATAATAGAGTTGGAAGGGTTAATGGCTTTTGGCAGCACAATTAATCAGTGGAACAACTTGTTTCCAGAAGTTGTAGATGCTCCAACACTGGAAATTTTAAAGAAGAGATTGGATAATCATTTGTCTGAAGTGATGTAGGGTTTTCTGCCGAAGCAGGGGGTTGGACTAGAAGACCTCTAAGATCCTTTCCAACTCTGTTATTCTATTATAATCTAAATGTTGGAACAGTGCTATTTTATTGTGAGTTGGACTAAGTAGAAATTTCCTAAGGATGAGACCAATCAAGTTGGCAATGCCCACCCAGTCACATGACCCATTTCCCACAGAAAACACTGGGAACCACAAAATCTGGGTAGGTGTGGCTGGGGGAGATCATGTGATTGAGTGGGAGTGACATTGAGTTGGCCACGCCCACCCAGTCGCTTGACCACCAAGCCACACCCACCAAGCCATGCCCACAGAACTGGTAGTAAAAAAAAAATAATCCCACCACTGCATATAAATAACATAGATTGAATAAATAAGGGGAGGTTATACAGCCTTGTCTTATTTCTTTGTTGACTTGAGCTATTCTCTTTCAACATGTTTCATTTGTACTGAGGGTTGCTGACCTATTTTTGTGTGAGGGCAATAAGATGTTCTGTAGTTTCCATTTTCCTAAGGATATTTCATAGACATGGTCAACCCACTCAAAGTCCTATCTATAATCAATAAAGCACAAATTGAACATACACCAATTTTTAATGTGTCTTCTTTAAATTTTTCTAAAGCTAGCAGGAATATCTGTCTTATTCCTTTCCACATAAAGCTCTCATTTGTGTCAGAAAATCCAAAGGTATACTTTTCTAGTATATGAAATTAAAGATATTGTGTAAGAATTTGTACATACTGTTAATTCTCCTTTGTTGTATTAATAAATAGACTGATATCTTTCAATCTATTGACTTCTTCAGATTTTCAGGAATATTTTGGTTATAAGGGCCTTTACAGGTTCTTGTTCTGTTTCTTGTTATAGTTTGGTAGTTATTTCACCAGTTAGCAGCTAGCAGAATAACAGAGTTGGTAGGGATCTTGGAGGGGATCTTCTAGCCAACCACAATTTCTGAAGGCAAACCATTCCGTTCTTGTAGTGTTACAACTTGATAATGTCTGGATTACTAATCTAACTTCATCTTCTAATATTAGAGGTTCTTTATGTAAGGAATATCTCCTCAGGTGTCTGGTATGTTGATATTTGTACTATAGACAATTGTACATATACTTTGTTAAAAAAAATTTGAATCAGTTACTATTTGTCCATGGGCATTCTTTGACATATCAATTCAAATTTGAATCCTCCTTTTATATTCAGGCATCTTTCGGAAGACTTTCATTGTTTTCCCATGTCTTCTTTTCTATGATATCTACTGAGGTTGTTACAACCCTGTTTCTTGTCTCTTTTAACAGTTTTCTAAAATTCTTTGTTAAATATCTTCTTGAGAGTTTTATCTTTCTCAGCTTTGACTTTACTTTTCTTGGCAATTTCCAGTTTCTTCTGACATACATTTTGCTTTCTTCTGTTTCTTGATCTTTGTCAGGTTTTTTTCACATTCTTCCTTAACAACCTTTTTTATTTCATTCTATAGTTCCTTGGGACTTCAAAATTATTTCTGATATTCTCCTTGAAAATGTTGGGCATGTGCTGAAACTGGTTGGCTTTGTTCTTCCTTTTTAGCTTATCATATTGTGGAAACTGTTATTAGTTTTATTTTTCTGCTTTAGTTTGACTTGGAACTTGCACACAAGCAGTTCTTCTCACGTTTTTGTTGTTATAACTGAACTCTTCTACCTCTTTCCATCAACAATACAGTCCATTTTATATATAACGTGTGTAGCAGTGGTGGGATTCAATTTTTTTTACTACCGGTTCTGTGGGTGTGGCTTATTTGGTGTGAGTGGCTTGGTGGTCATGTGACTGGGTGGTCATGGTCAACTCAGTGTCACTCACGTCAAGGGGTGTCTCGCCTGGCCCCACCCCTCCCAGCCATTTCTTGTCACACCCAGCCTCAACGTATCTATAGTTAGTTCTGTTGTTCACCTTTTTTTGACTTTATTATCTACATATTATAGATGTACTTTCTTTCTTTTAAACAAATTTTATTCAATTTTTCACATAAATACAAAAAGCTCTTTTTAGTGGACAACCTATTTCCGAGTCATCACTTTTACATACAAATATGACAGTAGTTATACATTCATATATGCATACTTAATTCTATTATTACCTTTTCCATTTCAAACTTTCAGAAAGGAGAGAAACAAGCAAATTAATCCTAGTCTCTTACATTAATCTCAATCAAAACATATTTTCGTTTCATTTCAATTATTTCAAATATAATCCTTTAATATTTATTTTAAAAAAAATAACAATATATGTTTGCCTAATAAAAAAAAGTTACCAATGACTCTCCTTCCTTTTCATAGTCTGTATTAGCTTATTAATTTAAGTAGTTCTTTAATCTGTCATATTTTCTTTCCATCACACATTCTTTCTATAGATTCTAGATTAATACAAGTTTTAACACAAAAGAAAAAGAAACAAGTATAGGTTTCCCCCCTTTTACTGCTTTGAGTGTGACACCTGAGTGGTTAAAATATACCTTTATTCCCTCATCTTAATTCCCAATAAACCATTATTTTTAAGTAATTACAATAATAATCATTACATCTTTTCGTTTGGTTTCTGCAACATATTTTTCCCCCTTAGTTTTATTTCTAATTTCAAAAGAAGTAAAAAGGAAAAAATTGACTATTCAATTTCTGGTCACTGATATTGACCTCATTTTTAAACATCTTCACATCCATTTCAATTATTACAATTTCTTCAATAAACCTTAACTTTTCTTTTGAGAATAAAAATAATGATAAATATTCATCTAATAGGAGTTATCAGTATCTATCCCTCCTTTAATAATCTATATTACCCTATTTTCTAAGTATTTTTTAAATTGCAAATATATTCTTGCTACCCCTTGTCACCCAGCAGAATCCCCTTTTTAATTCATCAACAATTATCTCTGAAAAAGCGATTTCTTTTCATCATTTTACTATTTCTGTAGTTCTTTATTTCATGGACCTGTTTCTTACTGCTCTCCTCCCCCTCTTTTTCCCATATATTTTCTCATTCCGGTTTATATCCCTCTCTTTCTTGATACCTTCCTTTCCCCTTTTCTGCTGGATCTTTCTACCACTGGTGTGTAGTGTACGTGTGTTATGTTGACTAATTTCTACATTATTGGCACATTCTTCAATCTGTTGATAGATATGATAAGACATTCTTTTCTTTCCTATGTTTTTCCTCCTAACCCATTATTTAGTACTATAACTTCAATCACTTTATCTTATCTATCCATGAGGTTTTTTGGGTAAAAAACACAAGTGATTTACTATTGTCTTCTTCCATGCAGTAATGAAATGATGCCTTTTGCTGTGTTACTAAAGTGTTTGTCATCTTCCAGCATCACAGCTTCCTAATATAGATGCCTGCTTGCATTAACTGGGCAGCTGGAATGACCTTCATGTCTTAGCTGTTGTGAGTATATATTCTTAATGCACATCCAGGCATTCTTCATGTTCTTCTCAGGCACCTTCCTTCTATACAACAATGAGTGTAACATAGGATGAACCCCAATTCTTGCGGTCAAGCTATTTCTTAATGCTATATGTCAGTGATTCTCTACCTGCAGTCTGTGTACCCCTGTGGGCCATAATGTCATCATAGGTGGTCTGTGAAGGCTTGAAGAAATGTTATGATTTAAACCTTGAGTTGAGTCTTGGGGATTCATGGCCACAAAAGGTATTTAAAGGGGGCTCATGGTGAAGAAAAGGTTGAGAACCACGGCTATGTGTTATATAACTTATGTGAGAAATTTAAAGTGGGATTGTTTTAATGCTAGTGAGGATGCTCAAGCCTGTCTGAATAGAAAGCGTAGTTATGGTTAGAGAGGGTGGAGCACCTCAGATTTATTGCCCCAAAGAAATTTTTGAACACTTTTACCAAAGTGCTTTAAATTGTTAGGGATAGACATGGTTTTTATGTTTTTTTGTACAGTACTGCATGATACTGAAGCAGAGCATATTCCCAGTAATCATTGTTTAAGTGCTATAATTTTATTTACTTTTACAGAATTATGGAAGCTACAAAGAATACGGTCTGTGAATTATACAAGAGAAGCCTCTATGGAGTGTTCTCAAAAGTGAAGCAGGCTTTATTTTTCACTGATGCTTCTGCATGTCAGAAAGAGCTATGTTTTGGCAATCAGTCAGTTTTGACTCTGGAAACAGTTTAGGATTATTATTTTTTTGCACGCATTTATATATTATTAGCACAATGACTTGTTCTACATTAGAGAAGCCATTTCCAGGAGTTTAATGAGAACTAAATAGGCGATAGGAAGAGGTGGCACTTAATCTCTTTCTTATATATTTCTTTTGAAAGATTGTGACATCCTGCAATCACCTATTTCTCTCTAGCTTCCTGCCCATGTGCCCCAGATATAATTTATTTTGTTTTTTCTTGCTGATAGCTGTATCCCAAAAGCAAGTGAGATAATATTTCCATAGTTATATACATTTTCATAGGAAGAAAGTAGAAATTTTCTGGGAACCTTTTAGTCCCTTCTGTATTATTAGTAATTCAGAATGTTGTTAGGCTTTTTGAATGTTTGCTATATGATTTTATTGTTGCAAGCTATCCTGAGCACCATGTTTTGAAGAGTAAAATTGTAAAAATAAATGTGTGTGGGATTTCTTTGAGAGGGTCTGATTTCTTGTTAATGGTTTCGAAAATAAGTTTTATTTGTTTGACTTCTGTATTTTTAAGGTAAAATTCAGAAACTTAAAATCAATAATTATTTTGGTAGAGAAGGGAATGTAATATTCACATTCACAACTATAATCACCCATTGCATAACTAGTGGCACGTCACATACTGTAATATCTAAATTTGAAATTTGAGATCTCTCATTGTATTTATTTTCCAATCCAATATATTTTGCCTGGCACATGAAACATTTAGCAGAACTTGGAAGTTAGAATAGAAGACAATCGAATAGAATGAGCTGGAAGGGACCTTGGAGGTTTTCTAGTCCTTGGTCAAGCAGGAGAATCTATACCATTTCAGATAAGTAACTGTCTAGTCTCTTCTTAAAAACCACCAGTGATAGAGCACCCATGACTTCTGAAGGCAAGCTGTTCCCCTGGTTAATTGTCCTCACTGTTAGGAAGTTTCTCCTTAAACTTTGCTCATATTTGTGCATCCCTTACATTCTTTAAAAGTATCATTTACTTTGCATTTAGCCTAAGTAAATAAAATTCATTTCAGTACATTTCAGCTCTCTCTGTTCTTTGAAATTTAACATAGTTAACCCAAAGATTTCTTATCCTTATCATGAGAATAGCATCTGTTTTTTTACTATAGGCCTCACCTGTTTTACTTTGAGAATGACTGTAAGACTTTAGGAAGTAGGGCAGAAAATCAATCTACATCACAATATTATATATGACATTTTGATGATATAAATAGTTCACATAACAATGCAGAGTGCTGGATTTTACTCACGTTTGCTTGGTCTAAATAGCTAACTTGATATCTATTAATTAGTGCAGATTTTTATGTCTCCCAGTTATATGCATCTTGCCTTTGGCATATATTCATATATTCTCTGTCTTCACAGAGGGGGAAAAATAGTCTTTTTGATAGTAGTACAGGTAGTCCTCGACTCACAACAGTTCACTTAGTGACCTTTCAAAGTTACAGTGGCACTGAAAAAAGTGACTTATGAACATTTTTCAGTTATGACCTTTGAAGCATCCCCATGATGATATGATCAAAATTGAGGTGCTTGGCAACTGGTTCATCCTTATGACCGTTGCTGTATCCCAAGGTCATGTGATCATCTTTTGCAAGAGAAGCCTGAGAAGCAGAATCAATGGGGGAGCCAGATTCACTTAATAACCAGGTTACTAACTTAACAATTGAAGTGACTTAACAACTGTGGCAAGAAATGCTGCAAAATGGGGCAAAACTCAGATCAAATATCTCAAGTAACAGAAATTTTGGGCTCAATTGTAGTTGTGAATTGAGGGCTACATGTAGTTATAGCAGCAGCAAAATTGAGTTTACAAAGAACATATTTTAAATGTCCAGGGGATACAATTCTGTGTGTAGTGGCTGATAATTAATGCCTCTTTATTGGTTGAAAAATCAGATAGTCTTTACAGCAAATGTTGGGCTAGAATGTATTACCATCCTAGCATTCATTACACAGTTTTGAGAAGTTTCAAAGAATTGTGATGTTGAGAAAGACAGTCTTTAGAAGAGGTTTTTTTTTTTGCAGAATAATGTATGATTTTTAACTCTTCCTAATATTTCCCATTAGGCGATCAAGTGTCCCTATAGAATTGCCGAGATACTATCCATTTTATCATGATTATCATATTATTTGAAAAGATTAAGTGGTAAAGCCTTCTTCAAGTCACATTTAACTTTTGATGGCTCTAATAGCATGGAAGTAATTTGTGATTGCTTTCCTCTAGAGCAAAAGTGGGGAACTGTGGCCCTTTTATGACTTGTGAATTTCAACTCCGAGAATTCCTGAGCTGGCCACAAGTTCCCCACCTCTGCTCTAGAGCATTTCTTTGACTCCACAGTCTGATTTACAGGTGCAAGTTTTCTGGTGGGCTTTCTCTTTCTCAGATATTAAACAGATCTGATCCTATTTATTTTCCTAATGCTAGTTCATTTTGTATTGTTAAGATAATCTAATATTATAAATGATTTAATCTGCAAAATGGAGCCTACTTGAGAAAAAGAAAGAAAAACAAATTAATAAAGGTTGTGTGATTTGCTTAACATTCATGTGCAAATGTGCATTCATTAATGAAAGCAACTCACCATGTTGTTTCTAGAAGCTCTTAACCTTTATTGCTATAACCACAG
>NW_020769469.1:222730-245524 GCF_900518735.1 Pseudonaja textilis
TCCTTCCTTCCTTCCTTCCTTCCTTCCTTCCTTCCTTCCTTCCTTCCGTATTTATAATATACAGTATGTAAACCCTGTCTTGGAGCAGGGCAATTTGCTTTTTACTCCGTATCTAGCAGTACATAATAATCAATACAATAAACACATAAGTTGCAACTGAAAATTGGACATCAAAAAAGCTTGGCAAATAAAGCCAGCATAAAAACACACAAAAGACAAACTTAAAATAAATTAATTCCAATGCAAATTATTTCAGACCTATTTAAATGCTACCCAAGAGGGCTTGGCAAACAATGTTCTTAGTTTTCTATGTCATTATTTCATACAGTTTTACAATAAGAGCAATTGTACCATATTGAACAATCCCAGTCTATATATCTGTTTTAGTGAAGCCTTTATCTTAAAGTTTACTGGGATAGCCGAAGAGGTCCTTTTTTAAAGAAACCATAATTTCTTTTTAGATTACTGCCTTGAGACCAATTTTATTTATTTATATATTGATCACCCAAGCCTGAAATGATTCTGTGAGGCTTAACAAGTAATATACATGTAAAAGCATAAAAGATACAGCTACGTATTCAAAGCAAGAATAAAACAAAACAAAGCATGCAAAAGGGGCTTTACAATCATCCTGTCACATAACTAAAGGACATAAAGGTTGGATATGCAATAGTTATCTTTAAATCATTCTCTAAGGCAAAAATTGTCTGTTTTTTTGCTAGAACAATTCTAGGTGAAAACAAGCAAAACAGTATAAAAAGACTTATTTAATATGATGCAGAATTTCTATACTGAAATAATTAATGAGGATCTTGTATCAAGTTTTTGTAAATAATGCATTTAAAAGTATCTATTCTATCTGAAAGGAAGACTGTCAATTTCAGCACAAGCTGTTTTACCTTTTATACTGTTTCTAATTTCATATTCATTTATGTCATATTTGACATATTTTTATAAGCAGACACTCTGAGATAACACTGTTTTGTTTCCCCACTATAAAGTAAACTTACATCAAACAATGTTATCAATGTACACATACTTGAGTTACATCATGTCCACACAAAAATCATCACAATGATGGAATTCCCAATTATAACTTCAAAAAAGGCAACTATGATCTTATAAACAACGATCTCTCATCCCTTGATTGGCAATTTCTATTAATTGGATGCAATACTGTCGAAGACCATTACAACATATTTTTACTTGAAGTCAAAAGAGTCATCAAACTATATGTACTATTAACAACTCCCAAAACCAGAAAAAACAAATTACCCATAACAATAAGGAAGCTTCAATCCAAAAAGAAATCACTTTGATGGAAAAACAAATCTGGTCATGTTGCCAACTTCAAAAGCTGTTACAAAAATTTCAAAAGCCGATACAAAAATTTATGCCACCAGATAAAAACTGAATGCACTAATTCTATATGTGGAATTGAATTAATATATATGGAATTGAATTAAACAAGAAAACCTTCTACGCACCAATTCTACCCGCACTTTCTACAGTTTTGTAAACAACAAATTAAAAGACTCAAGGTCCATCCCACCCCTGAAAGGACCTAATGGTAAAGACTGCAATGACGACACTATTAAAGCCACATTCTTTGGCTCAGTATTTGTAAACAGCAATGGATCATTCCCAGTATTTCCTAGTCGAACCACAGACAACTATAATGATCTAATATATATTGATTTTACAGAAGACAATGTTGAAAAAGCACTACGCAATCTAAAACCATCTCTATCTATTGGACTGGACGGAATATGTGCCTACTTCTTAAAAAAGCTATCAATTGCCATAGCCGAACCTCTAAGCATAATCTTTGAAAAATCTTTCAGGACCAGCTCCTTGCCAAAACTATGGTCATTAGCCATGGTCATCTCCATCTTCAAAAAGGGAGACCCCAGCCTAGTCGAAAATTACAGACTAATCTCTTTATGCTGCGTCACCTGTAAAGACATGGAATCAAGTATTAACCAATCCATCATCCTCCACTTAGAAACAACCTATTCTCTAATAAACAATTTGGTTTTAGTAATCTGCAACTCTTACACTGCAAAAACATATGGACTACACAACTCGATCAGGGCAAAGCAATAGACACAATCTACATAGACTTCTGTAAAGTCTTTGATTCAGTGGTACACAACAAACTACTCCTAAAACTAAAATCTTATGGTATCTCTGGACACCTGCATTACTGGTGTCCAGTAAAACACACAACAAATGGTCAAAATTGGGAGCGTCCTATAAAATTCTGTACCTGTCAACAGTGGTGTCCCCCAAGGAAGTGTTCTAGGACCAACTCTCTTCATACTCTACATAAATGACCTCTGTGATCATATCAAGAGCAATTGTGTTCTCATCGCTGATGATGTAAAGCTATTCAACACCACAGACAATACTGCTACCCTTCAAAAAGACCTTGATTATGTATCAGAATGGTCAAGCAAATGGCAACTTCAAATCTCAACAAATAAATTATCTGTCCTACATATTGGCAAAAAAAATCAGAAAATAAAATACAGGCTGAATAGTCAAGACCTTGTTGATAATCCAAATTCTGTCAAGGAACTTGGAGTACTCATCTCTAATGACCTAAGTGCTAGAGCCCACTGTAACTACATAACCCAAAAGGCATTAAGAGTTTTGAACCTAATCCTACGTAGCTTTTTCTCTGGTAATATCACACAACTAACTAGAGCATACAAAACATTTGCTAGACCAATATTCGAATACAGTTCATCAGTCTGGAACCCACATTACATATCTGATATTAGCACAGTTGAGAAAGTCCAGAAATATTTCACAAGAAGAGTTCTCCACTCTACTCATTGTAGAATACCTTATGCCACCAGACTCGAAATTCTAGATATAGAAAACCTAGAACTACGCCGCCTTCAGTCTGATCTAAGTATAGTATATAAAATCATACATTGCAATGTCCTACCTGTCAATGAACACTTCAGCTTCAACCATAACAACAGAAGAGCAAACAATAGATAAACTCAAGATTAATCGCACCAAACTTGATTTCAGGAAATACGACTTCAGCAACAGAGTGGTCAGTATCTGGAATACTCTACCTTACTCTGTGGTTTCTTCCCCAAACCCTCAAAACTTTAACCTTAGACTGTCTACTATTGACCTCATCCCTTTCCTAAGAGGTCTGTAGGGGGCGTACATAAGCGCACCAACATGCTCACCATCCCTGTCTTATTGTTTCTTTTATTTTTAATTTTTCTTATATGTATCCATGTATTCATAACTATGTTTTTACTTATACTTATTATCTTGTAAGCAATTGACAAAAATAAATAAATAATAAATAAAAAAAAATGTTCTCAAACTTTGTATTCTTTGTATTCTCCATCTTTGCCTTCATTTGTGAGAATGGAAACTTCTTTCCCCTTCTGGAGACCTGAGTATCTAAGTATCCAACAAAGAATTTATGACTCTAAATACATTTCCTGTTATGTCGTGGGTCTGACTTCTACTGATATAATATCACTAGATGCTAAGGTCAGAATTGAGGGGTAGGAATGTAAAGATAATTTGTCCTTGGCTTTACCTTTAGCTTGTTCTTTCCTGAACATTTCTTGTTTACTGGCCTGTGATTAGATCCTTGTTCTTGGATATATTTTGTGTTTTGTGTTGTGTTGTCTTTTGATTAATTCAAATTAGACTGTATAGGGGATGCTTTCTCTGCTACAAACCATAAGCATACCAGAATGTACTTTAAATGTCTCTTGCTTTTCAAAAAGGAATTTATAAACAAAATAGCAGTTTAATCCCTTTTGACTAATAGCTTTAGGAATCATTTATATGAAAGCACTTGGTGATTTGCAAATGGGCTATCAGTACTGTTCACACATTACTGTTAATGTTAACACATTAATATAATAATATAAACCAATTGCGTGAAGACCTGATATCATTTCCCTGGTTTTGTATTAGAGTTGTATATATTCATTATGCATTGTAAAATATGATTTGAATGTTATGCCATCTGCAGTCACACAAAGTCATATCTTCCCTATGAATAAGAAAAGATTGTAATTGGCCATTTCCTCTGTGTAAATCTAAATGTTAAAGTTCATTTTTATATATACGTATACTCACAGATCTTTGTGACTAGTTAAGCAGTCACATTGCAAATATTAATAACTGAGGAACAAGTACATATATTTTCAAGTGTTATGTGAAAGCAGTCACAAGATTTAAAGACTATCAAGAGCCTGCAGCAGTGGGGCTTGAGATTGAGTAGGAATGGTTGCAACCATTTGTATTCAAATTTGGTGAGCAAAATTGCTCACCAAAGCCTTCCCAACCTGTTGTGAGCTGGATGTCACCAGCAGAGAGGTGGTATTCAACAGGTTCTGACCAGTTCTTGGGAACCGGTAGTGAAAATTTTGAGTAGTTCGGAGAACCGGCAAATACTACCTTTGACTAGAGATTTTACAGTATCCTTCCCCTGCCATGCCCACCAAGCCATGCCCACAGAACCGGTAGTAAAAAATTTGAATCCCACCACTGGTCACCAGGATCTCTTGTATTGGCAGGTAATTAAAATATTTCCTTAGTAAATTGCAACATAGGCTTCTGTGCAGAATGCAGGTGATTCCAAGAACAAAATGTGAGAAATGCAGGCATTTAGATCAACTTGTACCTGTCAACAGCTTAAATGGTTGGGCTGGACCCAAATATTTTGCTGCCTAAGGCAATAAAGCAAATTGTGCTTTCTACTCTATTCAAATTAAGTTGCATAATACCAAAGGCAGGAAATACCAGAAATAATGTTCTCTGAACTTGGCAGTTAAAATCCATCAATACTTAACAGTTTGCCATCTGTGTATTTATCCCAGATCTCTTTCTTCAGACAACTGTCTCAATTTGCACAATAGTAAGGATGATTCCAAAGACTATCTGTACAATTGGGACCAAAATAGTAAGAACAAGGCAGTTGTTTCGTGAGTCACATCTGATTTTACAATATTTTTGCCACAGTTATTAAGTGAATCACTGCAGTTGTCATGTGGTCATTAAGTGAATCTTTATTAACTTCGCTTGTAGGGAGCCAACTGTGAAAGTTGCAAACAGTAATCTCATGATCATGGGATGCTGCACCTATTGTAAATACACACTGGTTGGCAAAGGCCCAAATTTTGATCACATGATTGTGAGGATGCTGTGATGGCCATAAGTGTGAGGTCCATCTCTTTTGTAGTGCTGTTGTAACTTCAAACAGTTTTTAAATGAACAGTTGTAAATTAAGGACTATAGATTCTTCCTCATAGCTAACTGCATAAGAGTGAAATAGTGAAATGGTTGGATGTTCAGTAGAAGAATTAATATTGGGTGCAAGCAATTCTGAAAGAGAAAAGAATAAAACATATTAGCCTATACTTTTACTTAGTTTCTTTTTTTTTCGGATTAATTTTAGAATTGATTTCTCTTCAGTCCATTTCTAGAACCAGTTATGAACTTGGCTTAAAAGAGCTACATAAAATATAACATACATTTTGCATGCTGCACATGTTTTCTTCTACTACACAGTAATTGCAAATATAGTTTGTTTTATTTCTTTAATGTAGATAATACATATAATTTAATGATTATATTAATATACATATTTGAGTTGGAAAAACATCATTATATTCTCTTGTCACATATGGATGTTTATGAAAAAATAAATCATTAATCTTTTTTTAATATAAATTTTATTTGGGTTTGCACAAAAACATAATACAAATAAAACATCTTTTTTTGAGAATAGAATGATCTCAGGTTATCACTTCTCCATACAGACACAAACTCAATGTCATATTCATCTTTGTGTTCTATTCCATATCTTATTACTATTTTAACATTTTCTCCATAATTTTTCCCCTCCCTTGGTTTTCTCAACTTTATTTTTAATTATCTCATATCTAAATTCAATTATATATCTTTTTCTAAGTTTCAATGTCTTTCTAATCATTATGTTTATACTGTTGTCTGTCCTGTTTCAATTTCATATTATCTTTTCTCATTAAACAAATTTTCCCCTGTAATTACTAATTGGAGTATGACACCTTTATATCTTTTAATTTTATCTATTCAACTCTTATTTAAACTTAAATTTATGCCTTTAAAATTATAATATTCAATATAGTACATAACTTCCAGTCAAATTCTGCTTGGTACATTCTTAAAATACACACTAGGTTCACATATATATAAACATTCCATTCCAATTCAATTCTATCATTATTATTAGTTAGAATCTTAACATCTTTAACAATTCTTTTCAGTTTGAATATCATACTTCCTTGGAACACTTATAAACTTTCCATAATTAATTCCCTTTTTTCGTATTTTTCTTCACTTATAGTTTTATAAATCATTAATAATAATTAAAATGTTCCCATCCTTTCCTAATTTCATTCTCTCATTCTCTTTATTTCATTTATTTATTAACAAACATTCGTTAATCATTAATCTTAAGTGATAATGTTTCAACATTAATCTTGAGTCCAGCATTACTACTTGTACTAGGTTTCATTTTCTGTATGAAAGCAGGCTAGAAACACTGAAAATAAACTCAAGAGTACAGGGATATGATTAATTCCTTAGGATATTGCTTATGTTGCTTTTTAAAAATTTGCCTATATCATGCTTTCCATTTACTCAAGGTGAAATACGTAAGACTGTTTTCTAAATTTTCCCTAAACAACAAACTTGTAAACTAGATTTGACTGGGAGAGTAATTACCATGGCTGAAGATGGGCTTAAACTTGGCCCTCAATATCTTAACTGTTATGCAGTTCTCCATCTTTAATTGCTTCACGATTCTTGAAATGCTTTCCATGTAACCTGATTGTCATATAGTTTGGCCTGTCATTACTCTCTTCATGAATTGCCTAATCATGGATGGAGGAGCAATATGAATTTCCCAAATTCTTCAACACACCTTAAAATGCACATTGTCTCCTCAAATATGGGTGGAGTCATACATGTGATTTGGTGCTAAGTGGAGAATACACAATGAAAGGAAGGGCTCCTATCACTCTTCTGTCATGCCTTTTCAGCTCCAGTTTCTATGACTTTATGAACTGATGCAGCTTCAGTTGCTCCTGCGAATATGCAATAGCATAAATCGGAAATTATGTTTGTGGCTTATTGAGTCAGCAAATTGCGTCCATGAACTTGTTAAGAAACAAGCTAAGAATAAGTTAAATAAATTTGTGGGCTCCTGATGCCTGAAATAATTGGAGAGGCAATGGAAGCTTCTACTGAGTAACTATTTCTAAATAATATTTAGAAAATGTTCCTGGCCTCATTTGTCCATTTTTTGAAAGCTGCATTGATATTTTAGATGTTTCTTGAACAGCTTTAAATATTGAACTTAATGGATTTGATATTTAACATTATTTTAAAATCCATCTATTCGGAAATGGGACCAAATTAATCCTGACAGCATTGCTAAAACAATAATCTAACCTTTGTTTTAGATAATAGCACATTTCAGATAATCCTTAAGCATGAGGAAAATGTGAATTGTTATCTGATCTATTCTTTCAGTTAATGTCTTTCTTTCAATGACAATACTTCTTATAATAGGAATACCTTTGCAAATTTTAAGCAGATATCTAAGGGTCTTTTTGTGTAGGGGTGGGGGGATTGAAGAAATACTACAGAACTGATTTTCTTACAGAAGAGAGAATGAACAGTCTTGCCCTTTTCGTGATATATTCCTGCTGACATGATTTTCAGAAAACAATGAATTGTACCTCTTTAATTTTTATTTAGACAGCACAGAATAAAGAGCACATACAGGTGCCTGGGACAGAGAAATAGAACCACAGAGGTAGAGCAGCAATTATTGAGATCTAGCTTAGTTATTGTGATTAGGGAGATTGTTTCTGATTTTTGAATAGGTCAGAAATATTTATTTGTACACTTTGAGTTGTTTGTTTATTATTCTCATGTTAACAGATGCAAATAAATGAGGTTTTCATTTAGTTGCATAGTAATTCTGCACGTAAGAGTTGCCCAATAATTGTGCACACATAGATATTCTCCTAAGAAAGCCAAAAGCTCACTTTTACTTTCTTAAATATTCATGTTTGAGATTTATTGACATTTTGGATTGACCAAGAGCATTATAGTTGTTCAATAATAAAATTAATCCTCCAAAATACAACTTGCCTAATAATTGTGCCCACAGTGCAAAAGTGAACTGAAATAATGTCATTTGTGTAAAGTGTTCCTATTCTGAAAATTAGAACAGTGCCTTATTATTATTCAACATCAGATGTTATCCTTTTTTTCCTTTTTCATACTGTTAAAAACTTTTTTTTATGTATGTATGTATGTCGGTCGGTCGGTCGGTATATATATATGGATGGATGGATGGACAGAAAATCTCTTCTACAGCAAACATCACAAAAGTATATGTGATAAACAATTTCTTAGTCAACTCCTCCACTCAGTAAGCATAAAAACTCCATATTGATTTGTAGCCCATACCTGCTCTTCATTGTTTTCTCCTTCATTCCAAATATTATCTTTTGCAACATTAGGGGAGGCGTGTAGATCAGAAATAAATGATATCTTTTTAGCTGTTGAAAGACTTGCATCAAAGACATTTGCCATTCATTATGTATGTTCCCTGTGTTATTAAAAATAGTTGGAAGAAAAATTATTATTATGCTTTCAGAAATGTTACTCATGTTACTTCTTTTTATACTTCGACCTACGGGACACTTGATTATTTTTGCTAATCAAGGAAACTTCCTTTTGATTTAATAGTAAGTTCTGTCTTATATAAATGAATGGAAATGTGTAATTTTGTGAAGTTTTTAACTGGCCTCTTTTGTAGTCAGGAATAATTACATGCTTAATTATGCTTATTAAGGATTTGATTATGAGATTGCTTTGGAGGAATGTGTTGTGGGAATGAAAATTTCAACGGCTGTTGAATTATGAACAGCAATTTGGGAAAGGTACAATTTTGTTTTTGTTCATGTTTGACATGCTATAATTCCACTTTGTTTAGATCTGAAATACTAATGACTTAAATCCATTACATGTGTAATACATGGATAGTAATTCCATTGTTTAAAATAATACATCAGTGATAATTCCTTTTCAATTGCATCAGTATCCATAAACATATTTCTCAGTATTTAGAAATATGTCATCGAATGCTATATACTTTTTCATGTTTTTCATAGCTATCATCTATAATAGCAAGTTTTACCAGCTGAATTTGTACTAAAATATGTTTGCATACCGGATTGTATTTTTACTGTGTTATGCGCTGAGTTTGTATGTTCAATTTCAGCACATCAATTGCTATAGTGCAGAGTAACTAGATTTGTGTTTGAATGGATATGCTTGAAGGCAGATATGGTATTTTAAACTAACAATGTCAATTCTCTGCCAAATTTAAAGATGTTGATATTTGCTGTAAAATAAATTTCATATTTTTTTCTACAAATGATGATAATTTATTATTTTATTCATTCAATCATATCCAACTCTTGGAGATTCTATGGGCCAGGTGTCTCCACATCTTCTGATCCTATAAATACTATGCATTAAAAATGTAGTGACCAAGCATAAGCGCATCAGTGAATTGCTTATGGTTGCTTGCTATTGTAATTGAGTTATAATAGATCTTATTGAATAGATCTCTCTTTGGATAAGGAGATTTTTCCAATCGGCTTGCTCTTCTTCTGTTCACTTCTATAAGTTAAGTCCTGTGGTACAGATACAAAGAATGAATTATATTAGAGTACAGCATTATGAAAATATGAATCTAAAGGAGAACAAATGTTATTCTTTGTCTTTCAATTTCACACATGTGGGTCTTGCATCTAGGCAGATTTTGTTTGGAGTCTTGTGAGCTGACTTTGAGTTGTACTGATGGAATTGACACACTTCTCTCTTTGATAGCAGTGGTTCCCAACCTCTCAGTCTCCATAGACTGGCAGCAGCAGAAGTGGGTAGGCAGGGGATGGTTTCATGCATGCACCTGCTTGCACAAATGGAGCTTTGCACAGTCAGCCACCACTTGCATGACCCAGTTCCCAACAGGCCATAGACCAGTACTAGTCTCTGAACTGGGGGAGTGGGGACCCTTGTTTTAGAGTTTATGGAATTATTGATTGGACTCCTGTCCTTCTAAAAGTATCTCGTTTTGCCTTTCACAACTACAGCAACTGTAATCTTTATTCTCCTAGGATATATTCTCCCTTTATTTATCTGCTTTGTTTTATTTTACTCTATTCTACTTGAGGTTTTTTAACCATAGAGAAATATTTGGGGAAAGCCATCCTTGGTTCTCTTCTGAACTTAGCTTTATTTGTGAAATAAGTATTGTACAATTAACCTTCTTCTCAAAGGACCCATTTTGCTTCACAGAAGATTACATTACAGATTTTTGTTCATGTTGTCGAACTTGACATCTAGAAACTCCTTGTTATTTTTCACATTCTTTTAGATTAGAGTCTTAAAGGAGCAACTGCTTGCTTTTTTTTATTGGTTTTTAAAACAGACATAAACAAACAAAACATAAAAACATCAAGCCAACTTCTATATGTATACATACAGTGTGCCGGTTGGTTTACAAATTGTTTTGTGCTTCCATTTCGTAGTCTTCAATTACAATTACATTGTATATAATCTCGTATTTTCAATCAAAAATTAAATACCTTAGTATCATT
Source organism: Pseudonaja textilis (assembly GCF_900518735.1). The sequence continues at coordinate 233,449 of NW_020769469.1, forward strand.
ATTAATCAATCATTTGACTATGCTTTTATTCATTCATGTTTTACAAGATAATCATAATTTACTTAATTTGTTTTATAACAGTTCATATTATCATCCCAAATCTATCCTAAAATCATTTTGTAGATATGTAGAAGAAAGAAGTACATCTTTATATATTTATTATTTTCTAAAAGTCTACATATTTCATTACTGTATTTTATTGTCCAACCATTGATAGAATAGATCCCAAATTTTATAAAATTGTTTATCCTCTTATTCTCTAATTTCAAATGTCAATCTACTCATTTTAGCACATTCTAAAATTTTCTCAATGATTTCCTCCTGTGATGGTGTTTTCTCATTTTTCCAATTTTTAGCAAATACAATCCTAGCCGCTGTTAATACTTTTACAATCAGATATTTCAAGTCTTTACTATATATTTCAGGTAAACTTCCCAATAAAAATATCTCTGGTTTCAAGTCTATATGTTTTTTTTGACATATTTTCCAACCACATATGGATTTTGGTCCAGTATCTTTTAGCATCTGCACAAGTCCACCACATATGGTAATATGAGCCAAGTGTCTGATGACATTTCCAACATTTTTCGGATTTATTCTTGAACATTCTTGCTATTCTTGTCTGGGGGAAATGCCACCTGTAAAACATCTTATACAAATTTTCTTTATATGCTGTTGACATTGTCATTTTATAATTTTGAGACCACAATTTTTGCCATTTCTCTAAATCAATCCCATATCCAAAATTCTTCCCCCAAGCAATCATAGTTTCTTTAACTTCTTCTTCTAATTTAGTTTCTAATAAATATCCATACAATTTTTTAAATCACCTTTTCATCAGTACCTGTCAAAATCTTATCTAAATCAGTCAATTTATCATAGAAACCTTCTATTTTAGAATCTTTATCATATCTTGAATGTATTTGCGCATAGGAAAACCAATTCATCTTTATACCTTGTTTCTCTAGTTTTTGTATAGATTTGAGTTCACCCTTTTCATTCAATATTTCACCATATCCAACTGTTTGTTCCTTTTTGTATATTATTGGATAAGAAAATGCTTCAATAGCCAATAGCCAGACTGGAATTTTCAAATAACATTCTCTTTTAATCTTCTCCCAGTTTACTCTATTCTACTTGAGGTTTTTTAGCCATGAAGAAATATTTGGGGCAAGCCATCCTTGGTTCTCTTCTGACCTTAGCTTTATTTGTGAAATAAGCATTGTACAATCAACCTTCTTCTCAAAGGACCCACACTTTTCCTATTTTGCTTCACAGAAGATTACATTACAGATTTTTGTTCATGTTGTCGAACTTGACATCTAGAAACTCTTTGTTATTTTTCACATTCTTTTAGATTAGAGTCTTAAAGGAGCAACTGCTTTCAAATCCTACCTCAATGGCTATTTCCAAAAAATTGACTATACTCCAGAAATTGCCTGGGTCTCTTCTTCAGTGCATTTGAGTTCCTTGTCTAATTTTGAAGTACTCTTGAGTTATCTGTTGTGATTGTTCTGAATACTAGAAAGATTCTTTCAGCAGCTGCAGAAAAAGGCAAAGTCAAGTAGTGGTGGTAGTCTGTTTCCACATGCATCTTTAACAACAGTTCCTCTGGTTCAGTGTCAATAAGATTCAAGACTTCAAAGTGGTTGTTGTTGTCCTTGAAATGGGTATATGATCAAAGTTATACCATGAAAACCCAGTTCCAGATAAAAAGCTAGCTCTTCACCAATGCATACAAAACTATGATAAAGAAGATTTGGTTCCTTAAACATTACTGAAGCTTCTTGAGAAGCCATCAGGAATTTACACAACACGCCCTTTTTTTCTGGTGGTGTTTTTCTCAGTTTTGCTGTGACCATTTTAAGAATTTAGGAGCTTCAGTTACTTTCTTTTCAGGGATGGTACAGAAAAATGGTAGGAATTCTATAAATTCCATACAATTCTACATAAATATGGTAATTCCAGTAGTAAATAAGTAGATATTTCTTTCATCGAGCCTTCCAGCTACTTTTTTATTTAGTAAAATAGTAAATATAATAAATAACAAAATTAATGAACTTACTTATGAAAGTACAATGAATTGCAAAGAGAAGGGAATACATTTATACACTACTATGCCAGGTGGCTCAGTGGCTAAGACACTGAGCTTGTCAGTCAGAAAGTTCGGCAGTTCAAATCTCTAGTGCTGCGTAATGGAGTAAGCTCCTGTTACTTGTCCCAGCTTCTGCCAACCTAGCAGTTCGAAAGCATATAAAAATGCAATTAGAAAAATAGGGACCACTTTGGTGGGAAGGTAACAGCATTCCGTGCACCTTCAGCATTTAGTCATGCTGGCCACATGACCACAGAGATGTCTTCGGACAGTGCTGGCTCTTCGGCTTTGTAACGGAGATGAGCACACTTATTTTGGCAATAAGTTCACATATTGCACTAAACCCTAATGAAGTTTGTTTAGTTTGGGCTTAATATGTTGCATAAACCCAATCACTGTTGTTTGTAGATGATGTGTATTTTTGGCAGCTTTAGGAATTCAGTAACCAAAAAAGTCTGATGGGGATACAGGAATTCATATTGTTCTATACAGTTTTTTCCCCTCTCTCAAAATATGTAAACATTGCACTTTCAGCAAGTACAGATAAATGTTCATTGTTAGAACAGATGAAATTTAGATTATAATCCTAAACAATTGATTTAATGGAGTAGCCTATTCTCTCAAGAGATTTTTTGTTATAACAAATATTTTCTTAGCCATTCCTTGTACTTGTTATACTATAGAGCAAACTGTAGTAGTTTTGCTTTTAAAATAATAGTTTGAATATCTTTATTTTTTTCTGAATCAGGAATAGAGAGGTCTTTGTCTAGCAAACTAAATAAGTTTCAATAACCCACAATTGCTTTTAGGCCTGCATTTTTCTTATTCATATTATGCCATCAGTTTTCTCTTTTAAATTATGTAACTCTCATAATTATATATTAGTTTCTATTTTGAATTATTCTTATGTTTATGTGAAACAAAATGAATTGATTTAAGATTATAACCAGCTCTGACCTCAGCTGAAAACATTTCTCTTCCATTAAATACATGGCTCAGTGCATAATTATATTTTTATGACTGACTGATTTTGATTATGAATAATTTGAATTGTAATTGGACAATCCAACTTTCTCTTCCACAGAGCATCGCAGGAAAATCATTGCTGAACAATTCTAGATATAGATGGATCTGAGTACTGTCCTGTTGAATGCTAGTATCTAAGTGATAATTTGCAGCACATTCCTTAATTGCTGGCTTCATTATTGTCAATAGTTGATCAAAGACAAAAAGCTATCCATCGTTTCAACTTCTTCATCATCACTTTTGAAGATAGTTGCTGCACTTATTAGTTGGCTTTTGTTAATATTTGACAGTGGCCTTATTTTCCACTGCACCTCTAGACTTTTATTAGTACAAGTTTCTTCCTCTTTTTAAAACCATTCTTTCAGTGTCTGTATATTTATATATACATGAAACAAATAGGATGAGACCATATAAACTCATCTCATTTCTGTGACAATCTGGAACCATCTGTTTCAATCCAGCGGCATCTTGTTCACTGTATACGTTTTGTGTAAGAACTTCTGTGTTTGTCTTTGCCAGTGTTTTTCACATTCATCCTTAACAAATTCTTTGATTTCATTCCATAGTACCTTTGTTTTCCCATCAATGAGATTCAGGATTTCAAAACACTTGCTGATGTTGTCCTTGAAATTGAGAGGTATATGCTGAAGATCATAATGTGGAAAGTGGTTGACTTTCTTGTTCTGCTTTAGCTTTATGTCTAATCTTAATCCTTTTCTTTTGCAGGAACGGCATGAGCATAAATTTGGATAAAATTTATTTTATTATTTGGTTATGTTCTACCTTTGCTATGTCTTCCTGACTATAATGTTTGTTCTTTCTTTTTCATGTCCTGAGTAGTAAACAGTGTGATCTGAAAGTGTCTAATTCTAGTGCATTTTAGTTAACTGGTGCCTAAAATGTCAATGTGTAAATAGATCAGTCTCATTTTTCTCCATTATGAATTTTCCCAAGTTCATACTTCTTACATTCCATGTTCCCATTGTAATTCTGTGCTGTAACTTCAGATTTTCCTTCTTCACATACTACAGTAACTTGAGAAACTAAACATTCTAAAGTCTTTAAACTAGCTTTACCTATGTAGTAAATCAGTTCACCCCTCTATTGTTTCAGAGAGAAGAAACATGATTTTGGAAGGAAAATTATGTGTCAGTGGGAATAATTATCTTCCAATCATTTGTTGTTCAGTTTATACCTACTCTTTGCTTCATCTCCATTCATGAGACCATCAGGGAGTATAACTCGTAAGAAAAAAAAAGTTGTTTAGCCATATGTACTCTATTCCAAGCCTTATTCTTGTATTGATTATTATTCTTATTTTATTTCAAGAAGAGTTTTACTATTTGCCCTTAGGATTGTGCAAAACAATGGGAAGACGTGTTTCACAAAGCATCCTTTTTTAAAACATTAAACAAGCTATATCTATCAGAGCTATATCAACCAGAACACAGCTATTTTAAAAGCTGTTTTTGGTTATCTATGTACGTATATTCATACTTATCTGCTTTATTGGCATTCACAGTAGAAATGTTGCCATTTGTTTTGTAAAGTATGTCTTTCAAATGCTTCGCACAGCTCTAGTTTTCCCATCACTAGTATTGTCTGGTTCTTCGATCTGGTACTTTTCTCTACATGTTGAATGTGAATGTCTAGGCTTGAAAATCAGTATGCACTCACTACACCATGCCTGGTCTTACTATACGATTTTGCTTTCTGCATGTGCAGTCTGTTTGAAGTTAGGACCGTGCTGAAACAGGAGACTTATGAGCAGTCCTCAAAATTCCAGTATCACAGCACTCCTGTGATCAAGTGATCGTGATCTGGGCATTTAGTGGCCAATTTGCATTTATGATGGCTGCAGTGGCCCAAGGTGACATGATCATTTTTGGCAACCTTCCATTTGGCTTCCATAAGCAAAGTTAATGGGGAAGACAGCAGGAATTTGGGAGAAGGGGAAGGGAAGGGAAGGGAAGGGAATTTTCTGGTGTTCCCTACCAGCTTTCCACAAGGAAATTCAATGGGGAGCCTGACAGGAAATCAGAAGTTGTTGCCATTTTCATTGCTTTCTTTTGATTATCTATAGTCATTCTGTTTTTCAGTTTAGATAAAGAAATAACTTTGAAGTGATAATCCAACAGGGCAGAGGTTATCAATCTAAAAATTCCTTGCACACAGCAAACCCAGAATTCAGTGGTTATGTTATTTCATGACTTTCCAATGTAATATCTCTAGTTTGAAAATTGCATCTCTAATTTGAAAGCTGGTTTCCAGGTACAATTCAAGGTGCTTGTGATGACCCGTAGTCTCTCAAAATAACACAAAACATACATTAAAGTCCGGTAATGCCTTCAACTTAACTTCACTGTTTTATTAGGCACAGTTTAAAGTCACAAAAGTAAATAATGAGGCAAAAAGAAAACCAAAACAAACCGCATTGACCAGCGTTCTGAAGCAAGCCAAGATAATTAATCATACATTCAAGGAAGATAACCTAGGAGAGTCCATGGGAAGAACGCCAGCAAAGATAAACCTCCTTCACAGGAAACATCAAACTTTGACTCCAGCAATTCTGACTATTCAGTTACAAACTTATATACATAGCTCCCAGCTGCAAGCCATGAGGAGGATCATGGTAATCTCCTCCTGAGTAGACCTTGCTTTTCCCTGGTCCTCTCCTCCCTGTGTGACCTAGGATGAATAGGGGATGGGCCTGGATTCTCCTCTGATTGCTCAGCCGGCCTCTGGCCTTCCCCAGTCTCCTCCACCACCTCTGGAGCCACACTCCCACTCCCTGTTGGTTGTTCCTCCTCTTCCTCAGAGTCATTCTCCACCAGCGCATGACAGTGCTAAGATAGATGGATGGATGGACGGACTGATGGACAGACAGACAGACAGACAGACAGACAGACAGACAGATAAAAAGAGCAACATGTTCAAAAACCATATATACATTGTGTTGCCTGGTTACATTTCTTTGGAGTATTATTCATCATAATCATAATAATAGTATTCTCTAATGGTTGTTTCATAGTAACAGTGCTCTTTCCTCATAACATTAATACATATTAATTAGTAATACTAATACAAATTAATCACAATTAATAAGTTACAATAAACAACCCTTATAGTGAGATTCATCTTTCTCTTGTAATCTTCGAGATTCTAACTCCTGTTTCTCTTTTTTAACAAATGATAGAACAGATCCCATACCTCAAAACTGTCAAGGTGCTAGTTGTCTCTTTTAAAGCCTTTCATGATTCATGATTTGGATAACTTCAGCACAATCGTGTCACAATCATTCCTTTCTTTGTGATCATATAGAAGGGGCTCTCTTCCAGTCTACTCAGACCAGGCATTGCCAATTCCATGACCATGGGCCTTTTCATTGCTTCCTATATTCTTTGGTACAGCATGCCCTCCCCACCACTTTCCACCCCCACCCCACCCAAACCAAGCACCTTTTCCAGCTGAACTAAGAGGAAGAACTGTTGCAAACTCTTCCATTTTATAATTTAGGCATTAATTAAAATTATTTGATTTATCTCTTTTGCTGTTTTGCTGTTTATCCCTTTTTTGTATGATGTTTATTGTGTATATATTATGAACTTCTGAACTTACTTACAAAAGAGGGAATACAAGCATTTCAGTGTTGTGTTTTTTGAAGAGGCACAGAAGTTCAAGAAATAATTTTATAAATTCAGTTGATTGTTGAAGTCTTTTGTGAATTCCATCTACTTTTCCATATTCAGAAGGAAGCCTTAGGCTTTCTTGGGGTTTGCCTCCAAGCTATATATACGGTTGTTCTAATGCATACAAGCAAACTCCTATTCCCTTATATTTTTAAATAGCTTTTTAACAGCTTTTGTAATTTAAATGATCTACTGTTAATTTGACAGTTGATTTATGAACTCTTTAGAATAGTTCTGTAGTTCAATCACTTTATTTTGATTGACTAAAAAAATCTTCTATGTGTCTTTTGCTCAATGCAATAAAAGCATAGCAGACACAAACTATGGAAAATAGGGAATAGAACATAAGAAAGTGTGAAATTATGAGCAGGAAACCCTCTTACATTTGATATTTAAAATTGACAGTTGAGAAAATTAAACTTTCTTTGTGTTTTGTTCAAGTGGCATAGACTTTGATATCTTCCTAAATTGAAAATGTATATATAATGTATAGAAAGTGGGGGGGAGGGGGGGGAGACAGAAATCCTAAGGATGAGAAGGGAATTATATCAAAGGTAGTGCTGTAACCACTATGCTATTCAGCCACTCATGATGCAGGGAAGAACAGCATTCACTCAATGGTCCTGTATATAGAAATATCTATACAGAACTTATCTATACCTCTTAAGTCTAGATTAGAGATCCCACAGAAGGTTGTGGAAAATAAGAGAGCTAGGATCCTGTGAGATTTCCATGACTAAATAGACAGATAGATAACAGCCAATCAACTAGTCATTGTGGTAGTAGTGAACACGGTGGTGAATATGGATGGATGGATGGATAGAGATAGAGATAGAGATAGAGATAGAGATCTCTCTCTCTCTCTCTCTCTCTCTCTTTGGTTATTCGGGTTTTTCCCACTTAAGATTGGAAGTATCTAGGCAATGTTTCGATGAAGTCTCAGTCATCATCTTCAGGCTTGTGTCTTTGGCTCTGTGCTTCTCAGAGTAATGTGAGCTTGTAGCTGCTTCTTCCTTTTAACTGCTAGTGGGGGTGTGACTCGATTGGGTGGGGGCTTGGCTGTGTTCTGATTGGATGGGGGCTGTTCTCATTGGTTGGGGGTTTGGTTGTGTTCTGATTGGTTGGGAGGTTGGCCATGTTCTGATTGGCTGGAGGTGTGTTCTGTTCAGGTGGGGGCTTGGTTGTGCTCAGGTTAGTCTTAGTTGCTGGGGGATTTGAGCTGGTGAGCTGTGATCCTGCTGTTTGGCTTCACGTTCGTGGTCGTGCTGCATCTTCATGGTGGGTGTCAGTTCGCTTCATGTATGGCTCGGAGGGGTTTGAAGCGGGTAATGATGCAGCTGCAGTGCGGCTTCTGGTCCGTGGTCGTGTTTCATCTTCTGTGTGGGTGTGAGTTTGCTTTCTACGTGGAAGTGTGGTGGTAGCATCTTGTGTGGCCCTTGTGGGTGTGGGTCTGGTGTCATTCTTCATGTTAGGTACTCATATGTTCGTGAGGGCGGGTTTCCAAATGGCTGGTAGGCGGGAGGTGTCATCTCATTTATTCATGCTGTGTGGGCATTTTTCTATCTCTATGGCTCCTCTGATTATTCTGTTGTTGAAGTGTTCGGTTTTGGCGATAGTTCTGGTATTTTTAAAGTCAATCTCATGTCCTTTGGCTTTGAGGTGTTGGACCAGGGAAGAGATAGGTTCTTCTTTTTTGATTGAGTTCTGATGTTCTTCAATGCATGAACTTATTCGTCTGTTAGTTTGTCCGATGTATGTGGTGGGGCAGGCGGTGCAAGGGATTTCGTATACTCCTTGGTTTTCTAACTCGATTTTGTCTTTAGGGTTTCTTAGGATGGTGGATATTTTTCTGTTTGTGCAGAATGCTGTTTTAATGTTGTGTTTTTGGAGGATCTTGCTGATTTTGTCTGTAGTGCCTTTTATACATGGGAGGAGGGCTTTGCCATTCTCTTGTTCTCTGTCTTGGATTTTGGTTGGAGTTTCTTTTTGGATTAGGTGGGTAATCTTCTTTCTTTTAAATCCATTGGCTGTTAGTACGTTAGTGAGTGTGTAGTTCGGTTTTTAGGTGTTGTTCATCGGCTAAGCATTTTGTTCTGGAGATGAGTGTCTCGGCTACAGAATTGATCTGTGCTGGGTGGTGGTGTGAGAGTGTGTGTAGATAGCGGTTTGTATGTGTTTTCTTCTGGTAGATGGTGTGTCCTAGGGAGCCATTGGATTTTTTGTATACTAAGACATCGAGGAAGGGAAGTTGATTGTTGGCTTCTGTTTCCATGGTGAATTGTATTTTGGGGTGTAGGCTGTTGAGGTGTGTGAGGAAGTTGTTCAGTTTTTCTTTCCCGTGTGGCCAGATTATGAAGGTATCATCTAGGTATCTGAGCCAGAGTTTGGGTTTGTGATCATATTTTTCTAGAGCTTGTGCTTCAAAGTGTTCCATGTAGAGGTTTGCGATGATAGGTGAGAGAGGTGATCCCATGGGCGCTCCTTCTATTTGTGTGTATTTTTGTCCATTGTAGGTGAAGTATGTATTGGATAGGCAGTGGTTGGTCAGATCTAGGATGTGCGGGGGGGCAGGGGTTGTATTTGTTTTGGATGGCTCTCAAGGCTTCTCTTATTGGCACTTGGGTGAAGAGGGATATGACATCGAAGCTCACTAGTAGGTCGCTGGGTTGTAAGTTTTGTTTCTTTATGATCTCGATGAACTGGAATGAGTGTCTTACGTGTGAGTTGATGGATTCTGCATAGAGCTGTAGTTGTTTGGTGAGAAATTTGGCTAGGTTTTGTAGAGGTGAGCCTATGGAGCTGACTATTGGTCTGTGCTAGCCAGGACATCACCACCTCTGCCGTCTCCATATCTCCTGAATTGACAGACTTCACGGATGTGTTCAGTGAGAAGGAGGCAGACCAGTTACCCCCACATCAGCCCTATGATTGCCCAGTGGACCTTCTGCCCAACGTACCACTGCCAAAGGGACGTTTGTACTCCATGTCTGAGCCCGAACTGGCCACATTACGGGACTTTTTGGAGAAAAACTTGGCTCGAGGGTTCATCCGGCCTTCGTCGTCCCCTCTCTCAGCCCCAGTTCTCTTTGTCAAGAAAAAAACGGGAAACTTACGCTTGTGCTGTGATTACCACCAGCTAAACCCCATCACGATGCGGAATAGTTACCCCTTGCAGCCCATTCCAGAGTTGTTGGAGAGGTTGCGGGAGGCCACTATCTTCACCAAGCTCGATCTTCGAGGGGCCTACAACCTGGTGTGGATGCCGGAGGGGGACGAATGGAAGACGGCATTGGGCACCCGGTATGGCCATTTTGAGTACACTGTGATGCCGTTTGGGTTGACCAGTGCCCCCGCAGTCTTCCAGCACCTGATGAATGACATGTTTCGGGATATGTTAGATCGGTTCGTGGTGGTGTACCTGGACGATATTCTGATCTATTCCAGGTCCAGGGACTGCTACCTTCAACACGTTCATCTGGTCTTGCAATGCCTTCGGGAGCACCAACTTTATGCGAAGCTGGAGAAATGTTTCTTCTTCCAGACTTCCATTGAGTTCCTTGGGCACATCATCTGTCCCAAAGTATCACCATGGACCCGCGTAAGGTGGAGGCCTTATGTAGTTGGGAACCCCCTCGTGGTGTGAAGGACATTCAACGCCTATTGGGGTTCGCTAACTATTACCGGACCTTCATCCTGGGTTTTGCCAAGCTGACAGGTCCAATAACTCAGCTCCTTCAAAAGAAGGTCCCGTTCCAGTGCCCCCCCCCCCACAGCAACAGGCTTTTGAGGCCCTCAAGAATGCTTTAGTCTCAGAACCCGTCCTGGGGCACTCTGATCCGCATCGTCCTTTTGTGGTGGAGATGGATGCGTCCAACGTGGCTATTGGGGTGGTGCTGTTGCAAGCCCTGGTGGATATAGCGTCACTCTTTTTCCCTGTGCTTATTATTCCCGGAAACTCACTCCTTCTGAATGCAATTATACCATCTGGGAAAAAGAGTTGCTGGCTATCAAGACTGCGTTTGAGGCTTGGCGACATCATCTCGAGGGGGCCCAACACAAGGTTGAGGTCCGGACGGACCATCGGTTAGAACATTTGTCAATGGCGCGAAAGTTGAACCAGCGGCAGATCCGGTGATCGTTTTTTGCCCCGTTCAATTTTTGTGTGATCTATATCCCCAGTGGTCACAATCGGAGGGCGGATGCCCTGTCCCGCAAATCCGAATACCTTTGCCCCTGATGCCCCTTCGTGTGATCTCCGAAATCCCGCAGCTGATGATCCACCACCTGTGCCCGGTGAAGATGATGCAGTAGACGGCACTGTGGCTGGCATTAGGGATTCCCACTGGCTGAAAGGGCGGTTCCAGTATTTGATTGAGAGGCAGGGGGATGGGTGAGAGGCCCTTTCCTGGGTGAATGCTTCCATGATTCATGCCCCGGACCTTATACGGATGTTCCATGACCATTTCCCCTTGAGACCACATCCTGACCGTCAGACTCAGGGGGAGGGCCCTGCAGTGAGGGATAGTGTTGTGGCTTCGATTCCCGAGCCTGTGCTGTTGGAGGAAGAGGACTCGGAGGATGAGGGGAAGGAACTGGGGATGCTTTCCTCCCCAGGACCTTCCTCTCTGGCAACGCCTTCCTCCCTGATAATGCCTCAGGTTTCATCAGACAACTGAGAGGAACAGCCTGAGATTAATCAGGAGGAAGGCATATCAGAGCAGCCCCTGACAGGGAGTCAAGAGGAAGAATGTTGGCAGCGTTGTAGGGAGAAAAGTGAGCAGCAACGTAGGAGGCATGGGAGGGTCAGAGAGTGAGCTGAGTCATTGAGCCACACCCCACAGCGGATAAAAGTGGGTGTGTTGTTGGCTGGAACTTTGTACAGGACAAAGTTTGTACAGGACAAAGTTTAATCTTACTTCAGGTTTTTCGTTGTGAATGATTCTTGTGGTCTGCTTGTAATTCTCTGTGAGTAGCTTTTTACTTGTTATCAATTTGGACTTGGCAGGCAGAGCATGTTGGAATGCCAAGGACATTATCAGTTCCAAAGAATTAACCCTGTGAAGTCCAAGTCAGCTTGCCTGCCTGTGTTTGTGTGAGTTTGTACTCTTTCATCTTTTGAGAAAGAAGAAAGGTGAGACAGAACATATATGTATATATGTATATATGTATGTATGTATATCTGTATATATGTCTGTGTGCGTTTGTGTGTGTGTGTGTGTGGTATTCAGCTTTGTTCAGGTATTTTCCCACGTCATTATAGTTGTGC
>NW_020769469.1:250524-340669 GCF_900518735.1 Pseudonaja textilis
ATATATAATGTTTACAGTATAAAGATTAGGTACTAAAAAAAGATATGATGATCATAATGGAGAATTGTCTTATGCTAATTTTGTGCATTTCTATTTCTATCTTGCAGTTTTTGGTGAAGATCTACATGCCAGCTTATATTTTGTCAATGCATCTTTGCAAGAGGTAGTGTTTGCTAGCACCACGGGGACATTGGTACCCTGTCCAGCAGCAGGAATCCCTCCTGTGACGCTCAGATGGTACCTAGCAACGGGCGAGGAGATCTACGATGTCCCAGGGATCCGCCACGTCCACCCTAATGGCACTCTCCAAATTTTCCCTTTCCCTCCTTCAAGCTTTAATAACTTAATCCATGATAACACTTACTATTGCACAGCTGAAAATCCTTCAGGGAAAATCAGAAGTCAGGATGTTCACATTAAGGCCGGTAAGTTTCCTCAGATATTGTTGCTAAAAGTATTTCAAACAGCTGGACTACAGCATGACTTGAAATTAGTGATTTTCAGGTCTATTTGATGCTTACAACATCATGATAGAATGTTTGGATGATTATGGGAGCTGACGTTCGGCGCCAGAAATTTTACAGCCTAAAGAAATGGATCAATTCTTGTTGAAAAATATCTAAGAGAGATCATTCATATAGAAATTTGGGGATGGGGTCAGGAGTTGATCAGCAATATTGTGGATTAAGTAGGAGAAGTTAGATGGGAATTGAACTGATTAAACAAAACAGGATACTTTAAGGGGAAAAATTGATATGCGTTTTAAGGAAGGATTCGGGAGATAGAGAGAAAAGTACACAAATCAGAAACTGAAAAGATTAGAATAACACTGAGAGAGCACACGTAGTCAGAAGTTCATTATTTAATACGAAGTAGAATTGGGAAGGTGTTTTTGACTTTCTCCTGATGCATTGCCTCTCTGTTAATTCTACAAAAACCAAAAACCAACACATGCACACTTTTTTTTGGCCATCAGCATAATGAGAGCACCTAGCATTAATAATCATGATGGGGATCTTAATAACTTCATTAAGTAATTAATTAGTTGAAGATAGTTTATATATTATCTAAGGAAATAGTTATCATTACTACTAAAGTATTTTATATGCAAATTCTAGAAAGCTGGAGTAAATGAAGTAGTTGTTTAGTTTGGGTTCTATTGTATCTTCTTTGAACCAATTATACCAGCTATACAATAGGGAAAAAGAAATGAAATAGCTATGCATCTAGTATTATCTATTAAAATTGTTTTTAAGGATTCAGAAGATTGTATAATAACTATAGTGTTATCTACTGCATGACATTCTTTAAATATTTTAAATTATTGAATAGGAACTTCATTTGATGGAATTTAAATCTGTTTAATAGATAAGAGGATAGGAGAAAAAATGAGTAATAAAAATACCTGAGTTAATTTGAATTTTCAGAAATTAAGGAACTGCACCTCTTTGATACTCCATTACTTTAAAATATAAATAGGGACTGCATTACTGAATCAAATGGATTAGTTGATATGCAGCAAATCATTTTTATTGTGGTCATAAAGGATGGGTTCAGTCATTAGGAAGAAGCATAAACATATTATAGATAAAGTAAACAGTTTTTAAAGAGTTATTAGTATAAAAAGGTATAAAAATATAAAAAGAACATAAAGGGAATTGCTTGTAAGGGTCATATAAAGTGTAAAAAGTAAATATATGACTCATGGTAGGTATAAAATATATAAAAGGTGAAAATCTAAACAAAAGGTTGGGAGATATGCAACATCGTTTTAGTGCATGTATTTTCCATCTGTATTCTAAAATGGTACAGTGTTACATGTTTTCCTTCTATTTATAGATGGGATAAGAAGTCACTTCTGTATTTTATTTCCATGTCTAAATAATATTTAATAATCAAATAGGAAATTAAATAAATGGTTAGCTTTATGTGTGTTGAAAGAATTCAGAGTCCCAATATGCCAGTAATATATTTATGCTGGGGTCTGTGGATGAGTTTCCTCAATAATAATTGTCACAGTTTCATTTTTGTTAACAGCTTTCTCTTTTGCTTCATTGTTCCTGCTCACTAAAACAAATCTATGGGGATAACTATGTTACACTCTGATACCCATTTAACAGCCTTGCTTTAGTAATAAAAAATGGGTAGTCTATATTGTTTTATAAGGATTCGGATGTCAAATTTTATTAATCTTCATCATTACCATGTAAGGTTGGGGATATGATGTTTGAACAGAGTGGCATAATTTACTGTCTGTGGGTGTCTATCACCTTTCAAGGACAGTAAGGAACTGAGGTGTTCAACATAGATTCAACAGGGTTATGCAAATGCCTAATAAACAATATGTTTTGCCTGATACTTTTCAGAGTTTGACCACCAATTCTCCATATCCATTTCAAAAATTAATGCCAGCCCCTCAATAGCACAATTCTATTACTGTTTCTAGGAATTTAATTAGAATTTTCCAGAACATCATGGAATTCTTCCTGTGAATTAAAAAATAAAACTAAATCTAAGTGTCATCAACTAGGTATCAAGTCCAACCCACGAACTCTAAAAGAAGTCTCTCATGAAGCAAAAGGCATAAAAATAAACCCCTGAATAACTATGTGAGAAGAAAATGGAATATTTTATTGGTTAATTAGACACATCATTTTTCAAAGTTCTAGTTTTATGATAAACTGGCAAACACTTTTTTTAAAAAAAGTACGTTCAATTTTACTGTGGTCCCATCTTAATTCATCTGTCAATTTTTCTTCACCTTGAATGTTTCTAACATTCTAAGGTCCATTAGAAGAGAACTAGAGTGGAATATGACTCCATTGTTGGTTTTTGACTTGGACAAATTGGCCTGGAAGGCTTTGGAAAAACAAAAGGATCTTACTTTGTTTCTTTTTCTTTTCAATTCATTTCAGATGGACACAATGCATGTTTTGTTTGTGATTTCTTAAGTCAGATTATGCATCTTCTGTGCTCTTTATCTATTTGTTTGACTCAGCTTCCTTCCTGTTCTCTGTTTTAGTTTTACGGGAACCATATACAGTCCGTGTGGAGGACCAGAAAGCCATGAGAGGCAATGTAGCGGTCTTCAAGTGCATTATCCCCTCCTCTGTGGAGGCCTACATCACTGTTGTCTCATGGGAGAAAGACACAGTCTCACTTGTCTCAGGTTGGAAGAGTCTTTTGCTTCAGCTTCTCCTTTTTCCTATATACCTTTCTTTTCAGTTGACTTTGCTTTCTACTCTAATTCATGCATGTTATTAAAGCATCCGTGTGTTCAGATTTGGCATTTGATACTTGGTGAAGTGGTCATTTTGCGTATTTGAAGTAGTTCCTGTGAATTCTTTAAAATATATAACAGGTGTGCAATTACCACAGGGAGTTACAATTAAAATACAATTTTCTTCATTTTCTGATGCCAACCTTTCTATCACTTTTTTCCATTCTGTGATTAATGCCTAAACAGTTGTAGATGAGATGGAAACAGTCAACTGTTTATTAAATGTTGCTTTGTCATAGTGCAGATGCAACTATTAAATACGTTTCTTTGTTTAGTCTCCTTGGTATATGACAAGCAGCTCTTTTTTGGTATTTTCTAATGTGGGAAATATAGAAATGGCCTTTTGCTCATGATCAAAATGGTGATGTAGTTCTTTCCAATGTAGTTACTGGAAGAATTACTACTGGTTGTGGAACTGCTACATTTATAGCTAATGCACTTGATCTGAGAACCCATTATATATATAAAAAAGTTGGGGTACTTGTAAAGATGATTTATTTACCTGAATGCTGCATTAATATTTTATTATTGTATTTTCCTTTTACCTATTTTTTCCAACTTATGCCCAGTATTTTATTTTTGTTTTATATTTTTGACATGGTTGTAAGACTAATCAATGAATAAACTATCATTATTATCTATAGTCTTAAAATACACAAACATGCTCTATATCACAACAAAGCAGTTTCCGTTCTTGTGTAAGTGCACAGAAGAGGACATGATAACTTCTATTTAAGTGGCAAAAGTGAATTTAATAATGGTATTCCATAGCAGAGTTAGGATGAAGCAATTCACTGTGCCTCCCCTTGGAGTCAATTTTAAGGAGATTTGGGATATCAGTGTCACTCTCTTCTTTTTTAAGGCTATGGTTTTTGTTTCATATTTTTAAAATATCAATATAAGAAAAAAAATTGGAGTACTATTCCATTTGATCAATTGCTTTGATTTAAATGAGGTTTGTAAATGAGTCGCATTTTACTTTGACTGCATTAACAAGTAATATGTTGAAATATTTGCATACATATTTCAATTAATTTCTTCTGCATAACTCAGATGAGTTTATTTTTATTATTATCCCTGCCCATATGGTGACAAGATATAAACCATTTCACATGTAAATTCTACATGAATATTATGTCTCCTTATATTCTATCCCTAATATGTAAATTTCCAGGAATAGCAGACAATTATTATCTGAACCATCTTCTAGAAAATACTAAACCTGTTTATCAATTATGCAGTAGCCAGATTCTTTGTTGCTATGTTGAAAATAATTGGTCACAGAAAATATCTTTTTATTTGTCACTTCAGGTTACTATATGTTAACTATGTTGTTTTAGATATACAGATTTTACATAATAGAATGGGATTTTTTAGATTTACAATCACACAGGTAATTAACAGTAATAATGGTGTTTGTTACTTCTTTTTATTGTAGAGACTGTTTGTTATGTTCCTATTTTCAGATGTTCAGATGGTCAACTGAATAAACAATATTATATTTCATATGAAATGAAGCTCCATCCCTGTTAACGTTCAGGAAATCCCTTAAGACCTGGTTATGTCATCAGAATTGGCATTCCCAGGGAACTAGCAATATTTTAAGGTGGCTCAGCTGATATGTGATTGTGTACTTCTCCAGGGGTGGGCTGCTACCAGTTCTCCCTGGTTCGGGTGAACCCGTAGCTAATTTTATGACTGGTTCAGCAAACCGGCAGATCCCACCCCTGGCTGGCCCACCTGCCCCTCCCAAGAGTCCCCACATAGCCCATTTTGGATGCCAGGTAAGCGCAGGGCCCACGCGGAGGCTCGGCGAGGGCAAAAAACTTCCAGAAGTCCAGAAATGAGTCAATTTCTGGCCGCCTCAATGAAAACCTCTGGAGCCCAGGGAGGGCAACCCCCCCCCGCTGCCGCCGTGGTGCAGGAGGCTGACTAGGCCATGCCCACCATGCCCACGCCTACCCAGCAACCGGGCAGAGAACTGATTGCTAAAATTTTTGAAGCCCACTCCTGCACCTCTCTGTACCTATATGATATTGTTACACTTTGTGGTTTCTATAGTTTCATTTTAAATGATTTTTAAAAGGTTTTAAATAATGGTTGTCTTTATTTTTATAATGATTGTTATTATATGATTGTTTTATATTGTGGTTTTATTTGATTGTCCAAAATGCCTTTATGTGACTGCAGGTCACTTCCAGTTAGATCGGTGCTATATATAAATAATTATTATTGTAATATTAAACATAATGTATAATTGGTTTGCTTAATAAAACATGACACTTGATGGCAGAAAAATATACCATACTCTTGCTAAAATCTGCATCCAAAATACATTAAATAGTTTTTGTTAAATTCTAGTGATATATAGACCCTTTAAAAACAAGATCTGCATTAAAAATTATTTGTTACAATTTGTAACAGCAGTGGTTTCGCATCTTATATAATCTGTCTGTCTTTTTTCTGTAATGCTGGTTTTTATTTGAAGTGAACCCAGGAACCTAAATATTAAATCCTACTCTAATGAAAGTTTCAATTTTTATATCTTTTTCCTATTGTTCATTCATCCTGAATCATTCATGTGCTAATTTGGATGAAGTAGAAATACCAATTCTAAACCCAAGTTTTTGCACCCCCTGGAATATTGTCTCACATTCCCAGTTGGGAACCCCTGATCTAGAACTATATGCCTACTAGATATCTAGGATAGAAATAGTGTGTCTTCAGAACTCCAGATGGAGCACATTTATGGTATCACATGATAATTCACACTCAATGTGATTTGAAATAAGTATTAGATGAAATATATAAGATTCCCATCAGGGGAAATAGTAGTTTTATGGTAGCCATGATATTATTGTACGCCAGAAAGGCGATCACATTACAAAGGTACTGCCATGCAACCATAAAAAAGGGTTAAATTTCAGCAATAATTAATGCAATAATAATTTGACCATTTGCTAATAATTGAACTTGGAGTCTTAAGTTTCCTTTTGTTAATTAATCAGGGATTGATTTAACATTGAACACTATTACAGTTTTCCTGGAAGAGTGAAGAGCAGGCACATATAATATTTTTACTGCTAGGGGATGTACTTGACATTTGAGTTAGCATGCTAAGGACTGCATTAAAAAATTAGCAAATGCATCTGAGGACAAAAATTACTCTTGATGTATTTCATTTACATTTATATTTAATTAAAATTAAATTTGGTTTGAATGATTATTCTTTGACTAGGTATTTAAAAATGTACTTCATATCAATACTCATGAACTTTGGAAAACTAAAGAATTGGTAAATATCATTTTGTTTCTTTCTTTTTTTAACCACCATCGGTAGAAAAAATGTCTTCTATCTCAAAGAAGATATTCTCTGTATACATTCCCTGTTTGCTGGGTTTTCAAAATGTATTCTCTGTATATATTCTCTGATTGTTTAAAAATCCAGACAACTTTGTGGTCTCCATTTTTAAGATATAAAAATTACAGATTTGTTGATAAAGTAGCAGGAACATTTCCAGAAATGCTGAATCCAGATAAGTGTAGTGCTTTATAATTTAATATCCTATAGCTTTCACAAATTAGAAAATTTTCATACTGTATTTATTCGTTTGATGGGGAAAGCATGTAAAGCAGATGCTTTTAAATATTTCAAACTGTATATCTACAAATCATGTTTGCAAATAAACAGCGGTCATTCCACATTTTAAATAAGGCATAACCTGGTTGATATGCTGATGTGCTTCAAAGGGGAACTTCAGACAACTGCAGTTTTCTAATTAATATGAAAATCCATTTATTTCATTTTCCCTTAATATATTTAAAGATACCTATACATAAGTAGAGCATTTCCTAGCAAGGAAGACAGTTGACCAAATCAAATCATAGTACTTCAAAATAAAATTTTACATGGAGATATCTGAAGATAGCACAGGTAACTAAAATAAAGAGATAAGTGCAGTGGGATTCAAATAATTTAACAACCGGTTCTCTGCTCTAATAATTTCTTCCAATCAGTTCACCAAACTGCTCAGAAAGTTAACAACCGTTTCTCCCGAACTGTTGTGAACTGGCTGAATTCCACCATTAGATCAGTGTTGCTTTTTACTGGACCATAGAAGAATATAAATAACAGAATTTTTTGTCCAAAATGCCTTTATGTGACTGCAAACAGCTATAGATATCAAGTCTGATTATGAATATTGTGGGTTTCTAATCAAACAACAACATCAAACACAAATGGCATTCTTGAGGTGTAAGAAAAGTGTCATGTTAGATAGGAATGAAGGCAAGTCCAGTGTCGTTTTCTGTTGTGTAAAATAGAAAAGATGGAAGCCATAGATCTATCCTAGTGTTGAATCACATTTTCAAAGGTATGATGTCATTAAAGCAGACTCTGTGACTATGGTTGAGGTTTCAGGAATCCAATCAAGTGCAATTCAATGAAGAGTTTTTTCATAAAGGGCAGCATTAAGTTACTAATTACATTTAGAAACTCAATTTAAGAATGAAGCATTGATATCAAGACTAATATAGAGCTCAGCATTTTTGGATCTTTTCCTCTCTTTGCAATTACGGCACAAATAAATACCATATATAATAATAAGTGTCAGTATATTTTGCATTGCTGAGTTTGCTCAGTTTTACTCACTCCCCTTTGTGATGCATCAAAATCCCGTTGACTACATTACTTGGAGTAATTATTTCAGATAGATAACAAACTTTAATGTAATGATGTGAGGAAGGGAGAGAAAGATTTAACTGCATTGTTCAGGAGGGAAATCTCTTGAACAATGTGATTTATTAGTTTGGGAAGCAATTATGGTATGTATTAACCACAACTGCTGACTTAGCTAGTTTTACTGTTCAGAACTTATATATCTGCTCTGGGCCACTAATCATCATATGTTGCTTAGTATTTCACTCTTATTCTCCTAGCAAAATTGCTTGTAATACTCAGTGAATAAATAAAAGGTGGGTAGGAAAATAAAAACATGTTCATTCATTATGAACACTATGGAATGAAAGAATGAATGAGCAATTAGCAAACAATTCACATTCCCTTAGGAGGCTATCACATCCCAGGATGTGTTAGACAATACAGCAAACAGTGAGGGCAAAACATTGGTGCATGACCAAAATGAAGACCACATCTCTCCTTGTCCAGTTTCCATGCATTATTTCTTGTCTGGCCTACAGGCACTTTAGAAAATAGCTTGACCCCTTCCTCTCTGGGGCAGCCCCTCAAATATTGGAAGGCTGCTATCATGTATCCCCTGGTCCTTCTCTTTACTAGACTAGCCAAGCCCACTTCCTGTAACCGTTCTTCATATGTTTTAGTCTCCAGTCCCCTAATCATCCTGGTTGCTCTTCACCAGGGGTGGGATTCTACCAGTTTGCACCTATTCTCTAGAACTGGTTGTTAACATTCTAAGCAGTTCGGAGAACCGGTTGTTAGAAGAAATTACTGGCCTAATCCTGTAAGGAAGGCAGGAAGGAAACATTCTGACGTTGCTTACAGAAACTGCCTCTCTGTTAACCCTTATTACATTCTTGGCAGGACTAGACTTCCTGTCTCAGGAACGTCTCTGGAGTTTTTTTCCCCTCCTTTGCTGGTACTTTGTTTGTGTGGAGTGGCCATTCAAAGTTACAATGGCACTGAAAAAAGTGACTTATGACATTTTTTCACACTTACAACTGTTGCAGCATCCCCACAGTCATGAAAGGCCAGGCGAGGAGATGCGGGCCTTGATGTGAGTGATATTGAGTTGGCCACATCCAGTCAATAACATGACCACCAAGCCACACCCACCAACTAAGCCACACCCACAGAACCAGTTGATAAAAAATTTGAATCCCACCCTCAGTTGGGCATCAAGTGTCAGCTAATAGCTGAAATTTGTTAACACAAGAGATTAATTGCTTGGATCTCTAGGTGGTCGTAAAATCTGTCTAATAGTCTCAGTTAGGGATGTGTTGACAACAAGTTGGAACTGGTACTTAGCTTTGCCACAGATGAGCTGAATGAATGGTACTTACTAGCCAGCTCCTGTAGCAGTGATAGCTAACTTTTTCGGCACCGAGTGCCCAAAGCACATGCATGCATTCCCAAAATGCAATATGCATGCAGCGCCCACAGGGGATATGTGTGCATGTCCCCTGTGCATGCATGGCAGAGACCCAAAGACCAACTGGCCGGCAGGAGGTGCTCATCGGAGCTGACCTGGGGCAACGGCTTACATGCCCACAGAGAGGGGTCTGTGTGCCAACTCTGGCATGCATGCCATCGGTTTGCCATCACAGTCCTATCTCATCTTTGATAAAGATTAACCCTTTATTTAATGTAACCTTTTATTTAATCACATTTAAGGGGCAACTATTTACTCATTTCAAATGTATTGTTTTTAGGGATATGTGTGAGTGTACATACACACGTACATACCTACACGTAAACATGTACAGTATACGCAAGGTCTTTCCAGCTTCAGAGCAGTATGCTCTCTTTTACAATGGTTAACCTCTTTGTATAATACATACACTATACTTTTGATGATTCCTTTGAGGAAGATGTGTAGAAAATGTTGAAAAATTGGATACAGGGAAAAAAACAGAAGTAGCATTAATTCTTTTAGTAATTGCATCATTTACTACTCAAAAGGCAGTGAGCAATAAGCTTTCAGTCCTTGTTTGTTGTTCAGCTGTGATTTTGTGATTTTTTAAACATTTTATTATAAATGATAGTTGGATGGGGGATAGTATGTTAGCTAATCTATTGTAGCCTTTCCAAATCTACTGGTCCCAGTCTTTCCCACTGTCTTGGACTACAACTCCTATAGTCGAGGATAAGCAGACCATGCCACTCTAAATCATGACAAACAGCAGTTCAGTCAATTTATCTTTCCTGAATTATTTTCTAAATAATCTTGTTCAAATAATGTCATAGAACTTATTCCTTCTCACAAAATTCTTCAAAACTTTTGTAAATGTAATGTGACAAAATTATTCAACTCACTCTCTTACTTGTTGTTTGTATATTGTTTTTAATTATTAAGATATCGGCAAGTTTCTTTATATGCAGTGTAACAGTTTTTTATTTTTAAATTTGAATTCAAAGTCTCAGTCTTCATAGGTATAACTTGGTCTCTTCCATAAAAACTTTTAGATATAGTCTACAAGTCGTTCTGAACATATGACCATTTGATTAATGACCATTCAAAATTATTACAGTACTACACTTGATCTTAGCCAAAAGGCTCAGAAGCTATATTATTACAGTACAGAAAAAAAGTGATTATCAGTTCTCACAATTACGAATGGTTATTCCCTTAACTCCAAGAGCTCTGAGCCCACGTGAGATCATTATCTTGTGGTCTCCTTGTAAGGAGCAGCTGTGTGGAGCATTTGTGGACAATCTGAACTGCTTAACTGGAGAGGAATTACCAAAAAGCTGGTTTACTTGCTGGCTTTTCATTACCCCACTGTTCTTAGTTACACTTTTGACAAAGTTGTCTTCAGCCCACTATTTCTTCCCTGGATGTCCAGTTCAAGACATTGATCTGGACTGCAGGTGATCTGTTGTTGAATCAGAGTGGGGTGGTGTAACTTTTCTGGTCCTTCTTGATCTCTCCAGTTTCAGTTTTATTGATTCATAGACAGCTCTGGAGTTTGATGATGAAATATAAAGTGTTGTAGTTGTCAACTCTGTGTCATTCCAGTTAGTGCTAATAAAGGGGAAAAATTAGGTCTCCACTTTATGAAAAAGACTCAATATTTCCCTCCATTTAACATATAGCGTGAAGCCATTGGATGTGGTTATCAATTGGCAGCGGGTCATAACAGCATATGCAGATGATACTCAGTTTTAAATCTTTATCCAACAGCGGTATTATTGAGGTTCTATCCAATTGAGTGGAAAGATCTGGATGGGGTTGATTCAACTCCAGAAAGATCAAGTGGTTTTGGATTCAAGAAACTTCTGATTCCATAGTTTCTCCAACTTGCAGGTTTTAGCAGGGTTGCATTTTTCAAGAACCAACTTGTATGTGCAATTTGAGGAGCCTCCAGGACTTAATAACTCTTGCTCAAAGAGCAAATGACAGATGTGACTAAGGAGATATGTACAACATATTGTGTACTAAATACATTTTTTTTTCTGGATCAGGAGTTCCTTTTCCTGGTCATTCACATTTTCTCTATTCCTCTTTAGACATTTTTTATATACAGTATATACTATCACCTTAATTCATTTGTTTCTTTCTACCTAGTAAGGTCTGGCAAAGTCAGCTTTTTTTGTTCCCATTGATAAAATAATGACATCTGATGTAAATCACTTGGCATAGATAGGAATTCTCTGTAGACACCCATGCTTTTTGAACAGTACTGACCCTTCAGTGACTATACAGTACTTAAAAACCTGGCTTGCCAGCAGTCTGAAGCCAGAATGAATTATGATACTGCTTCTTTGGTTTGTTTCTATCATTTTTATTGCTTTCCTGACATAGATTTTTACAGTTAGTTTCTTACTTTTTTTGATATTCTGTTGATGTTAATTGTTGTAAGATGCCTGGAGTTGCAAATCACCAGTAAATTTGATGAATAAATAATAAATGCATTTCTATCCATCCCTAGAAATCATAGGTAGTGATAATTCAGCAGTGACTGGCGTGACTGCTGCTTGCAAACCCAAAATATCTGGGGAATTTTGATTTAATATACCTTATAGCCAAGCACATAATTTCCCAGCTCCATCTCATGAGACTATCCAAATGCATGTCTTTTTTCAGCAATTTTCCTTGTTTAAAATAGAGCTCTCCCACTACCATATGTGCATGCTTGAGGATCCTTGTACATCCCACCCATAATTCAGAATTCCCAAAATTCCCTCCCTCCCTTTCTTGCCTCCTTTATCAAGCACTAACATTCTGTTAATGCTAAGTAAAATATTTACTCAGGCTGCAGACACAAATATGATATCAACATTTTAGCTGATGGAGGAGTGTGATCGGTACAGACCTGTCAGCAAAGCAGGTCAGCAGGAATGAGCAAAGGAAAAAACCCTCAATCATTCTTTGAATTAATAATGTAGCTGACAAGGGGAATTATAGGTGCATGAGATGAAGTATGTAGGTATCTACATGAGAGTACCTATTACTTTTTCAATTTCTGTTAAGGTTTGCTTCCTGATTCTGATATTGCTTTGTTATCCCTTTAGATTTTAGTGTGGTCATTTGGTGTTTGGTGTTCACTTAAAATTTACATCAAACAAGGAACCAGCTAGAAGAGGTAGACATGGAAAAATGTGTTATCTTGTTTTTTATGCTTTTTATGCTTGCATAATAGCTATGAATTAATGCAGAAATGCAGAATTTAGCTACATTTGGTAGATAATGGGGCATTCTGTGCAGTAAACTGGAGTGAAGCAATTCATGCTTTGTTGCACTAGAGTTAAATATTTATGGCTCCATCACTGGTCTCAGGTGAGCATCTAATAGAGCACTTCTGTGGAAGTGCAGTAGAGTATGAGATTTGACCCCTAACTGAGTGACATGACAACCCCCCCCTCCCCCCAAATCTACACCTGTGCATTTGTGTTGACCTAGCTTTTTTGTCTGATTGCTGTTCCCTCCACTTGTAGGGAAACACAATTTAGTTTCTTGATATTCAGATTGAAGAATGCCTGCTTTTCTAAGCATGCCCAGTAATCATAAATGGTAGCCATTTGAAATCAAGAAATGCTCTCTTTGGTAGGTTTGATGGATGAACTGCAGCTAGTTCTAAAGCAAGAAATAATATTATCAAGTCAAAAAATAATGTTATATTACCCAGGGCATTTATGCAGTCAAATGTTTATACATACAAGAGCTTCTCTGAAGCAAGGACAACAGTGTGGTGCCTTACTAGTACTGAGCAACCCAACTCTCTCGTAAATGATAGTCAAGAAACTTCAAATGTAGATTTTTTTTTCCCAGTGGCTAAAATTTTGTGAAATCACAAATACACACAAGATTTCAGTGTTTTCATATGAAAGCTTATGATCTTGGGGGTATGTAAAGTCCATTCACCATGAAACACAACTATCTGGATGGATCCTGTATGTGCACATTGTGCATTCACATACACATACCTCCTCTTTTACATGGATTGAATAAAGGCTTTACTGCTACTTAAATAGTAGGAGTCTTAAAGCAGTAGAGAAAACTGTAACCCTTCTTCTGTTAGGTGCAATCTAGTTACTCCTTTCTGTCATATGATGAGGGTGGGAAAGTACACCGTATTTTTGCTTTCCATTGAACAAGAGCATTTTGTATTTTTCACATGCTGAAAATTATTATGTCTAACTGAAAAGAAGTCATTTTTAGTTCTTCACCCAGGAATAAAATCTGACTATAGTCCAGATTGGGAATGGCCTAGGTAGCTTTCACTGTGAATTTATATTTATTTTCATTTGTTTATTTATTCATTTATTTACTGTGGTCTTCTGAAAACAGATAGTGATGTGTTACTTCCAGAAGGTCAGGACTACCTAGTTCAGGGATTATGTGATTTAGGTGAGAAATATTTGGAGTGCATTATTTTCCTTCCAGTTACAGCTGCAAACCATGTGTGCATGTGTATGAAAGAGAGCATGCAAACATGCTTTGTTTTTCTAACTCAAAAGTGTTGCCAGTGTTACCAGCAAACCTTAGAAAAGATACTTGAATTCAAAGAAAGTGTTTGAAATGTGGAGTTTTGAATTGCAAAGCTAGAGACTGAAATTGTGGTATCTAGCTCCATAGAATTATGCACACTGAAGCCTTCCAGTCATGCTATGGATAAAGATCTGACCCTGTTGAACTCTTGTAAGGCTTTAAAAACCTGACTATACGTCTGGGTGTGGGGCCCTGAATATTCTAAGGACCCCATTTCTTAACTTTACTGACAGTTGTTATGATAATTTTTTTGCTGTTGCAAATATTTCTTTGATACTGTTTTAATTGCTCTAGAATTACTCGCCACTCATGGTGGGACTCAAATTTTTTTACTACCGGTTCTGTGGGCATGGTTTGGTAGGCGTGGCAGGGGAAGGATACTGTAAAATCTCCATTCCTACTCCACCTCACTAACCTGCTTTCTAGCTCCATTCTCCTGTGCAGGGCAACAAAAGAAGACTCAGCTAATCAGCTGGAACTCGGGAGGCAGAGAATAGATGGGGTGGGGCCAGTCAGAGGTGATATTTGCCGGTTCTCTGAACTACTCAAAATTTCTGCTACCGGTTCTCCAGAACTGGTCAGAACCTGCTGAATACCACCTCTGCTCGCTACCCAGAATCACTTGGTTGAGAGGGTCTGCTATATAAGTTGAATAAATAAATAATAAAGACATAAAGATAAAGACAGGTGTGTTGAGCAAGTAAGAACATCTTCCAGCACCTTCTAAGGACTGAAAGAAGTTCTCTTTTCCTCCTCAATTGCTGGGCAGAAATCTGACAAATAGAAAATGAAAATAACTGAAGCCTTTTTACTTACATGTTAGTTGTTGGCTTGTAGCAGAGGTGGGATTCTACCTGATCGGTCCGGTTCTATAGAACCAATTGTTATGATTCTGTGCAGTTCAGAGAACCGGCAAATCGCTCCACTGGCTGGCCCCTCCCCTCCCTGCCCACTTACTCCTTTCCTGGCATGCATGCCATCCAGCTTGCCTGCCTTTGGTAAGTTAGGGGGCTTGCATAAGCGCACTAACGTACCTACCATCCCTGTCCTATTGTTTCTTTATTTCTTTATTTTTTTCTAATATGTATCCATGTATTCATAACTATGTTTTTACTTATACCCATTATCTTGTAAGCAATTGACAAACTAACTAACTAACTAACTAACTAAATAAATAAATAAATAAATTGCTATTTTTCCTTTTTTCCCCCCGACCATCAGCTGTTCTGCTTTGCTGGGAGATTTAGATTAGTGAGAAAGCAGGAAATCATTGGATTTCTTGCTTTCTAGCTAATCTAAAAGCAGAGCTGAATCTTCCTTAGGACTGAAGCTTCTATTTTTCAATGCAGACTCAGGCAATAGATTGCAGAATGGTATATCTCTGAGTGAATCTGTGATTTTGTGAGCAACTCAATCTGCCTGCTTGCTTTTCCCGATTTTGGATAAAAGTTGCTTTTTTTATTATAAAAAATTCATTATTTACGTACATGGTGTGTTGTGAGTTAATTTTGTGAGTTTGCTTGCTAGCAAATTTTATATGACAGACTTAGGTAATAGATTACAGAAAGATAGATCTCTGAGTGAATCTGGATTCTGTGAGCAACTGAATCTGCCTGCCTGCTTTGTCTGATTTTGGGTAAAAGTTACTCTTTTTTTTAATAAAAAAATCAATATTTACATAAATATTTACAATAGTTACATACAAGCCATGCCCAGCCAGCCGTGTGACCACCAAGCCACACCCACAAATTAGGCCATGCCCACAGAACCGGTTGTTAAGAAATTTGAATCCCACTCTGGCTTGTAGTAACCAATACTTAGGTTTTCATATAATTCTTTGGGGGTATTTTGGATATGTAATGGGATTAAACACATTTTATGCGCTAATCTGATTTTTGACATGCATATGATTACACTTTAATGTACATCGTTAAAGCGAGAAGAAAACCAGAATTAACACCTTTTATCAGCTCTGATACAGATCCTCAGAATAATAATAAACCAGTGTATTGTTTTTCCCCCCCAAATAATTTTTTAAGAATTATGTGAAGAAAGAATAAAAACAAATACAGACTACAAAAATATAGAAATAAAAAAATACACAAAAGGAAGAAAAGTATAAAAAAGGAAAAGGAAGAAAGTAGATCTAGACTAGA
The DNA here is from genome assembly GCF_900518735.1 of Pseudonaja textilis. The sequence goes on from NW_020769469.1 coordinate 266,649, forward strand.
GCATGTAACTTGGCCATAAGATAAATCAGAGCTTTTCTTCTCTTTCCCACTAATGCCAAAATACTGTGGCATAAACATTAGAAGGGGAAACCATTAAATTGGGAGGAGGGAAATCTCTTTGTTTCAGTGTTCTTGATGAATTGTTTCTCATATTATTTCTGCTTTAAGTAAGTATTTTTATCTCTCTTACTAACTGGGAATATTTTGGAGTTTTATAATTAGCAGGACCCCATCTTCCAATTTCATGTTTCCATGCCATGTATTGCACAGTTTAATATGTGTATACAACATCTTTGATGTTCCTATTTTGAGCTCATTTAAATCTATACTATAAGCCACTAATTAGAAATCATGTTATTGCACTTATCCTGGCAGTTACTATAGGAGTTCGGACTTGTGATTATTTTGCTAACATATTTAAAGAACGTTTGAAGCACTAGAAAACTATAAAAATCAACATTATTGAGAATAATATGTCTAAAAAGAACCAAATTGGCCATACCAATTGGTTTGAAGCAAGCACTTATGATCTCATCCACAACTATGGTGTCTTCTTTGCCTACCCCACTCAAAGTGAAAAATGCCCATATAGTTCATTAAATAGCCTTCCATTAAGGATTCAAAAATAGCATTAATGGTATTTAAGAGGAATAGCTTGAACAAATGTGTAGTTAAATTGCTTATGTGCAAATCATCTAGGCTTTAATTGTTTTAATTCAGTGGAAATGAGAAATTCTGGTTATGTTCAGTAGGAGTCAGTTAACAAGTAAGATATATAATTCTTATGGCAGTCTTCCTTTTCCTCCAAATACAATATAAAGTCACTTACACTGATTCTTCAGATGAAATAATAATTAAATTAATTCTAAGCAGTTTTTATCCTGAAAATCAGAATATAAACTTTTTAATCAATAGCTAGGCACTTGTACAGATTAATGTGCAACAAAGCACAAGAATAGTATGAAGGTTATCCATAGTATTGGCCATTTGTGGAAGATGTAAATCTGCAATTTGGATATAGAAAAAACAACTGAAAAATAGGGAGCACTCTAGCTGTTACATTGTCAAAGTGTTGCATTGCATATGCTGATAAATGCCTTCCATTTAAAACAATTACTTACATTGTTTCCTTACAGTAATTTATCAAGTTATAGCATCTGGTGTTCCAATAGATTTATACCAAAAATTTATGACTGTAAATCTGGAAATGATTTACACAATTATTGAATAGTCACTATTGACTATTTGGTCTAACTGATTGGACTTCAGTAATATCTAACAGAGATAACAGATAATTTACTATCTCTGTTAGATATAACAGAGATAACAGATAGTTTGTTATCTCTGTTAGATATTACTGAAGTCCAGTCAGTTAGACTGAATAGTTAATAGTGACTATTCAGTAATTGTGTAAATCACTACTTGATTTACAGTCATAAATTTTTGGCATTAATCTTAAAAAAATCTAATTAAATCTGTGGATATTGTATGATTATAATATAATGCATAGCATTATATGAAACCTGATATTTTATTCATATGGGAATGAAAGGAGTTCTTTATTTAGAATAGCTGTTATCTGCCAGAACAAACTTAGAATCATTATGAATGATAACTTGAATTGATTTTGCATTATGATGTCTGTTGCATACAACATGGTCCTTATACAAGATGCAGAGAGATTGTTTGTTTTCTAATACTAATCAACTTTCTTTGTGGTAAGGTGTAGCTTTTTCCCTTGCCATACTGCAGAAAATGAGTAAGCAATCCCAGCTTTAATGATAGGTAGGATAGTTAACTTTAAAAAAAAAAAACTATGCTTGGAGGATTATTTTTCCCGTATCTGAGGATTTCTGAAAAGAAAATATTGGGTCGGTCTGTTTCAATATAGAACACTGCTCAGAACATTCTGGTGCTTTAAGATATTTCTGCCTTGGAATAAATATAGTCTAGGTATAGAAAACAGTACAAAGGTAATGGTTTCTCGGCTTTCTATAATTGGGTGTGAAAAATATTCATTAAAGTACTTTGTATTATTATTAAACTTTTATCCTGCATTTTCTAAGGAACAAAAGTTTAGTTAATAAAGGTATATCTTCCAGATGACACTGGAACATCTACAGTATATATCACTGTGATTGAATTTCCATACTGCAGAAGAGCAATGTCTTTTTTATTAAATAGTACTAGACATATTTAGATTAGTTTATATAAATTGATCTCTAGGATATTTTCATTCTTAGCTGTCTGAAAAATCTTTCTCATCTACCTTTTATTAGAACAAAAGACATCACAGACAAATTTAAACTCCAGTATACAAATAACTAAAAGGAACCATGGCTGACTTCCTTAGTAATATAAATGATAAAATAAATAATAAACAATAAAGGTGGGATACAAATAAATAAAATAAGAGCAAAATATGTGAATGGTTGAATGGTTTCTTTTTTTAAAGGTATTGCTGTTGCCCAAGCTACAATCAAGCCTATAACTATCATGTAATATGACAGTAGTATTAATGTCATAAAAGAATGATATATTGAACTTCACCTTATTTCAAAGGCTATGCATGTGCAGACTTTTTTTATCCTCCTTATAACCAGAGCCTGAGTATTTTCTTGCTTCCTTCTGCATATTTACCTCATGTCTAATATCAATAATATCAGCAATGGTGAGAGTTTTGCAATGAAATTCTTTACTGTGCCTATGCTTAATTAGTTTCTTAAAAAATACTTTTACAAGGCATTTGGGATTGATCCATTGCCATCATCCTAGTGTGAAATTGAGGATCTCTGATTCCCAGTGTTATTACATATTGTTGTTTTATAAATATTCCTTTGCATAATATGGTAAGCTGATTATTCCCTCCAGACCCTATTGGCGCTTTTCATTAGAAATATTCCTCTTTTGCAGGCTGATTTTTTTTTTTCTGCGGTGCTGATTCTATTTCACTGGGATAAATACAGCACCTCTGGATGTATGCAGCATCTCTGGATTTATGTTCTTCCTTTCTTCCCTCCCTGCTTTTTTCTTTTTTTCTTTTGCCTTGCTGTATATCCTTCTGAAGCATCTCCTGGGAACCATATTATCTTTGTTCATGTTTTATTCTTGAAATCAGAACTGGAGTATAGCTGTATTTTACAGATTGGCAATTTTAGTATAATTAAGCTTCATGAATATGAAGTTTCCTGTAGAATTCCCACAATACCCTGTGGTTAGATTTAGTGGTAAATTTCTGTCTCTTCTCATTTGTGATATCTCAGATGTCACTTTTGCTCAGCAGTTACATGATGTTGATTCTCAAGAACTACAAACTGCATATTTGTTAATTTTTAATCTTTGGCAGCTAGTTTTTGAAAAATGCTTATGCATAGAATTGTTTAGAGTAGAGCAAAATCAATTATACAGTATACTGGTATGTCAATTATACAGTATACTGGTATGCCCAGTGTATGTTTTATGCTGTGTTACAGTGTTTTTGTTACTATCTGCTTGAATCCTGGGCAAGGAGAGGTTTTTTTTAACAACTTAGAATAAAATTCTGTGCCATTGCACAAAGTATAACCAGGAAAATTTGATTATCCAGGTCATCAATAGAGCTGATTGAGTCATAGGAATGAAGAGACATACCTTGTTTGTATAGACAGGGCTGGATATGCTTAGAGCAGGTGTGTCAAACTCAAGGTCTGCAGGCTGGATCTAGCCCACAATGTGGTCAGATCCAGCCCACGTGGCCATCCTGGAAACGGTAAGGAGCCTGTCTGCATCACTTTGGCCCAGTCCATTCCAGCATGCACACGTGTGCATGTGTGCAGGAAGTGGAGGGCGCACATGCGTACAGGCCCAGCCCACACCATCCCGGCATACACACGTGCACCCACCTCCTCCTCTGTACACATGTGCCTGCCTGTATGCAGGTGCACCCTCCACCTCCTGCATGCATGCACGTCTGCTGGGATGGGATGGGCCAAAGGGATACGGACTGGCCCCTTACCGTTTCCAGGATGGTCGTGCTTACCAGCATTTCAAGTGTGTGTAAGCGGGGGGAAGTGCCCAGCAGCAGTTGGCCGCCCCGACCACACCACTCCTCCCCTCCGGCCCCAGAGGGCAACTGCAGTGCTGATCTGGTCCTCAATGAAATCAAGTTTGACACTCCTGGCTAAGAGCAAATAATTGGGAAATGTGTAGTTCCTTTATAAAAATCTGTAAATGTATACCTTTCAAAGAAAGTGCAAAGAAGATGTGTTACAAAACATGTTAATTATATATTTAGTTACGGTATTTTTACCTGATATTTCATCTGAAAATTTAAAGAAAAATAGTCACATACAGACAACCAGTAACACCTAATCAATCTGCGCCTGCAGGGTATCTAAAAATACAGCTACTCATGTGCTCCCTTTCTCATTCTCTCTTCCTTTTTCTCTTTCCTCCCCAGTATTGTGCTCCCCCCCGCACCCCTGGTCCATGAGAAGCGATGATAAAAAAAGCACCATAAGGCATTAGTTCTTGATGTTATGAGGTTCTTCCAATGGTTAACATTTGAAAAAGATGGGTTTCTCTGACCTAAGCCAGTAAAGCAGACTCTACTTCTGATCTCTCCTTTTGCAAATATAATAGATATATTATTATAGTCTAAGAGTCTTCATACAATATAGATATGATGTTGTGGAAAGAATTACAACAACTACTGAATTTTTTATTCATTGTAATGTATAACAAACATATATGTGCACACATATGCACAAACACTTTTGCACATTATGTATACACAGGCATACACTACACACAGATGCACATATTCAGAATGATATTTTGTAGAACTGTTTCAGAGCTGAGGAAGTACCATTGTCTGCATTCAACTGGTACAGTATATAAAGTAATATCCCCTTATGCTTAAGATTGCTTAATACAATAATAGCATAATGGAGTCTTTTGGTTTCAGCAGAAGGGCGTTTCTTTTGGTTTGTGCTAGTGCTGGATGCATGAGGAATGGTGCTGAGGAACACCATCGTTAAATTTAATTTACCCCCCCCCCCATTTTCTCTGTTAAACATTTCCTCTGTCCTTGACCTAGGTTGTTTTTAATAATATCAAAGAATCTAGTGAAGGTCATGCTGTGTGCACGTGTCAGGATTAATTGTAATTGAACACTGTCATTCCTGAATTTCCTTACCCCCCTAGGACAGGAAGTCAGAAAGACTGTATTTAACATCCCAATTAGCTACCCTGCGGCTGAGACTGGCATGGTTTTCTGATGGTGCTGCTAGTGATAGTGTAAGACAAAGAAAGGAAAAAAATTACTGATCTCCAAGCTGGTAAAATGAGGTTGATGGGCCTATCTTACACCTAAGGATGCATTTTGATTCAGTCTTCTCTACTTGAAAAATATTAAAATAAAGTGCATGTAACCAGCTTTTAAGATACAGATGAATTTAGGTAACAATGATGATTAATTTTAAAAAATCAGTAAATACACTGAATTAATTCTTGGAACAACTGAAATGCTAGGCAAAATGAAATCTGTATGTGTAAAAGGAATGGGAGGAAATGGGAAATTGCAATTAGAAATGGCAACATGAAGTAATTTAAATTTTCAATCTGGGTTTCAATTATATCGCTAATGAAACTAGTGAGAAAAAATGATGCAATTGATATAGTTTAGTGGACTTTTTTCAAAAAAATAATATACAATGCACATTTAGGCATGATGATGAACATTTAAACATTTTGCTAGTGTCTATCTAGTGCATTTCGCCATTTGAAAGGATACATTTTATTTAACATTTAACTTTGAGATTAAATTTCAGGCAGTAGCATTAAAAATGATTGGAACCAAAGTAGAATCTGTTCCAAAGTAGATAAAGGAGCTTCTACTTGTAAATGTAGTTTGTACAAAAATGAAAGATATATATCATGCAGTAATAGTTTAAATGTATGTATTTCTTACATGATTTAATTTTAGTCTCTGATCACCGAACCGGTTGTTATACTGGCAGCATCCCACCTCTGGTTGTGGGAGAATGGTTGGAGAAGCAATTACAGAGTGACCTAGACATAGATGATACAGACTTCTTTCCATTTAGATTCGGGCGTGGGCCTGGGACATAAATGGTGTTGGTTAATCTATTTATCTGCCTACCTGCCTGCCTATATATCCATATATCATCTATCTGCCTATCTGTATCTGAATGTTATGGCCACCCACTCACTCATAGTGACTCTGAGCAGCTTACAAAAACAAAAATCTAATATGCAAACAGTAAAAATAAAAACCCTCCACACCCAGGCCCTTTGGTAAAACCAGATCTGAAAGAGTGTCAAAGTAAGGGTCAATCTAATCTCCGAGGGGCTGATGTTCCAAAGAGAGAGAGAGAGAGAGAGAGAACCACCATGAAGAAGGCACAGTGTGATTTATGAAAATTAACAGACAGCCTTGACAGCTCTGTAAATTCCTATAACTCCTTACTATGGTATATCTGGCTGAATAACAAGTATTTGAGAGAGTCAAAATCATATCATCTGTGTTGCAATGTACTGTTACGCTAAATGTTGCAATGGTCAACCTTGTAAAAGTGATGGATGGACAATCTAATGTTGCCATGTGATAAAGTGCTGACTGTGTGGAAAAATACTGGCTGAAGAAACGAAAGTTATATGGGAGATAAAAGTAACTGGGCGGGGCTAAGAAGTAGGGGCGATAAGACACCAGCTATGGCATAGTTTTTGCATTAGCATAATTATGTAGAAAGCTTCTTTGTTTCTGCTATGACGTGTGCAAGTAGCCTATAAAAGGAGTACCCACCATTATTAAAGTGCCTTTTCATCCTGAGTAAACACTGTGTCCGTGTGTTTATTTATTTACCATGAGAAGGCCCAGGGCTCTGAGTTCAGACCCTGTCGTCGCCAGGAGGCAGGCAGTGAAAAGCCACAACTGGTGACCCCGACGTGATCCAGCCGGACGAGCCAGCTGCAGCCCAGGGATGCCGTTTAGTGTTACGGGTCCCTCCCCAGGAATCTTCTGCAAAGAAGACATCCTCCCTTAACCAGGGACGCCGTTCGTGTTACGGGTCCCTCCCCAGGAATCTTCTGCAAAGAAGACATCCTCCCATAGCAAAGCTGCATCTGGCTGCATCCTTCACAACGTGATTCTTCACAGCACGACTTTCAGCAAGAAGTGTGCTGCCCTGACTCTCATCTTACGCACCGGAGATCGGCAAGCGCATCGTAAGTATGGGCACCCCAATTTCCAAGACTCTGTCCAAGCATGTGGACGAACTTCACTTTTTAGTCAGGAAGGCGAACCAGTCGCAGAAAGTTAACGGTACCACAATATATCCTATATCTAAAAAGGCCATCACTAAATTTCTTGTGTTTCTTCAAAAAAATTGCCCCGCTTATCCAGAAGGTGGCACTCTGGAACAATCTATTTGGGAAAAAATAGGAAAGTACATCCACGAGCCTCCGCGAGCCCCCCCCGAAATCCTTTACGCCTGGAGAGCTCTTATGAATGCTATTAATATTCTTTATCCTCCCTCTGACTTAATTCCTGATCCAATTCTCGATCAAACTTTGGATCAGCCTCCTCCATCTTCTAAAAATCCCCTGCCTACTTCGGAAAAAACTTCTCCACCTCCTGCTGTGTATCCCACTCTCCCTTCCTCCCCCCCACTCCCTTCCCCCCTTCTTGCCCTCCTCCCTACAACCCCCCTCCTGTTTCTGATGTTAACCCTATCCACTCCAATGATCTTCCTGCCTCCTTGCCTGTTCGTAATACCTTTCAGGAGGCACTGATTCAAGGAAAAATAGATCCGGAGGACCTCTCTTGTTTTCCTATGGTCCTCCAAGCCCCGGCAGGTGGTGGAAATGCAAATCCTGCTCCTCAATATGTTCCTATGGAGTGGGATCTCATGAAAGAACTTAAATCCGCCTCTGCCAAATATGGCCTTAAGTCACCCTATGTTAGAGCCTTGTTAGAAAACATTTCTAATAATCATAATATTCTTTTCTCTGAATGGCAAATGATGGCTTCTCTGCTTTTAACATCTTCCCAACTTGCCGCTTGGCAGAATGACTATCGCTTAGCTGTTCAATGTGCTGCAGCAGCTGGCCTTCCTCAGGCTGTTACCCTAGACCATCTTCTTTGTCAGGGAGCCATCCGTACTGCACAGGATGAGATTCAGATGGGAGCACAGGGTTATCCCATCATGAGAAATGCTGCTTTAAATGCCTTTCGCAGGGTCCCTGATCCTTCTCAACCTTCTTTGTCTTTTAACAAAATTCTTCAAGGACCTTCTGAGCCATACACTTCTTTCATTGACCGGTTGTCAGAGGCTCTCAACTGGCAAATAGACAACCCCCAAGCTCAAGCTGAACTTCTTGCCAAACTGGCTGTTTCTAATGCTAACGCAGACTGTCAGCAAGTTCTGAAACCTCTTCAATCCATTCCCCATCAGACTATCGCTGACTATATCACAGCCTGTCAAAACGTAGGGACTGAAGCTCACCGTGCATCTGCTCTTGCTTCAGCTTTAACCTCTTCTTTTGCAATGACTGCCCCTCGCTCTGGTAATTGCTACAACTGTGGAAAACCTGGTCATTTTCGTTCCCAGTGTCGCTCACCAGGGGGCGGCAGGGCACCAAAGGGATGAAGCCCCCCCGCTCCCACTGCGAGACCAAAAACAATCTGCCCTAGGTGCCGCAACGGCTATCACTGGGCCAGTCAATGTCGTTCCAATCTTTCCCCTTTGCCTCAACCCGAACCGTCGGAAAACTAATTTCGGGGCCTGCAGCTAGCCCCACCCCCAAGGCTGCACCCCCCTCCACACAAACAGCTTTCCCTGTTCTGCTTTCAACTGCTATTATCTATGAGGATCCTGGATCTGTCTTTTCTCTCCCTCTGACAGTTATGCTTCCCCGTCCGCTCTCACCTCACACGCCCATCTTACTCATCCCAAACTCCTCTTTGATCATGGAAGGGGTGGTCGCTGCCCCCTTTCTTTATGACTCATCCGCTCTTAATTGCCTCTCTCTTGCAGCTGTAGGTGATAGACCTTTCTCATTGCCTGCTAACACTATAGTAGCCACTCTTATTATTCTTCCCTCCTCCACCCCCCCCTCTCCTCCCTCCCTGATGGCTATTGACTGCCCTATAGAAGCTTCTAAACCTCTGTTAACAGTGTCTCTTAATGGTCGTCCTTTTACAGGACTGGTGGACACTGGAGCAGACGCCTCGGTTATTTCAAGGACTGAATGGCCCCCACAATGGCCCCTTGAACAATCACCTTCTGTCCACGGCATTGGTGGAGCTCAAAGTGCTCAGGTCAGCTCTAATTGGCTCACGGCCATTACCCCTGATGCTTCTGCTTCTGCTTTCATCAAACCTTATATCCTTCCCCTTGCTTTCAATCTGTGGGGTCGGGATCTTTTAGGACAGCTTGGAGCTACCTTTCACATTCTGTGAATATCACTATACATCATCGAATGGCTTCACCTCCCTCACACTCCTAGAGCAACTGTCACCTCTAGAGCCCTTCAGCTCGCTCTGCTTTGTATCAAGGGACGTCACCTAGCCAAGGCTTTGCTCGCTCACGATCTTCAAGCTATACACATTCCTTTCAAACTCTCTCAATGGGAACCCCTTTTTCAGACGTCAGATGTATTACAGGACGCTCTGGAAAATTGGATTGGTCCCATCTCCTGCCATCTCCCTTCTGACCCCCATTTGCAGCTAATTAAGATGATACCTATTACCTCTTCCTCTCCAGTAGTTGCTTTTCCACTAATTCAAGCCATCACAGTTTTCACTGATGGCTCTAAAACTCATGGTGCTTGTGTCTGGTATGATCAAGTTAACTGGCACAAGCAACTGACAAATCCCCAATCATCGGCACAGCAAGCCGAATTAGCTGCTTTTAACTTAGCCTTGAAGACATTTCCTGGACAACCAATTAACATCATAACGGATAGTCTATATGTCTCCCAATTGGTCTTACATATTTTTGAGGCATATCTATCTCCTTCTATACAACCATCATTAATGACACTGTTGCTTCAGCTGCAAATGCTCATTCAATCTAGGACCCATTCTCTATTTGTAGCCCACATACGTAGTCATCAACATCTCCCAGGTTTCCTTTCAGAAGGGAACCAGGTAGCTGATACTGCTTGTAAAGTACTTCCCATCAGTATTAAGATGCCTCAACCTTCCCCTCTATTAGCAGGGGAAAGTCATAGTTATTTTCATCAAAACAAAAAGGCTCTGGTTAAACAATTTGGCATTTCTCTGGAAGAAGCAACTGCAATCATACAACAATGCCCCACTTGCAGTTTGCAAGCAAAAACCCTTCCTCAAGGGATTAATCCCAGGGGCATAGAGGCTTGTGAGACATGGCAAATGGATGTCACTCAATTCTCACCTTTTGCCCCTTGGAAATACCTTCACGTGTCTATTGACACCTATTCAGGGTTCATCATGGCCACCCCTCAAAGGGGAGAAACGTCAAAGCACGTTATCAATCATTGTATTCGGACCTTCGTAGTACTGGGACCGCCAAAAAATCTAAAAACAGATAATGCACCAGCCTATATCAGCTCTCAATTCTCTGAGTTCTGCCATCACTGGTCCATTATCCACAAGTTTGGGATCGCCTACAATAGCCAGGGGCAAGCTATAGTTGAAAGGGCTCATCAAACCTTAAAATTGGCATTACAACGATACATGGGGTCAAAAGGCCTCAAGGGCCCCCCTAGCCTCCCAGTATTGCAAAATGTGTTAAATGTTTGTCTGTATACGCTTAACTTCCTCAATCTCACTGGCACCCCTCCCCTGTCTGCTGCATCTCGACACTTTACTAAACCACCTGTTCCCACTTCGAGACCACTTGTCTATTATAGACAGTTACCTGATCCTGCGTGGAAAGGACCTGTCGAATTGATCACCTGGGGTCGAGGCTACGCAGCAGTCCAGCTTCCTGACAGAACTCTCTGGGTTCCTGCAAGGTGTGTCCTCCCATATCACCGCCCACAACCAGCGGAGCCATCATCCGAAAAAGATGACAACACTCTTCTTCTTCCTGCTTGGCTGTTCGCTTCGCTGGACTGATGGAACATCCACCAGCTTTAACGCCCATAGGCCCTACAACATCACATGGATCATCAAGGATGCATATGGGCAGGTATTGAATTCAACACACAACTATGCCAAAATTGACACTTATTTCCCACACTTACAATTTGATTTCGCTGAAATGATCGTGGGCAAAACAGCATATACAAAGACAGGATTTGAGACTCCACAACCAAGCCCAAGCATAGTGAAAAAAACTCCACCTTTATGTCTGCCCAGGTCATGACACCTCTCCAGACCATCAATACACTTGCGGTGGCCTATCGGACTACTTTTGCAAATCCTGGAGCTGTGTATCCACCGGTCACATCTGGTGGAGCCCTCCCTACGAAAATGACTTAATCACCCTTTCCCGTTCAAAGGGGGATAGATCTTGCGCAGGGCCAGGAAAAGTCCACTGTAACATGGTCACTGTGGAATTCACTGCAAGGGGGAAAGCATCTACATTATGGGACACTGGAGTAAAGTGGGGGGGAAGAGTGTATGACACCGTGGGGTATGATTCTGGCAACATTTTTTACATACAACGACAAGTACACATACCCTCCTTTGATCCTGTGGGACCAAGTGCCAAGGAAATTAAATCTTCCTTTCTACAACCTTTACCAACAACAACTAATCCCCTGCTGCCACTTCTCCGATCTTCCTATAGTGTCCTGAATGCTTCCAACACTTTCATATCTAAACATTGTTGGTTATGTTTGTCTCCCACTCCGCCATTTTATGAAGCAGTTGGATCCTCACAGGCCATAAGAAATGACACCTCGGACTCCCGATGTAGATGGCACGATAGTACCACCATCACTATCACTTCCATAATAGGACAAGGCTGCTGTTTGGGCCACATACCTGAGAATTACTCGCAATTCTGTTTAAATGCCACCACGGGAAAGCACTTATGTGACATGTACATACCGGCTCACCGACTCAACCATAATACAGGAGGATGGACCCAGGTATTTACCACCTTCAGAGGCAATATCAGCAAACGCCTCCAGGGTCAATACTTCATTCCTGGAGATGCTTCAGTGTGGGCATGTTCTACGGGACTGACAGCCTGTGCCAATGGGGATACTTTAATCAAGCAAAATTCCTTTTGTATTCAGGTACAATTGCTTCCCAAAATGGATGTATATAACTCAGAAGATTTTGTTTCTTTACTAGAACCTAGACAATATAACCTTAGGGAAAAAAGAGAAGTAGTAACTGCTTTGACGCTAGCTGTACTGCTGGGGTTGGGGGCTTCTGGGGCGGCCACAGGTATAGCTGGCCTTGTTACTTCTGATCAGCATTTTCGCCATTTAAGCGCCACCATAGATGCAGACTTACGCCGCATTGAACAATCTATAGTTGCTTTGCAGAACTCCCTCACCTCCTTATCTGAAGTTGTCTTACAGAATAGAAGAGGTTTAGATTTGTTGTTCCTCAAGCAGGGTGGGTTATGTGCAGCACTGAAAGAAGAATGTTGTTTTTATGCAGATAGTTCAGGAGTGGTTTTAGATTCTATGAAAGAGTTAGATACGAGATTAAAAGAAAGGCAAAGAGAACGAGAGGCTCAACACACATGGTATCAGGGTCTGTTCAACTTCTCCCCATGGTTAACCACCTTAGTATCTGCCATTGCTGGTCCTCTTATTCTCCTACTTATGCTTTGTACCATTGGCCCTTGTATTTTGGGCAAAGTTTTGGCCTTCTTAAAACGCAGATTAAGCCAGTTGGATTCCAACCTGTCACGAACTCAGAAACAGGTAAATACTCTCATATCCCATACACAAGAAAAGCAAGCTTTGTTATCATTCTCCTCGGACTCAGACAAAGATGAAATCATCAAAAGTGTTGGTAAGGACAAAACATGCATCCTAATGCACTTGCAAGCCTCAGACTCGGAGGAGGAGGGGGCGAGCAAGAATTACCATTAGGGTAGTGTTAATATATCACTTTCCAAATAAAACAAAAACAGAGGAGATGTTGCAATGTACTGTTACGCTAAATGTTGCAATGGTCAACCTTGTAAAAGTGATGGATGGACAATCTAATGTTGCCATGTGATAAAGTGCTGACTGTGTGGAAAAATACTGGCTGAAGAAACGAAAGTTATATGGGAGATAAAAGTAACTGGGCGGGGCTAAGAAGTAGGGGCGATAAGACACCAGCTATGGCATAGTTTTTGCATTAGCATAATTATGTAGAAAGCTTCTTTGTTTCTGCTATGACGTGTGCAAGTAGCCTATAAAAGGAGTACCCACCATTATTAAAGTGCCTTTTCATCCTGAGTAAACACTGTGTCCGTGTGTTTATTTATTTACCATGAGAAGGCCCAGGGCTCTGAGTTCAGACCCTGTCGTCGCCAGGAGGCAGGCAGTGAAAAGCCACACATCTGCAAATAGTTTCAAAAGATATGTCTTACCTCCTATTTTCATTCCACAATGTAATTATTAGATCTAAATCCTGGGGCAATCTGCTTGGTAGATTGAAATTCTGCTTGAAATTGTGATGGGATCTGAATCATAACTGTTAAGTCTTACTTGGACTTTAATTGATCCATAAATATTTTCAGTAGTCTTATGAAAACTAGCCCAAATTTGAATTAAAATTAATATTTGTTTTAAAAAATACATTTCCAGAAAATCAAAAGCTCTACATATATCCAAAGAGTACATGGCTAGGGAAGATTTATTAATATTAAATTGGATAATATTTAATAATTTTCTAATGAGGTAATCACTTTTAGTTGATTAGTTAATCATTTGATTGATAGTCTGTATTAAGAAGTGAAATGGACCTACAAGATGCCTGGGAATCTTTGCCCAACTTAGGAATCAAAATAATCTTAGACTGTTTCCAACACGGTTAAAGGATCCCCTTGGTGCAACATACTCCATAAAAATAAAAATTCAAGTATTAAAATGTGTTTCAATTCTTTATAAAATTCCCCTGACAATCCATTAGGGCCAGGATATTTTCCATTTTGAATAGCATCAAAAACCTCAAAAATTTCTGAAATGGACATAAAAGATTCTATGTAGTCAATGTCTTCTAGAATCAGTTCCAATAATGTTAATCTATTTAGAAATTGATTAATTGTTATTGGTAATGTTTGGAAGCTGATTCATGGCAGCTGGGCTACTTTTTTTTTTTTTTGGTTTGAAATGTTTCTTCTGCTTATCCAAGAAGATTCAAACCAAAAAATGAAAAGTCCCATTGCCATGACTCAATTTCCAGTAAACACTACCTGGCTTATTGAGAAATGTTGATAGGTTATTTGAAGAATATAATTGTTGGTGGGGGGGGGATTTAAATTGTTCACATATCTTTGGTTTTGGTCACAATTGACTGTTGCTATTTTTAATTGCAGGAATGTTTTCCTTATCTTTTCCAATTTGCTTGGCAGTATTCTATATTTTTTGTTATCATGTTCATAATATCTTTATTTAACAAGAATATTTTGAGAAGATATTTTATCTGTCTCCAAATCATCTAGATACCTCCTTATATTTACCAGCTGTTTATAAATACTATCTGATTCAGCTGTATTTTAGTTTGCTAATACATTTACTAAAACTTGAGGTGACCAAAAAAACCACGGTACATTTATTCCAATTGTTGTTCAGCTTGCTCTAGAATTAGAATTAGAATTCTTTTTGATTGACCAAGTATGATTGTAAGGTGTGTCCTTGACTGGACACACTTGTAAGGTGTGTAGACTAAATTATAAAGTAATGAGCTTTTAAGAATTCGTTTTGTGGTTTCAGTTGCACCTTGAATAAATTTGGATATGTTGTCAATGGCGTTATCTAGAATAAATTCTAAAAGCTTCTTTCATACACTGCTTGTGTGAAATTGTTATTGTGTTCTTTTATTTCATGAAGATCTGTTGGGGATAGGAGGGACAAGTTTAACCACAAAACTGAATATTTTCCATCATAATATTGTTGAAACTTCCATTATAAAAAGAATGCTATATGCCAGCCGAGCTGGTTGTTAATACATTTTTAAATAGGGTATCCCCAATATACCTTTAATTTTAACCTTTCTTGTGATAACTGTGGATATTTTAATTGTTCGTTTAATTTACTATGGATTTTAAACATATGAGTCACTATTATAAGCTGTTAGAAGTCCCTGACAGATTTGGCAGTATGGAAGTAAAATGGATATATGAAATAGATAAATATTTATGTAACCCTTAAGCACAATTATTTAGCAGAACCTTACTGTCCAGTCTGCATTTATTATTTGTTTATTTATTATACCAATTTGTATGTCTGTCCATTTTAAGTTCATGACTGGCTACCAATAATTAAAACAACATAAAAACCATAAAAACAAAGAAACAACACTCCTATTCATAGCTGGAGTTAAAAACAAATTTACAATAACAGATCAACAACCATTGTACAAGCTCAGCCACATCTCCAGATTGCCAGCCTCAATAACAGAAATACGTTCTTAAGGCCTTATGAAAAGCCCAAAGGGGTTGGAGCCAATTTAATGTCTGGGGCAATAATGTTCGAAAGAGCAGGTGCTGTGTCAGGAAAGGCTCTCCATGATAAACAGGATCTGGAGTTGGCATCTTCTTCATATCTGAAACCAGGAAGAATAATGCCAGATATGTGAACAATTAATTACATTAACTTGACATTCCTGTCTTTTTGGCACTGAATTTCCAAATGCTTATTTTCTTCTTTTAATTATAAGCATTTTATGTTTATATAATATTAATTTATAATCAATGTCATTGAAAGCTTAAGTATTGTATTACTTTCCCTATCTTCAATGATATGTAAGTATCAGGCAGCATCATTCTAAAAGAAAGGCAGTATAATACATGTATTTGGTAAATGAAGAGTAAATAATCAGCTGATTCTAATATTTTTAAGAGGTTCCATAAGGGTATGCATACCAAAAAAATAAGCAAATGAATAATTCAGATTAAAAAAAAAACCAATGGTGATGAAGAAAATGCAAAAAGAATAACACCAAAGCAAAGAACACCACACACACATGCTGAAATATAGAAAATAAAGGCCTTAAACAACAAGTTATATGAGGGCTATCCACAAAATAGATTACATTTTGCGATAGAAAAAAAACAAAGTGTAGGAATTTTTTTTTTATTATATACACTTGAAAGAGACACTTAAATACTACTTTTCAACAGATTCACTGAACAAATTGAGGCACTTATCATAGCAGTGAACAAGCTTTGTAATTCCATTGTCATAAAATTCAGCCGCCTGAGATTTGAGCCAGTCAGTCACTCCCGCCCGCAGTTCCGCGTTGTCAAAGTGCTGTGTTCCAAGCCAGGTCTTCATCCTCGGAAACAAGTGGTAGTCGCTTGATGCACGATCGGGGCTGTAGGGCAGATGAGGAAAAATCTCCCACTTGAAAGCATTCAGGACTTCTCGAGTGCGATTTGCTGAGTGTGGTCAGGCATTGTCAAGCAAAAACAAAATTTTTGAGCTTAACTTTCCTCTATGCTTGTTCTGAATTGCTTTTCTTAGTTTTTCAATTTTTCAATTAAAATTTCAATCGGTTTATGGTTTTTTGCCAACAAAAACCTTATCACTGATCGCACCTCACAACTCGCAGGATTTTCAATTGCAGCACACATTTCAAACGTTTGCTGTGAAATAACAGGAAACAATATGAACCTCCCAGTAGCATGACTAGATGCAGACTGAGCGGCAGACGCACAGACCAAAGATGGCCACGCTAGCTCCTCCCCTTCTTGCTGCAGACGAAAATGTAATCTATTTTGTGGATAGCCCTCGTATTTTGACCACATGGAATAATGTTGCTCAGACTTTCTACACCATCAGTAAAAGTCCAGCTTGTTAAATGTTCAGTGCACCTCATTAATATTCATGTACATTGTACACAGAGTGGAGTCTGACATCAGACTCCACTCATTGGTCCAGCCACAGGAAGGAATGATAAAGTACCATTAGTGGCTGAAATGTTGGACAGCGTTGGCTATAAAATCCAGTGCCTGTTGCAGCTCGCCTCTTTTTGTTCCTGAACTTTAAATAAAGACTTTCTTGCAACCTACGGTCCTGCCTCTTCCTTCTGCGTGCCCATGTTACACTGGCAACAAAGGCGGGATAATGAAGTAGACAAAGGACCTCATGGCACCCTGGCCATTTTCATCTGACCATTGGAACCCAACCGTTTCCAGCACTACCAGCTATCACGATGGCCTATTGACCAATGTCCATTCCCTTCAACCCAACAAAGGAGAAATGGTCATCCTACATGGGAAGATTCAAACTGAACTTGGAATTAAATGGACTGCAAGCAGCCTCCGATGCAAAGAAGAGGGTTGTCTTCTTGACATACTGCAACTCTGAACTGTATGAGCTGGCAGAAGCCCTCGTTACAGGTGAACTGGAAAACGTCTTCTGGGACGAACTGCAATGGGCCCTGAAGGGACATTTTGATCCAACCCCTTCGTACCTGGTAAACCAGCACACCTTCTACATACAGAGCCAACGAGAAGGGGAGAGCATAAATGATTTTGTGGCTGCCCTAAGGAGACTGTCCAAAAACTGTAAGTTTAGCAATGCTGAAGACATGATCTGTGACCAGCTGGTCCTAGGTTTGAGGGACTTGACTCTACAGAAAAGGCTGCTGGCCAGAGAGGAGGTCACTTTCAAAGAAGCCCTGGAGGAAGCCCATGCCACCGAAACCTCCGACAGCTTGGTGGCCCAGATTAAAGGAAACAGGAAGGTGCACGCAACCCAGGCCAAATGGCGGAGCTACTGGGACACATCTGGCTTGGAGAGCAGTGAGGAAGACAAGAAAGATGTCCACCGCATGAGACCCAGCAACAAGGAGCGCGACAAGGAGCCAAGCCATGTGGAGACTGCAGAGGAAGTCACCCTCGGTCTACTTGCTGCTTTAAAGAAATGATCTGCCAGTGGTGTGAGAGAAAGGGCCACATCGCAGAGGTTTGTAGGGCCAGCCAGCCAACAAACCGACAAACCTGGAAGGCCTATTCACCCCCCAGGCAATATGATCATCTGAAGAGTGGCCAGAAGCACCTGGGCATGAAATTCAAAAATAAAGATGGTGCCCGGAAAGAAGGAACCCACTACACTATCATGGGGTATGCCCAGATGCAGATGAGACACACCAATGCCTACAAGATGAATAAGATCATGACCCAAGTAAAGATCAATGGAACCCTATGCAGGGTGGAGGTGGATTCCAAGTCATACATAGGAATGATTTCCTGGGCAGCCCTGAAGAAGTTCAACCCCAGCATAATGTGAAATAAACTGCAGCTGCAAAGAATCATCCTTAAAGATTACAAAGGCTGCAGAATCCCAGTACTGGGAAGGAAAATCTGTTGCATCGAATACAGACAATTCAAAGGACATTTGCCATTAACTATTGTGGACCAGGACCTGCGAAGCCTCTTGGTAAGAGAATGGGTCCCACCCCTACAGATAAGCCTCACCGGAATCCAATCAACCATGACAGCCCTGCTGACCCGAGGAGACAACCTCGATGCTTTAGAGAGGGATTTCTGTGAGTCTTCAGCAATGAATTGGGCAAGTACAAGGGGACCCCGATAACATTTTATCTAGACCCCAATAAAGCCCCTGTCTGACTGAAGTTCCAGAGAGTCCCATTTGCTCTGCGGCACAAGGTTGAAGAGCAGCTAGTCAAACTGGTTACTCAGGGGGGCCTCGAGCCAGTCGACCATGCAAGGTAGGAAACACCTATAGTGACCTCAGTCAAGCCAGATGGGTCAGTCAGGATCTGTGTTGACTATAAGAGTACCTTGAATCTCATGCTGCAGCAGAGCGCATATCCGGTGCCGGTAAGTCAGCACCTTTTGCATTCCCTGGGGCGGGGAAGGATTTTTGCAAAATTGGACTTGGCCCAGGCATATCAACAGCTGCCTGTAGACAAAACTACTGCGGAAGCCCAAACAATTGTGACACACAGGGGCGTATTTAAGTGTAATCAGCTTCAATTTGGGGTCAGCGAAGCCCACGGTCTATTTCAGAGCATTATGGAAAGGCTGCTACATAATATCCCAGGGGTCATCCCATATTTTGACGACGTAATTATTTCTGCTGAAAATAGGACACAACTGCTGCAATGAGTGAGAGTTTTGTTAGAGCACTTCCAGGAAGCAGGGCTGAAGCTAAAGAAAGATAAATGCCACATTACAATACCCCAAGTGGAGTTCCTGGGATTTTTAATGGATGGGTCGGGCATCCGGCTCACAAGCAGAAACTCAAAGCAATTAAGCCCCAAAGCTGCAGAATAAAATGGAACTACGAGCATTTTTGGGACTGCTTAATTTTTACAATATATTTCTGCCACAGAAAGCAACAATTGCGGAGCCACTCCACAGACTGCTTGATAAAAAGATGATCTGGACTTGGGGCCTCATGAAGATGCAGCATTCAGCAAGATAAAGGACATTTTATCATCTGAGACTGTGCTCATATAGTATAGTGAAATGCTGCTGCTATCTTTAACCTGTGACGCGTCCCCATATGGCATTGTTAAAATGTTGAGCCACAAAATGCCCAATGGGAGGGAAGGCCCAGTAGCATACTACTCAACATTATCAAAAGTGGAACGAAACTATAGCCAAATTGATAAGGAAGCCCTTACTGCCAGAGCTGAAGTGAAACGTTTCCATGAGTACCTCTACAGCAGACCTTTTGAGCACTGACCACAAGCCATTACTGGACATCCTTTCATGAGACAGACCCACACCTAACATCCTGTCGCCAAGAATGCTAGGATGGATGGTCTTCCTGGCAGCGTACAGTTACCAGCTGCTCCACAAACCCGGAAAAGAAATAACACATAGAGATGCCCACAGCAGATGCCCCCTGCCAGATCTTGTCAAAGACCTGGCACCTTCTACTTTCGAGAGTCTTGAACCCGGCCTACTAACATCTGCTGAAATTGCGAGACTCACGGTGAAAAATTGAACCTTGGTGCAGGTTTTGAATTGGGTTTGCAGGGGATGGCTAGTCTCAACTGAAGGGGAAGAATTTGCACGATTTAAACACAGACAAATGGAGCTATAGGCACTGAAGGGGTGTTTGTTGTGAGGGGAGAGGGTGATTATACCCCAACAGTTATGGAAAAGGGTTTTTGAACTGCTACACAAGGGTCATCTGGGCATAGTGTGGATGAAGGCTCTAGCCAGAAGCTACATATGGTGGCTGAGATTGGACAAAGACATTGAAACCTGGGTCGCCACATGCCTGCCTTGCCAAGCACTCCCCCTCAAGTGGGAAAAGCCCTCGACCCTATGGGCACAGGTACATGTCAATTTCACGGGGCCTTGCCAAGGGCATACCTTCTTGTTAGTGGTCAGCGCCTATTTCTAAATGGCTAGAGGTGGTACCAGTGAAGTCTATTACAACAGATGCCACCATAAGGGCATTAAGAAAGTTGTTTGCCACTCATGGGCTACCTGATGTGCTGATGTTGGATAACAGACCTCAGTTTACAGCACACCAATTCAAGGGGTTCCTTGCTAGTTTGGGGATCTGCCATGCCTTGTCAGCGCTGGTACACCTGGCAACAAATGGGCAAGTGGAGAGAATGGTACGAACAACCAAAGAAATACTAAAGAAAATGGGCCCCGGGGACTGGCAAGATAGAAAAAATGCTGCTGATACAACACATTACACCCAGCGCAGCAACTCACAGAAGCCCAGCAGAAATGCTGATGGGCAGAAAACTAAGATCAGCTCACGACAGGGTCCACCCGAATTACAATAGTGACACCCCACTAGACTCCACTGGGAAGTGTAGGATTTTCACACCAAGGGACCAGGTATACACTCACAATTACACGGAAGGGGCTACTTGGGTCCCAGCAAAAATTATAGAAAGCAGCAGACCCAGATCATACAGAGTAGAGGTGGAAGGGGGGAAAACATGGAACTGGCACATAGACCAGTTACAGGGCCGAATAACCCAACCGCCAAAAGAAACCAAAAACAAAAAGAAAACACAACCAGCCCCAGCTATGACTAGAGAACAAGAACCACTACAAAGAGCTCTAATTCTAAACTCAAACCAGAGTAGAATAGCGGTGGACTTATCTTTGGAAGAAGGAGTCCAGCTCAACATAGCCGCCACGCCTCCGGGAACCTTCAAGGCGGTTCCAAGGGCAAAGTCTGGAGCAGTGGCAGACCTGTCCACACAGGCCACGGCCTCAGGAATGAATGAGACATACAGGCCCAGTCACACCCATCGAAACCCCGCCTACTTGCACGACTATGTCTGCCAAACAGTTTGTGTTTGGTTAACCTAATTAAGAGGGGGGGGTATTAAATATTCAATGACACCTCATTAATATTCATGTATGTTGTACGCAGAGTGGAGTCTGACGTCAGACTCAACTCATTCGTCCAGCCACTGGTGGGAATAATAAAGCACCATCAGTGGCTCGCCACTTTTTGTTCCTGAACCTTAAATAAAGGATTTTCCTGCAACCTACAGTCCTGCCTCTTCTACGCGCCCATTTTACACAACTCATATGCAAAAAGTAAATGTATGTCTTCCATCCAGGATGGTTTAGAATCTTTTCAGCAAAGTAAATCAGTTAATCACCATACTTTGTACCTCTAAACTTCTTCATATTTTAATGATGTCTAGGATCTTATCAGTCTGTTTAAAATACTTTGCAAATGGGGATTCTTTTAAGAATATAAATTAATGTGTGGCATAAAGTTGGATAGAAACTTGAATCTGCTGATTTATGCTAGACAGCTTTAATTACAGAAAAAAATATTTTTGGGAATTTTTGAACCCTAATTTAGAGGCCAATAATATACACTGCTCAAAAAAATAAAGGGAACACTTAAACAACACAGTGTAACTCCAAGTCAATCACACTTCTGTGAAATCAAACTGTTCACTTAGGTAGCAACACTGATTGACAATCAATTTCACATGCTGTTGTGCAAATGGAATAGACAACAGGTGGAAAGCATAGGCAGTTAGCAAGACATCCCCAATAAAGGAGTGGTTCTGCAGGTGGTGACCAGAGATCACTTCTCAGTTCCTATGCTTTCTGGCTGATGGTTTGGTCACTTTTGAATGCTGGTGGTGCTTTCACTCTAGTGGTAGCATGAGATGGAGTCTACAACCCACACAAGTGGCTCAGGTAGTGCAGCTCTTCCAGGATGGCACATCAATGCGAGCTGTGGCAAGAAGGTTTGCTGTGCCTGTCAGCGTAATGTCCAGAGCATGGAGGCGCTACCAGGAGACAGGCCAGTACATCAGGAGATATGGAGGAGGCTGTAGTAGGGCAACAACCCAGCATCAGGACCGCTACCTCCGCCTTTGTGCAAGGAGGGACACTGCCAGAGCCCTGCAAAATGACCTCCAGCGGGCCACAAATGTGCAAGTGGCTGCTCAAACGGTCAGAAACAGACTCCATGAGGGTGGTATGAGGGCCCGACATCCACAGGTGGGGGTTGTGCTTACAGCCGAACACCGTGCAGGACGTTTGGCATTTGCCAGAGAACACCAAGATTGGCACATTCGCCACTGGCACCCTGTGCTCTTCATAGATGAAAGCAGGTTCACACTGAGCACATGTGACAGACGTGACAGGGTCTGGAGATGCCGTGGAGAATGTTCTGCTGCCTGCAACATCCTCCAGCATGACCGGTTTGGTAGTGGGTCAGTAATGGTGTGGGGTGGCATTTCTTTAGGGGACTGCACAGCCCTCCATGTGCTCACCAGAGGTAGCCTGACTGTGAATTGGTACCGAGATGAGATCCACAGACCCCTTGTGAGACCATATGCTGGTGCGGTTGGCCCTGGGTTCCTCCTAATAGAAGACAATGCTAGACCTCATGTAGCTGGTGTGTGTCAGCAGTTCCTGCAAGAAGAAGGCATTGATGCTATGGACTGGTCCGCCCGTTCCCCAGACCTGAATCCAATTGAGCACATCTGGGATATCATGTCTCGCTCCATCCACCAACGCCATGTTGCACCACAGACTGTCCAGGAGTTGGGGGATGCTTTAGTCCAGGTGTGGGAGGAGATCCCTCAGGACACCATCCGCCATCTCATCAGGAGCATGCCCAGGCATTGTAGGCAGGTCATACAGGCACATGGAGGCCACACACAGTACTGAGCCTCATTTTGACTTGTTTTAAGGACATTACATCAAAATTGGATCAGCCTGTAATGTTTTTTTTCACTTTAATTTTGAATGTAACTCCAAATCCAGATCTCCAGGGGTTGCTAAATTTGATTTCCATTGATAATTTTTCTGTGATTTTGTTGTCAGCACATTCAACTATGTAATGAACAAAGTATTTAATAAGAATATTTCATTCATTCAGATCTAGGATGTCTTATTTTTGTGTTCCCTTTATTTTTTTGAGGAGTGTACTATGCTTTTTCTCATTCCCAGTACTCTTGTTTTCTCAATTAAAAAATAAAAGATGAAAAGATCACATTGATTAAGATACATTTTAGTAGACATAAAAGCATTCTACAATTCCCATGGCAGTTGTCTTGCATAATTTTTTAAAGAATTACTAACCTTTTTAATTTAGATATTTCAGTTTTTTTATTCTTTTTTATGTAAGTGATACTTTGACTATGAAATGTATTAATATATTTAAATTAAGAGATATCTGCCAAAATATTCCTGAAAATCTTGTTTTATCTGCTTTATTTATTAAAAACGTGTCTTTTAATAAACATGTATTTATTTATTTTCTTTAAAACAATCAAGAGAAAGTATAGATTGGAGATTGTAATTTATGACTTATATTTTCATGACATACATCATTTGAAATTCTGCTACAATCGATTAAGTCCAAACTTGATTAATATCTCTAGACATTATTATTTGATTGAATCAAGTTTGGTTGATTGAACCAAACTGTGAAAAATTTAAAGCCATCTCTACCAGAACCATACTTGCGATAGAACCATAACCTCTTTAGCAGCTAAACATAGCAAGTGGGCAGGAAGGAATGGAAACATTTGGTCTGATGGAAAAGTTGATAAGCATATATAAACTGAGAAGCATAAAATTGATTGGGAAAAAAAATGAAACAAAGCAATCCTATTTTGCTTCAGAACCAGGAAGGAGCTACGTAAGTTTCTCTTTAACTTCCCATTCTTGTGACTGTCTGAGTTGATAGGAAAAGAAAATAATACCAGAGTTTTTGTTTTGGAAGGAGCAGATAAATCTTTTGTAGCTGGCTTCTTAAAAATACTTCACAGTTCCATAGCTTTTAGCCTAAATTTATTTGATTAAAAGCATATCTGGTATGCTTACTTTTATTATAGAAGCATAAAATAATAACCTAGCATCAATACCAGTTCAATAATGTTATAGGAGCATGGCTCTATCTCTATATTAAGGTAGATATAAACTCATTCCAGAATCATCAAATGTGTATTTGATTAGAAGCAATGCTCTATCTGCCTATGTCAGCACAAGGAATAGCAAAGCTAGAGTGATGTATAAGCAAATATATTTCATTTGCACACCATATTAAGATATACTTTATCAATAAACCAACCCTCTGTTGGTGAGAAGTGCTCTGATTTTGCCATTCATTTGTTCAACTGTAAAGCTGTAGACAGTTTTATCTTTTGTTAGTGTGTTGTTCAGAGCAGGGATGCTGCTTTCCTCTTGTAACAAATCATAGTTTTCCTCCATCTTTTGGTTTATTTCAAATGGAAGAAACCAGAATATTTTCATGGTAGGCTAACTTAGAAATATTTGTTTATGGAATGTACCTATAGGCATAATCTGTGTTTATTCACTACTATGCTTCTTCACTTATAAGCTACAGTATTGTTATCTCTATTGCATGTCAAGCTTGTTGAAAGCATTCAGAAATGTCATTATGTGAAATATATAGTAGACTGCTGATTGGAATTTGCTGTGATGACTGTGTAATATCTACTACATACCTGAAAGACTAGTTCCACCCTGACCAAATAAATTATACTTAAAATGGAAGTGGTTTTATATTTGCTGAGAATGTTGTGAATGGATTCACAGTTTTCTGTCTAATCTCTGTGGGTGAGTGAAGGGATGACTTTACTTTGGATGAATTTTATGCTAATGCCACTGGCTTCCAGTCTGTTTGCTTGAGTTTGGGAAGCTATTTTGAGCTTTTCGTGAGATGGAATGTACATATCGAAAGGGAGTGGGGGAGGGGGCATCTCTGCAAATAGTACCATGGTTTCCAGGGAGGAGGCAGCACATTTCAGGGAGAGAGAGACTCAAAATAAGAGAGTGTGCAGTCCCAAATTGGATGGGGGAGGGAGGAAAAGGTTCAGGGATGCCACACCCTAGAATCTCCAGGATACATTTATTAGGTTGTATGTTGTAGCTTTAACCTGGCAAGATTCTGTCTATTAAATGTAAGCAAATAATAATCTGGATTCAACTGGATTTAACTGTGTTGTCTGTGTCAAATCTCGCCTGATATCTAAAGGAGTCTCTGTGCCCACACATTTTGTTCTCCAAAAGAGACTTACATTTTCATTCAAATGCAAAACATTTTTTTACTAGTGCTAATTTTTGGAATAATTTTCCTTGAGAAATTCAGCATATATTTCATAAGCTTAGAATTCCAGGTAAATATTTCTTTATTCAGAGAGACTTTTCAATAATATATCTTTACATTTTTGTTGGGATATCTGTTATGTCTTCCTGTTGGTACTACTTTTTAAACTAAACTTAAACATTATCTATAACATCTTTAAAAAGGAATTGGGCCCAGAATTTATGTTGCTAAATGAGAAATTTGTTAAATGAATTTTGTCCCGTTTTATGACTTTTTTTGCCACATTGTTAAGTGGATCACAGCAGTTATTAAATTAGTAACTTGGTTGTTAATTAAATCTGGGTTCCCCGTTGACTTTACTGGTCAGAAAGTTGCAAAAGATGACCTGGGGACACTGCAACTATCTTAAATATGAACCAATTGTAAAGCATTTATACTTAAAATGGAAGTGATTTTATATTGTTACCAAGGAGGATGCTGCAATGATCACAAGTGTGAAAAATGATCATAAGTTGCTATTTTCAATGCCTATGTAACTTCAAACGGTCACTAAATGAATTGTAAGTCAAGGACTATCTGTAGTACAGGTTCAGTAAATAAATAAGAAAGATGTTGATTGCTAACTGAGAATGTATGCACCTTACATTATATTCTCAGTAAATTAATACTATAAATAACATAGCTCATCATCACATATATAGCATTATTTGTTTTGTTGAACACTTTCTGCATACAAAGTAATGGACTTGTGAAAATTCTACACATGCTGTGAAGTTACAGTATTTATTGTTTATTTATTTATTTATTAAATTACTTTGTTGCCTATCTCACCATGGGACTACTTTAGGATTACAACAAAAAGGAAGAAATGAAAAAGTGTAAATAAAACTGAAATAAAATAATAGAACAGTAAAATAACGTAAATAAAAATAAATAATTACTTATTTATTTTAAATAAGTAAAATAAAATAATGAAAAAGAAAACAAGAATACACCAATATGATAACAAAAAGATGGATGCATGGGGAACAGAGAGCATAGAGTATAGCTATCCCCTAATTTTTAAAATCAAGAAAGTAGAATATTTTAACAGTATTTTTATCTATGTATTTTAATTGGTCTTTTAACCTACTGATGAATTCAGAAGAAAAAGAATGATGACAATATATTTAGGAGTTTCTGTTCTTCCCTGAAGGGTTATAG
Source organism: Pseudonaja textilis (assembly GCF_900518735.1). The sequence continues at coordinate 293,526 of NW_020769469.1, forward strand.
CATTTTTTCTCTTCAGCTCTGAATGTATTTGCTTCATGGGCTCACATGTATATTGTGCATAATCCTTTAGATACAGTTGCCAGCTGTCTGGTAGAGATAATGGAGGATGGAGCTTGGAGCTTTAAAGAATGGTACCAAAAAAATAGAGAAAGGAAAAAAATATTTGCATAATCTTTCTAGAGTTACCTAGATTTCTTGAAAGCAGCTTAACATACTTGGAAAAATCTATTTGAAAAATAGAAGGGGGGCAGGCTATTTCTTTGTTCTCTTAACGATATGCAAATTCATTATGATTGTCTCTGATCAATATCTGCAGGGTTTATTTATTCCAGGTACTATGCATGTAGTTTTTTTTAAAAAAAAGTCCAAACAATTTATGCAATAAAGCCAAACTATATCATTGAATAGTAGGATGAACTCTCTCTTCAACAGTAAAATAATTGAAATAATAGCACTAGAGTGATTGAGATTCAAAACATGGTTTATCTGAATATATTTACCAAAGGAGTATATTTTTTTTCCTGAGTCCTTTCCTTTCAGGCAGTTGACTTGGATTGGACCATGATTTGGAATAAATTTGCATTTATGACAATCATATTTTTAAATTTCTGATTGGCAGAAAATAGGAGTTATTCCTTCTGAGTAAAGATCTCATCATGGATCTGGGTGTGAAAATTAGATGACAATTATATACAGAGGTCACTGGGTATAAAAATCAGAGCTCATCATGGTAATAAAATTTAACTCTTATTTATAGTGTGTCTGATGCTTAGTTGTACAAGGCATGTGTACTTTATATAAAAGAGCATTTATATAAACTAAGCATTCACACAACATTATCTGTGTATGTTTGTGCAAGGGTGGGATGCTAGGAAGATTGATCCTTTGATTACAAAGCAATGGTAGAAAGATTCTTCCTTTTAAAAGGGAGAAAATTGAAAAGGCTTTATGTTTTAGGGTTCTTTTTTTAGTTTTAAGGGAGAGAATTCCAATTGAAATGAATTAAATAAGATACATGCTGGCAAAACCTTTAATACTTGGCTTAAATTTTCTTTGCATGGCACTTTTAAAGATTTTATTTGATCATCTTTGGAATTAAATCTGACTGGTAAAAAGGCTGATGAAATTTTGTCCATTTTCTTAGCTCTAGTGTCTTGCATCTTAAAAAGATGTTAGCAGTGGAACAAAAAAAAAATGTTTGTTTTGCTACAGCTTTACTATTGATGAATGTTCTCTCTTTTCATCTGACTTCAAGAAGAAAACATGAATTAAACATTAATTGAACTGTATTGAGTGCCAAGTGAAAAAATCTTATTGTAGATGCTAGATGGTGCACATAGCTTCAGGGGAAAGTACTGTTTCCTCATTGATTATTTCAGTCAGAAAATACACTTGTTGACAGAATGCTGTACTGATGTGATAATATTTATTCCTCTAAAACTTCTAGAATGTGAAATGACACATTATCCAATGTTGCATCTGTCTATATGAGATGTAAATAGCATACTTGTTCTTGTTTCATACCAATAATAATTTACCAAATCTATATTAGTCTTCTTCATATTGCAAAGAGTAATATTTTAATGATTTGTAGATATAAAGTGAGTATTAAGCGTTTGGTTTTTCTTTTCCAATAATGAGCAGCTGGATGTTTCTGACAGGGTTATAAGCAATGTATAAGGGCATCTTGTTTTTCCCATGCATATTCACTGCTCAAAAAAATACAGGGAACACAAAAATAAGACATCCTAGATCTGAATGAATGAAATATTCTTATTAAATACTTTGTTCATTACATAGTTGAATGTGCTGACAACAAAATCACACAAAATTTATGAATGGAAATCAAATTTAGCAACCCATGGAGATCTGGATTTGGAGTTACACTCAAAATTAAAGTGGAAAAAAACACTACAGGCAGATCCAACTTTGATGTCATGTCCTTAAAACAAGTCAAAATGAGGCTCAGTAGTGTGTGTGGCCTCCACGTGCCTGTATGACCTCCCTACAACCCCTGGTCATGCTCCTGATGAGGTGGCGGATGGTCTCCTGAGGGATCTCCTCCCACACCTGGACTAAAGCATCCCCCAACCCCTGGACAGTCTGTGGTGCAACGTGGCATTGGTGGATGGAGCGAGACATGATATCCCAGATGTGCTCAATTGGATTCAGGTCTGGGGAACGGGCGGGCCAGTCCATAGCATCAATGCCTTCATCTTGCAGGAATTGCTGACACACTCCAGCCACATGAGGTCTAACATTGTCTTGCATTAGGAGGAACCCAGGGCCAACCACACCAGCATATTGTCTCACAAGGGGTCTGCGGAACTCATCTTGGTACCTAATGGCAGCCAGGCTACCTCTGGCGAGCACATGGAGGGCTGTGCGGCCTCCTAAAGAAATGCTGCCCCACACCATTACTGACCCACTGCCAAACCAGTCATGCTGGAGAATGTTGCAGGCAGCAGAACTTTCTCCACGGCATCTCCAGACCCTGTCACGTCTGTCACATGTGCTCAGTGTGAACCTGCTTCATTTGTGAAGAGCACAGGGTGCTAGTGGCAAATTTGCCAATCTTGGTGTTCTCTGGCAAATGCCAAACGTCCTGCATGGTGTTCGGCTGTAAACACAACCCCCATCTGTGGATGTCGGGCCCTCATACCACCTTCATGGAGTCTGTTTCTGACCGTTTGAGCAGCCACATGCACATTTGTGGCCCGCTGGAGGTCATTTTGCAGGGCTTTGGCAGTGCTCCTCTTGTCCCTCCTTGCACAAAGACAGAGGTAGCGGTCCTGATGCTGGGTTGTTGCCCTCCTACGGCTTCCTCCACGTCTCCTGATGTACTGGCCTGTCTCCTGGTAACGCCTCCATGCTCTGGACACTACTCTGACAGACACAGCAAACTTTCTTGCTGCAGCTCGCATTGATGTGCCAACCTAGATGAGCTGCACTACCTGAGCCACTTGTGTGGGTTGTAGACTCCGTCTCATGCTACCACTAGAGTGAAAGCACCACCAGCATTCAAAAGTGACCAAACCATCAGCCAGAAAGTATAGGAACTGAGAAGTGGTCTGTGGTTACCACCTGCAGAACCACTCCTTTATTGGAGATGTCTTGCTAACTGCCTATGCTTTCCACCTGTTGTCTATTCCATTTGCACAACATCATGTGAAATTGATTGTCAATCAGTGTTGCTACCTAAGTGGACAGTTTGATTTCACAGACGTGTGATTGACTTGGAGTTACACTGTGTTGTTTAAGTGTTCCCTTTATTTTTTTGAGCAGTGTATATATATATATATAATACAATGAGTGAGCAAGCAGATAAATTAATTTCCTATGGAAGAACTTTGATAGAGTACAGTTAGCTACTGTGGTAAACAGACATTGATAGTTCAATTACAGAGAGAGGGATGGAAGGAAGGAGGGAGGAAGAGAGAGAGAATAAGTGAATGACTGAGTGTTTCCTGGTTTTAAAGCAGCAAGATAGAAACTGCTGTAAATTCAAGTCCCACTTGAGTCCCACCTGAGTGATGAAAACCAACAGAATGAATATAAATGAGGAACTGGCATGAGACCTGACTCAGAGGGATTGTTGCCCTTTCTGAAATATGCCTGACCAGTTTAGAGTTTGACGTGACTGAGACTCCAGGGCAGGGGAGGAGGGATAGCTGTGGTCATCTTGTATCCACCAGGGCGCTGTTCCACAAGTTATCAGTCAGGAGATCCTGTTCTTGAAGTTAGACTCACAGGAGCAGTTGGGATTGTTACTATTGTACCAGTCTCCCTGCTGCATAGCAACTTGTCTGTCTGCTGGAGAAGTGGAGTTCCCCAGACTCATAATTTCAGGAAACCTCAACCTGCCATCCCTGGGGCATACCTCCAAACCAGCCTGGGAGTTCATGCCCTCCATAATGTCCTTGGGCCTCTCCTAGGTTATTCCTAGCCCAATCTGGAACAGTGGCCTCACCTTGAATTAGGTTTTCTTACTAGAGTAGCAGCAATGTGATCTTAGAGAGGACCTTTTTTAGTTCCTGTGTCAAGGTCATATCATGCCCTGGTGACATTAAGGATCTCTTGCACTAACTCCCTCTGCAGGGAGATTGAATTCACACATTTTAAAGTTGCTGAGATTGAGAAACATTGATCTAGATGCCTTAGAAATGAAAGAAAGCAAGGGCTGACAAAGGAATAAAAGAAATAAAACATGTGAAACATTTGTTAATTTCTTCCATGAACTGACGCAATTGGCATTTGTTTTGGAGTATTGAATTGTATTTGGTATAATCGCCTCCACTTAAATAATAATCAATAATCAATCTGATGATAATTAGAACTGAATGGATAAAATTCTGTAGTGTGTTGGTTTATGCCTATATTATTACATTGCACATTAATGCATTTATGCCATTTTTCTGCCTATTATATGAATGATATTCTCTTACCTTGATAAATTGGTAAAGTTCATCTTAATGAATCAAAAAAATGGAAAACAATGCATGCTATAAAAAGTTACAATTTTCCCCATTTACATATGTGTAGTTGTATATGTATAATAGATATTTATGCAACATATTTTAAAATCTTACATACAGAGGAGATCATGTGTTATTTGTAAGGTGTTCTAAGGATAGTCCTCCATTTGAAGTTGCATAGCCTAAATATGATTTAAATGTAAAGAATTATAAAAAGAACTGGGACGGTTGCTGAAGTAGTTTTTCAACATCTAGCTACCAGATTGAGCAAGGACAGTAAAATCTCACTCCAATGACATATTGTGCTTTTTAAAAATAACGATAGTTCTTAAAATTTCACTAATACATTTAGTAGAACGTGGTTTTTATAGGCAAATCTGTGCCCCTTTGTTTTCTTCTTTTTTGACAGCTTTCTTCTTTTGGAGGGTATGTTGTTAGGGTTCCTGTGTTATAAGATTTTACAAAACCTCTGAAATTAAAATATCTTAGGTAGCAGTACTCTTCAGACAAGCCAGATATACTGCCTCTTTCAACTTAAATGACACAATGAGTGAAATCCTGAGGTTCAAGTTAACTTTTTTTTTTTAAGATTAGGATTTGGAATTAACTCCAAAACCTGAAAGGTTACCTAAAATAAATGTGCAAGTGTTTTGCAAAGGCAGGGCCAAATGGATCATTGTGCTACTTATTACCTTATTAAAGGTGCTTGGGAAGTGCCATGTTTAAGAATACAATTTTATATCATGATGCTTTTTCCTAACTTGAAAGGGCACTGATCCATTCGATTAGGGCTGTCAAATTCCCGGCCCACGTGCTGGATGCATCACATACTGGCCACACCTAGTTTAATGAAGGGGGGAAAAGTCCTGATATGTCATGTGGTGCTGTCGTGATGACACGAGTTTGACACCGCTGCATTAGACAGTGAAGGATTTTAAAATATTCATGTAAATGTGAACTTTCCAGAAATAGTTACAATGGGGTAGAGGGCTTTTTTAAAAGGCTAGCTTTACTTAGTTCTTTTTCTCCTCTTCCTCCTCATTACAGCACCATAGTTTTTACTGATCTGTCACTTATTAGTCATTGGCCTACTTTCTGTCCTTTGTGTGTTCTTTTTCCACAGCCAATTTTTTTCAAGACATTTTCCCAACACTGACTGGTACCTCCTTGTCATACTCTGTTGTTTCTGGGTCTTCCTTAATCTTCCATTTAGGTCTTCAAGTCAAAATCACTTTTCATCTCTCCCACCCCACCAGACTTTAATTGATTGTGAAAAAAAATGGACCTATCCAAATATTACTCTTTAAAGATTTGATTTAAAAACTTGGCATTATAAACATTATGATAAGTGTGGTATATTTGGCATATCTTAATCTATCCTTGTTGCATTTCTTTTCATCCTTCTCTTTCCATTTAAAATCTCTTTTAGACTAGGAGGCAACGTTTCTCCGACTTCATAGTATGGATCATTTTGAAGGACATGTATTTTCTACAGTTGCTGGAGAATCTGGGTGATAATCTGATTGAGAAAATTGGCAAAAAGTAAATGAGGGTGATTCAGAAGAAAAATGAATTACTGTAAAGTTTGTGTTGTGAAGTTGACCTAGAAATTCTATTTGCAGCTGTCTTTAAAAGAATAAATTCAGTAACTTGGTACTCGTGCAGATATACTGAGATATAACAGCCTCCGGTGTTTATTTGCACAGTTGCCATTGATAGTGGGAACAGCAGATCCTTTCATGGAAACACAGCTGGAGTTCAGAACACTGCTGACTGCCTTTCAGAGAACTGCTAATATATAATGCAAGACTTGTAACAAATTACAGCTTAGAATTTGGATTGAAAGAGAAATAAGCTACAGTGGTAATAATAATATTTTGGGGGAAAAGGTGTTCTATTCTGTGATGGGCAAATAGCAGATTCCCATTCATTTGGTTTGGAGCTAGGCCATTTAACGCAGATGATTTACAGTTAATCCACTGGGTAGATAAAATTTAAAATTTGGCCACATTGCGAATTAATAAAGGAATATTTCAGATGATATTATCACTGACAGTATGATACACCAATTTTGTTTTGTTTGCTGCGGGAATCTGAATGAGCTCCTTGTCTGTTATAAATGGTGGAAAGGATCACAGTGGATCATCCCAAACCCAGTTTAAACTCTAGTGATAGCTAACCTTTTTGGGCTCCTGTGCCAAAAATTATATATCCATTTGCATGCTCACACTCGCGTACCAGCACCCAGAAGGCAATGTGTGTCCCCCAATGTCCCCTACGCACGCACGTGCAATCCCATCCGTACCGCGCCCCCCCCCTTACCTGCACTGCACCTCAAAGCTGATTTTTGGCCAGCTTGAGGCCTTTTTCAATCTCCCAAAGGCTTGAGGAAGGCTTCCACAGACTTCTACAAGCTTTGTAGGCTGAAATCTAACCCCCATTTCATCACTTCCTGTTTTTCCAAAAAAAATGATCCTTCTCTGGATTTGTTTCAGTTTATTAAAGTTTTTTATTAATTTGGGATGTGCAGAACTGAACACAATACTCTAAGTGAAACCTGACCAAGGAAAAGTAGAGCTGAATAACTATTTCCTACAGTTCAGATGCTGTGGTCCTTTTGACACACTTCAAGTTGTTGTAGGCCTTCTTTCAACTGCATTAGATGCTGGGAAGTGTTGAACTTGTGATCCATTAATATACGCAAATCCTTTGTTTCAGCATATTTTGTACAGTTTAGTTTTTCTTACCTTACTGTTCATTAAATTCAGTTCTATAAGACTATTTATAAGTAAACTGTCACCATGCTTTCTTACAATTTTTTGATTGGAAGCTCATATTTACATTTACATTACATTTTAGGCTGCTATTATATGGTAACAGTCTGGAAATAAGTCTATTGTATAAGTTTTATGCATACAATAGACTTCTCTGCTACTGTATCGAGGACAATTTGCTAGGTGTCTGAGGAAAATGGCTACTCATTGCTCACCTTTGATTAGTGGGTAGGCTTTATCTAATTACTGTTGCATTGAACCAAAGATAGTCACTGAATATTTTAAGTATAGATTTAAATTTACATTGAAATCACTGTGTTTGATAGATTATGATCCATGATTTGATAATATATTCATATTTTATCAATGAAATACATTTGTGATATAAACTTATGGTATTTATAACACAGACAACGTGTAAGGCAGATATGAAGAAAACAACCTAGGAATTTTAAGGCAGATTAGAAAATCTGTAGGTTTCCAGATGTTTCTAAAACTGAAATTCCACTATTTATTCAAAATATTATCCTGTAGGTACAAAAACCAATTGGGTGATTTTGGGCCAGTCATCTACCCAACCTTTTGTGAGGCAGAAACGACGTCCATGATTTTGATAAGTCAATCTTTATTAACTAATACCTATTAACTGTAACTGTTAACTGTAATATTAACTGTAGCCATGGTAACAGCAATAGCTGCTATTTTTGCAAGTCAGCTGACGTGAACAAGCAACAGTTGACACGGTCTGACAGCTCGCTTTTATACTGCTAGCTGTCAGATGGCTCAGCCAATGAGAATGGACTTCAGTTCCCGCTCAGCTCAGCCGAACGTAACACCCCTTCCCACCAGTCAGGTGGATGCATAGTCATTCAGATGGGCAGGGCATTGTCTAGTCCAGCTGGACCTATGCAATTTGGCTTGCCCGGTCATCGGAGAACGATCACTTGCAGGGCCAACAGATGATGATGGAGACAGCGCTGGACCCTTCTCCTTGGCTGACTCGGACTCAGATGGAGGAACTTCTAAAGGTAGGTCGTCCTCCCACGGCGGATCATTGTCAGTTGTTTCACGCCTCAGCATGTCGGCCACTCCAAGTTCGCATTGCTGTGCGCCAGCCGGCTTGTTGTCAAGACGGGTCCTCTGTGAACTCAGCCCAATGCCCCCATACATGGTCTACATGTTGGTGCCAAACTCAGCCATCTGACAGACTTACTTTTTATGATTTCGGGCTGGTAACTTCCTCTATATTCCCCAGCAACCACAACAGATTATCCACAAAATTCTGGATGTAAACCAAATCCCCAACTTGGAAAACTCTAATGCCATTAAAAGAATTTAAGGGAACATTTGGGGCGTAACTGGGGTGGAGTCAGTCGATATGGTTCCTCAACTTTTGGCTCATTAATAACTCCACTGGGGAACAATTGGTAACTGTGCTAGGGGTAACATGTTGCATTAGCAGGTACTTTGCCAATTTAGAATGCCAGTCCTCACCCTCTAATCACCCCAGCACTTTCTTGGCGGCCCTCACAGCTGTCTCTGCTTGACCATTAGATGCTGGGTGGAAAGGGGTGACAAGGGCGTGCCTTATGCCCCGGCATGCCAGAATAACTCAAAGTTTGCCGCAGTAAACTGTGGACTGTTATCCAACACTAGGATGTCAGGGAAACCATGGGTTGCAAAATCTAACGCCTTGATAATCATCTCTGAGGTGGTAGACTGCATGAGGACCAACTTGACCCACTTTGATTATGAGTCCACAATGATAAGAAAGGTGCAACCCTGAAACGGCCCAGCCAAGTCAATATGGACCCTGACCCATGGTGACTTAGCAGAGTCCCATTCCCCAGAAGTAGCGGCTGGAGGTGCAGCTCTAGACGTTTGGCATGTATGATATGCCCTAACCCTTGTGGTGATATCAGAGTCTTTACCAGGCCACCAAACATAGCTCCGAGCTAAAGCCTTCATGCGGGCTATTCCTGGATGGCCCTCGTGCAAGCTGTTTAAAATCTTAGGTCTCAGTAGATTGGGAACTACTACTCTACCTCCCCACAGTAGGCAGCCGTTGGGTGGATAATTCATGCTGCTTAGCTCTGAATGGCATAAATGGGGCATCTACAGCCCCTTCTGGCCACCCCCTCCTCACCCAGTCTAATACCTGTAAGAGAATAAGATCATTAGAGAGGCTTTCATAACATCTGTGGCTGTAATAGGTAATTGGTGATCATCAATTAGTAGTATAGATGAGGAAGGGGCAGGGTCTATAATTTTGTCTGGCAAGGGGCCACAGCTCAATGTGTCTGCACGGGGTCCTTGCCCACCCTGTATTGCAAGGTATAGGGGTATGCAGCCAAGAATAATGCCCATTGGATCATCCTAGGGGACAAAATAGGGGGACTTTGTCGATCACCAGCCAGGATACCCAGGAGAGGCTTGTGGTCCATTATTAAATGGAAGTGGCGGCCATAGAGGAATTCGTGGAATCATTTAACAGAGGCAACGGCTGGCAAAGCCTCCTTATCAATTTGCGAGTAATTCCTTTCTATTGCTGCCATAGTCCTGGAAAAATAAGCTATTGGGGCTTCCACCCCGCTAGGCAATATGTGAGCTAAGACAGAACCTATACGATAAGGAGATGCATCACAACATAGGATCAAAGGCAATTGGTTATCAAATTGCATCAAGATGCTGTCATAAGAAAGCATCACTTTGATAGCATCAAAAGAATCCTGTTTTGGTTTGCCCCACAACCATTGAGCTTGAGAGTCTAATAATCTGTGAAGTGGTTCTGCAATAGAAGCCTTGTGCGGAAGGAATGAGGCATAGAAATTTAGGAGACCTAAAAAGGCCTGTAGCTCCATTTTGTTGCCAGGAACAGGTGCTTCTTTAATGGCTGTAACCTTAGAGTCTGTAGGGTGAATCCCTTGAGAATCAATGCGGTAGCCCAGGAAGTCCACTTGGGAAACACCAAATTTGTATTTGTCCCTTTTTAATTTGAGTCCTGAGGTCTGGAAGCAAGTGAGGACTTGTCTAAGGCATTGCCGGAGGTCTTGCTTGTGTTGTGCCGAAATGATGACGTTGTCAAAGTATGGTATAACTCCAGGGATACCCTGCAGCAATCGCTCCATAAGGCATTGGAATATGCCAGGAGCCACAGATACCCCAAACTGCAAATGTTTACATTTAAACACACCCCTGTGTGTTACAATGATTTGGGCCAAAGCAGTTGTTTCAGTGACAGGCAGCTGTTGATAAGCTTGGGCTATGTCAAGCTTAGCAAATATGGTGCCCTTTTCCATTGAATGGAGGAGATGTTGAATTACAGGCACAGGGAATATGTTAGTGGGCAAAGCCTTATTTAATGTGCTCTTATAGTCTGCGCATAATCTGATAGAGCCGTCATGTTTAAGAGGGGTCACTATAGGGGTTTCCCACAGTGCATAATCCACAGGCTCCAGGACCCCTTGGGAGATCAATTTATCTATTTCTGCATCCATTTTTGGTTTTAATGCAAAAAGGACACGTCGGGCTTCAATCTGATAGGAGATACTGCTGGGTCTAATGCAAAAGAAATTGGGATGCCTACATAATGGCCTAACTGGTCGTCAAAAACGTCCTTAAATTCAGCTAACAATGCCTCAGTATCTTGGTTTTGAGTGCAATGTATACCTGTCACTTTAAGCCCTAAAGCGTCAAACCAGTCCAACCCCATTAAACTAGGTAAGGTGCCTTCTCCAATAGTAAAGCGTAACCGTCCCTTGAAATCTTGAAATTTACCTTCCAATGAGATGGTTACATGAAGTTTATTAATGTGCAGCTGTTGTGAAAAATTGTTGAGAGAGTCAGTGGAAGATTCTCTAGTCACAGTAAAACATTCATTCCTTTGTTTTTGGTGCCTATTTGGCGGCAGAGGCTGCGATTGTGGTGTTCTTTTTCCAGATTTACAGACCCTGGCTATATGGCCCTTTCGCTGGCAATTTAAACAAATAACATTTCTAAACCGGCAGACAGGTCTTAAATGATTACCCTCGCAACTTAAACAAATGACCTGCACTGTAGGAAGCTGTGGTTTGTTCCATGGGTTCCAGCCTCTTTGTTGCTGCAGTTGTTGGTGATTGGTGAGGCAATTAACATCTTGGCCATAATCTAAAATTTCGTCAGGGGTAAACTCTTCAAAATAAACAGTAGCATTTGGTTTAGCCACTGGATTGCTATTTGCACCTTGGATCTCAGCCGCAGAAAGATTGGACATCTCAGCGGCTTGAGCCTCTTCAATGGCCATTTTTAAAGTGATGTCACCTTTTGCTAACAGACGTCTTTGGAGTCTGAGGTCTCTCACTCTGCATACTAGTTGATCAAGCAGCATGTCATCTAGTTCTTTAAACCCGCATTGTAATGCAGCCATTCGGAGAGCCACCATATACATACTGATCTCCCCCTCAGCTTGTGCCCATCGCTGAAAAGCGTGCCGCCTAGCGATTTGAGAGGGCTTGGGGGCATAATGGTTATTCAGGATTTCCTGGAGGGCTTCCCAGGAAACCTCTTTAACTGATTGTGGCGCCAATAAAGCAGTGGCAGTGTCGAAGACAGCCGCCCCACAGAAGCTTAGGAAATAAGCTTTTTTGTGTGTGATTCGATATGTCTGCCAAGTCTGCAGCATCTAAAAAACACTCGAAGCGGTTAATGTAGGAATACCACATCTCCGTTGTAGGGTGGAAACACGGGAACGCCGGAGTGAAGACATCTTGTCAGCTGGCTGAGGTAACTTCACTGCGCACTCCGAATCCTCAGAATGATGTGCCTTCACTGCGTTGATCCCACCTTCGTTGCCAGTTTTGTGAGGCACAAACGACATCCACGATTTTGATAAGTCAACCTTTATTAACTAATACCTATTAACTGTAACTGTTAACTGTAATATTAACTGTAGCCACAGTAACTGCAATAGCCGCTATATTTGCGAGTCGGCTGACGAGAATGAGCAACAGCTGATGCGGTCTGACAGCTTGCTTTTATACCGCTCGCTGTCAGACAGCTCAGACAATGAGAATGGACTTCGGTTCTCACTCAGCTCAGCTGAACGTAACAACCCATCTCATGGGCTTGTTGCTGAAGGAAAAATAAAAGAAGGAAGCACTCTATGGCATTTTGAGTTCTATGCAAAATAAAGACAGGATGTAAATCTAATATATGAATGAAATAAATGAATGAAATGAATAAATTAAAATGTTATGGTTGACAACTCCAAAAAGTATTTTATGAGTTGACAATGGTGATATTAAAATATATAAATAGAAAATTGTTGCTCTGTGAGGTATAAAGCTGATTTCATGCAATACCTTTGAGTCAAGTCACCTCCATATTACTACTATTTCCATTTTCCCATTTCTTCTTAATAATATTTTTTTTATTACTGCTCATCTTGACATATAAAATGTGAGTGAATGAAAAGAAGTGAGACAAAGCAGGAATACTTGCTAGCAGAGGAACAGAGCTGCGGATCTTCAGAAGGAAAAAACTAAGTATGTTGCCATTTTATATATGCCACATTGGAGCTACTGATAAATCAATTCAGCTTCCAAATTAAGCTCCTCATGTGAGACCAATCAGGTCCAGAGTCAATTTTGAATTATTATGAAGTTTCTTGTGTTCTTAGTCATAGACTTTGATAGATATAATGGGTTCCATTTTCAATCTAAAAAAATAATAATTTGAGGAAATAACAGCCCTGATGAATCAGGCCGTAGACCTATTTAGTATAGCTTTAGGCCATATCCTGAAGAGGAGACTCAAATACTTTGGCCACCTAATAAGAAGGAAGGACTCACCGGAGAAGAGCCTAATGCTGGGAACAATTGAGGATAAAAGAAGAAGGGGACGGCAGAGAATGAGGTGGCTGGATGGAGTCACTGAAGCAGTTGGCGCAAGCTTAAATGGACTCCTGGGGATGGTAGAGGACAGGAAGGCTGGAGGAATGTTGTCCATGGGGTCACAACGGGTCAGATACAACTTCACAACAACAGTAACAACAACAATAACAAAAAATTATCTTTTAGTAGTATTTATGAAATATTCATATTTTAATGCAGTTTTGATAATTTTTCCTTTTAGTTTTAATTTTAAGCTCTTCTTTTGGAATCCTTTATTTTCTTTGCCATCCTAACTATTTTTGAATAGGAAAAAAATAATAAAACCATTTCAATTGTTGATTATAATGATTATTCCTATTACCACAACTGATGGCAACAAATTCTAGTTTTATAGATAAAAAACATAAAAAAAATTATATAAAAAGTATATACATTACATTATGTACCTTATATATTATATATTATAGAAAAAATCTTTTTATGGATCTTGAGCTTGAACTGTTTAGATTCAGTGCTTGACCCTTATGATGAAGTAATAATTTCTTATATTCCGCTTGGTACTCTGAAATATCTTCTAGGTATAGTGTGTATGTTGCAGAGTATAAACTGTACAGTACATGACCACAATATCTGTAATTTATTATGCTTCCTCCCACAGTTAATTCCATCCCCCAAATTTCCAACCTTTGTATCACTTTGCTTGAACTTAATAAAGGTACTGCTTGCATAATTTACTTAGCTTGCAGTAATGTTATTTATGGGTGTGAATAGATATTCCAACATACTTATGTATATAGGTACAAATTTCCAATATTTATTCTTATGTCATATATGAGTGAGGAGGGAATGATGCTTATTTTTGTTACATTTAATAATAAATTACATTGCTAGAGTTGCTTGGGTTCAGGTTTTTAAACAGTTAAAAATGAGAGCAAAATAAATAATCTTATCCTTGTTTGAGTTTTAACTTTAAACTGAAATTACCAGTGCTTTGTATTATCATCTTTTTTGAATGATTTAGCTTGTTACCACATTTTTTTTGGAATGTATAAATGTATGCTTGAATATATTCTGTAAGGAAAACTTGCTTAATTCAGCTTTTGTTTTTATTGTCTTCATCTATCTTCAGTAAAAATTTATGAAATTAAAAGCTGAGTATTTCTCATTCAGTTAAATCTTTATTACAACAAAAGCATCCTTTATATTGAAAAGAAATATATGCTAATCATATGGCTCTGTAGGATAGTATTATTTATTCTTCCATCATTTCATTCTTCATCCTTATTTTAATTCAGTTGGCTTGCACTATTAGTTTCAAAACTAATTCAAAGCAATCTGTTATCCTTATTGTCATCCCAAACACTGGTGCCCTGGTTCACAACTGATAGCCTTATAAGGAACCAAACCCTCCATAGGGCTGATAAAAATACTAAATTGGATGGAAAGCACCCATGATTAGTGATTTTTTAATCTGGCTGAGCATAAAGAAATACCATTTAGGAGCAGCTGCTGCAGATGTTAAACAAAGATATATTTCTTACCCCTTTATATATATTGGGAGGCGGCATTTTATTCTGAGCCTTGTATAAATTCTTAAATCTATGTAATAAATGTAAAAAACTTATTTATTTTATTGGGTGGGAAAGCATTGACTACAAATAAATAGTTTAAGATGCTAAATAATAAGTAATTAAAGCAAACATTATTTGTAGAATTCAAAGAGTCCAGGGACTGGGTTTATGGGATTGGCAACACTAAACAAAATGAAAACATTAATTGTTGTGTAATTGTAGAAAGTTGACTTATTTGTTTAGATAAAGTGTTTCCACTTCTACCACACCTATTTTAAGATTCATGCGGCCTTTAGAAGACACTGAATTTTTAAACAATGACTTCTCATTGTTTGGAGGCAAGGTGATAGAAAATGTAGTGCAGGGATGTCAAACTTGCAGTGTCACATTGTTGTCATGTTACATATAGTGATTTCCTCCTTCACTAAAATGGGGGTTGGGGGTGGCTAGCACATGATGCATCTGGCCCACGGCCCCACAAATTTGACACCCCTGGTGTAGTGCCTGGCACTTCTGAAGATTACGTTGATACATTTCAATCTGTTTTCAGGCTGCATATAGATAGTTCTTAAAAAGAGTTTGTTAGCCTGATTGCTGATCTTTATTCAGAGACGAAGGGATTTTACTGTGCGAATAGTCCTGGATCTTATAATGCTCTTCCTCATGGAATATTCCTGAAGTATTGTAGCTGGTTCTTAATTGGGAACATTATGTTACAATAGTTCTATTCTAAATAATAAAGAAGTGAAGGGAAAGATGTATGTTTGTATGGAGTGCCATGTTTTAGATTTTTATTCTGTAGTTAGAAGTATATTCAAGACCTTTAGGGTGGTCATCTAAAGATTGAGATTGAGATTATGTTTACAATTTGGAAAAATGTACACAATCTTTAATCCTAATACCTTTTTATATACATAGTAGAAATTTCTGTCTATGGTCAACTCTATCTCTAGGTTTATAAAATCATCATACTGTAGTCTAGTAATTTAATCAGAAAGTATCTTAACATAAATCCATATTACTAAAACCTAGAAAGGTTAATGTTAATTCATAGCCAGCACCTTTTTCCAAAGGCTTCCCCCAGCAATGGATCATTGTGAAGATTGTCACTAGTTAGGTGGGATTCCCTGACACACTTGGGTCTAGACTTTTCCAATCAAGGTTATATGGAACTTTATGATTCTACGAGAAATCATGATTGAAAAAGAATAAGCATTTTTTTAAAAAAAACACCTGTGCATCGGATAGTGCTAATATTCAAGTGGTGGTAATTTCTATAAACTCAGCTGCTGGCCTATCTCTTTAGTGTTGTTTTAAACTATGCAAAATGTGGCTAGATTAGAAGTGACTAGCATTATGAAGTTTTTAGATTTGTTTCTTTGGATTTGTTTGTTCTCTGAGACCTGAAAGTTATTTCATAGGTTTTTCTGGGGTAAAAGGCTTGAGAAAAGTAGCTTTAGTTGGTCTTGCTGGTGTGTTCTTCCCATTCCCACCAAGGATTTCTCCTTTTGCTCAACCTTAAGAAAGCAAAAGTGTTGGTGCTTTGAAATCAAGCCCAGAAAAAGCAAATTTAAAGATATAAGGGTAGCTATGCAAGCTACGAATCCTGCATGTAGCAAAATTTTTAATGTTTCCTTTCACAACAATGAAGTCAAATCTTCTATCTTTAAATATAAAAAAGAAAATTATTGGAAAAGATGAGTAAAGGGACACAATGATACACAGAGAGTTCTAAATAAAATGAATTCAATCTACTTAAATTAGTTATGCTTGTATAAGATCTTCAATTTCAGCATATCTTCAGGATTTATTGCAGGAGAATGACTGGAGAAAGTGTATTTGAGTCTCCTGGCTGGATATTGTTTGGTAGCTTCCCTTTGCTCCTTGTTTTCTTTTTCTTTCTCCTCTTCTTGAGCTTTAGCCTGTTTTACAGCCTGTAGAAAATAAATGGAAAGATCCTCTCTGACTTTTGCTGTGTGCTGTCTAGCACGAGTATTATTTTTTCAATTTCTTTGATCACCCATCTCAGTCAAGGATTACAGCATATTGATGATACCTCAACCTCATGGTGATGGATGAACTCACTCAGTAGTCTTGTGTAGATGTTAAATAAGAGAGGAGAATAGAAAAAAAAAGCCAAAAAATAAAAGCATTTAAATTGTTGATTATAACAATTGCCCCCATTACTACAACTGATGGCAGCAAATTCTAGTTTTATAGATAAAATATATAAATTTTTATATAAAAATTATATACATTACATTATATACATTATATATTGTAGAAAAAAAACTGTTTTTTATGGATCTTGAGCTTGAACTGTTTGGAATAATCCAATTCTGCTCAGGCCAGTGATCATTCAGAAACTCAACCAAATCTATTTTTGTTCTTTGCTCAGGTCTGAATTTTGAATGAAAAGGATCCAGATAATCTGCTTCCTCCAAGACTCTTTGGAGATGCTGTATAAACTCCTTCTCAATGACCTTCCCAAAACAAGAGTCATTAAATACTGGATGAAAATTATCCAGTATCATGTGGTCCAGTGATAGGTTCTTGAGGAAGGGGTGGACCAAGACTTCTTTAAGGTTAAATTAATGACTCCATTCCTCAAGGAGGAATTTATCATTAGCAGCGCACTCATGCCACCTCCTGGTTTGCTTGAACAAGCCAGGAGTGGCATAGATCTAAAGAACAGATGGGTGAGCCCTAAAGACCCTGATCACTTCATCAGGCCTAACAGGCTCAAGGAAATTACAGATAACTAAGTGAGGCTTCACCCCAGGTATCTCCCTTGGAGCTACAAGAAAACCAGCACCTAACTTTGAGACAATTCAAACAATTTTGTCTAACAGATAGCAATAGCACTTAGACTTAATTACTGCTTCACAGTGCTTTAAAAGCGCTCTCTAAGTGGTTTACAGAGTCAACATATTGCCTGCAACAATCTGGGTCCTCATTGTACAGGTCTTGAAAGGATGGAAGTCAAACTGCTGGGAGTTCGACAGTCAGCAGAATTAGCCTGCAATATGGCATTCTAACCACTGCACCACCATGCTGAACAAATTCTTTTGCACGGTCTTGCAAAGTGTTCTCCAAGCCTCCTGTACCCAAGAGGGACTACATCCCCTGAAAGAGGGTTGCAGGATAGCTATCCATAAATGCAATAAGGGCAGAGGAGTGCTGGTGCTTTGCCTTTCTTATTGCCATGAGGTATGTCTTAATCATAGTTCTAACCTGAGTTGAGTTCATGCACAATATAGTGTGAGTGATGATCTAGAGTCTAGACATCCCTTCTCCCACTTCAACACCCTCAGCTCCAGAGTAAACCACTCTAATTTTACCTAATTTGCATAGCTGTAACCTTTAATCCCCCAGGCATTTTACATTTATTTGCTTTAAATTCAAGTACGGTAGTCAAATGCGATCATTGTATTTAATAAATTGCTTTCTCATTGCCTGTAAGGAAAGCTGTTAAGACCTGGCTTTTCTCCCAGGCATGTGGGTCCAGTTGAATAGAATCTTCCTCTGATAGTCTGATTTTCATGTTTGGTTGCCATTTTATATTTTATTTATTAGTCATTCTTTTTTAACGTTGGATAGTTATTTTTCCTTGTTTATTGTTTGAGTTATACAGTTTCTTTCTATAAATCCATTAAATAAATACATAAATACAGTTTTTGCTATTATTATGTTTGCAGCCTTTCTGGGAACTTCACTGAAAGTAATCTTTAAAAAATGAACAAGAGAACCTATTATAAACACACACACACACACACACACACACACACACACACACACAGTAGAAATAAGCTTCATTTTTTTTTTCTTTACACACTTAAAAGGAAATCCTCTCCTTTGGTGATGGTGGAGAGTCTGTGCAAAAATGAAATTTGTTAGATGTTATGAAATTCACACATTCGGAACTGAATCCTCATCACTCTTTCAGTATTTTAAGACTGGACTGTTCATTTTTATGACAAAAATATGTTTCTGTTTTTTCTTTATCTGTAATATCAATATCAATGGGCTTATCAATTGAAAAAAGAAAAATGTTTTAAAGGAGGATCACATTTTTTTCTTATTTAAATTATACAAATGTAAACATGTTTACAAGAGGCTTTACACCTAAATTGAACAACTTGTTGTTATACAATTAAGTACAGATGGCTTGACATTGTAATGCAGATAAACAAGAATATTTAGGGCTGTTTCCGTTTCTGGGTTGGATTTGAACTTTAATCCATGCCTAAAGCATTAGAAACCTGTTTCCATCTTATCTTTAATGCTCTTTTCTTCTAATCACTGTAATATGTTGACTTTTTTATTTAAGAACTAATACCCACTATAATATTAAAGATAAACCTAAATGTCCAAGAATGTTGGAAAGGACTCCAGTTTATATAATAGTCAATAATATAATTGGCACATCTGAATTTGTGCTGAAATGAAATTAATATAATACAATTCAATATAATAAAAGTAATCAGTTTATATAATTAAAATTGAATTACTTCAAAACACAGCAATCCATCCATTTTTCATCATCTGATGGAATATTTGAAAAATATTGGATTATTGTATTTTTAAAAATTGATATGTTCTAAAATAAATGGATGTTACACTACATTAAAGGTTGTTTTTTAATCTTTATACAAAATAGAAAATCATATACTTACAAGTTATTTCTGCTTGTTAGGTCTACTGGGCCATAGGTCTACATTGTCAGATGCTATATTAGTACAACAAAATTTCCTGTGAGATAAAGTGATTGCTATAATAGCAAAGCAAAGTAACTATAAGCTCTTAGCCAGGCCCAGTATGTTGACTGTATGCTGTGCTAGCAACTTTAAATTCCAATATGTGAATCTCTAAAATGTTGCACATAATCGTTAGTTGTTTTCATGGCCAAGAAATATATGAGAATCTAAAAAATAAGAATGACAGGAGCTAGCACAGGTTTCTTTATAAAGATGTGTTATTGTATTTATTTCAGAAGCCAAATTTATTAGCTAAAAGTCATATTCTTTGTTAGGACTAAATGTAGACTAGAATATTAATTCAATTTTTCCTCTTTACAAACAATTTTGAGTAGCATATAAGACTCTGGAATCTGTATGTGAAGCTATAATTATTAGTAATTTAAAACCAAAATAAATCTCTATCAGTCCTACTGCTTAGAATTTAATTTATGTGGAGGTAAAATATTGACCTTCTAGGCTTGTTTTAATATGACAATAATATAAAATATATTTATATATAAAATATAAAACATAAAAGAAATATAAAAATTGTTCTGAACATTCTCTGAAGCAAAATATTTACTTTGCCATTCTACAGTAATTCCAGAAAACACTTGCGTGTGGCATTTGGTTTTAATTGGCAACTAGCTTATAATGATAGATTTGTTGGAATAACTATGTCAGAACAAGTTCTCTTATCTTAACTGCTGTTCACATTAATATGGTCATAGCTTATAAGATTTCACAAACATGAAATAGTAAAATCCTCAAATTGTTGTTGTTGTTATTATTATTAATTAGATCCTTAGGTTTTTTGTTACACTTCTCAGTGTAACAGGAGCTGCATAGAGCACTATATACACAAAAACATATCCTTTGAAGCAATGAGATGCTTGTTTCCAAATTGTCTTGTAAGAGAAAGAAGGCATGATGCCAGTAGGTTTATTTAAATTGCGATGTTATCTATGGAGAAAATACACATTACAGAGAATTGATATTTGACATACCAAAGACTCCAGTTAAATGAAAAGTCCTTTCCTGAGTAGTCAGGATTTGAGCAAAGATTTAATAAAGATCTCATAAATCCAAAACTAAATTAGGGAGGAAATTTGCTTAAACATTCTGATTCTATGAAATTATTCTGTGAAAATTCAGGATTTTTAATTATAAATGCTCTTAGTCAAAACTGGTGAGAATAGAGAAAAAAAGGCAAAATAGATTTATTTTGGCAGATAGATATTAAACGCTGCCTGACTTTTTGTATATGTATATGTTATGCATATGTGTATATGTATATGTATATTGTCATTACGGAAACTTGGTGGGATGAAACCCACAAATGGAACATACAGCTAAAGAGATTTAAATTATTTAAAAGAAATAGTCCAAATAAAAGAGGAGGTAGAGTTGCACTATATATTGTATAAGAAATAACTACATCTCTACAGAAATAGAGCACAACAATGATGAAAACTGTCTTGAATGCATTTGGGTCAATATCAAAGGGGAAAAAATAGGTGTATACTATAGGCCACCCAATCAAACAGAGGAAATAGAAAAACTTTTTGCTAGTCAGTTAATTAAGGTATGTAGGAAGCACATCACAATAGTAATGGGGGATTTTAACTACCCTGACATCAACTGGGAGACAAACTCTTCACAGAGTGGCAGATCAAACAGGTTTCTGACAAACCTAGTAAACAACTTTGTTTCCCAAAAAGTAGAGAAGGGAACAAGGGGATCAGCCATATTGGACTTAATTCTCACCAACAGAGATGAAATGATAGAAGGTGTTGAAGCTACAGGAACTTTGTGGGGAGGGAATGATCATGCGATATTAGAATTCAACATTATGCAAGCACAAGCAATAGAACAAAATCAAACTAGAATTTTGGATTTTATGAGAACTAATTTCAATAAACTTCAAGAGAGCTTGGGAAGGATTCCATTGATGAGAATCCTCAAGGGGAAAACAACTCAAGAAGCCTGGGAAATTTTGAAAAGTGAGATTATAAAAGCCCAATGAAGAAGAAAAATAACAGCTGTCAAAAGAAACCAGCATGGCTGCATAAAGAACTCTCTGATAAATTGAAAGACAAAAAGGACAAGTTTAAAAAGGGGAAAGACGGACACATAATTAAGGCAGCATATCAGCAAATAGCCCGAGCCTGCAAAGATGAAGTGAGGAAAGCTAAGGCTCATAATGAACAGAGGCTTTTGACAAAAGTAAAAAAAATAACAAAAAAGGTTCTTCCAACATATTAAAAACAGGAAAAACGCCAAGGTAATAATTGGTCCATTGCTTGGAGAAAGTGGCAAGAAGGTGACAAGCAACAGGGAGAAAGCAGGGCTACTTAACTCATTTTTTTTACATGTCTTTACACAAAGGGAAAAAAACAACCCAACCTAGACGGAGACGGGAAGAAGATCGGAGCTGACAGAACAGAGACAGTGTGGCACCACAGGCGATACTTAGAAACCCTGAAGTTATCATAACAATATAACTGATGTAAACCACTTAACTGCCCTTCAGGGAGTATACTGATCTAACTGAGGAGTGGGTTCCATCTGAAGAAAATCAGGAAAATTGAACTTAGGAACGCTAAGATGAAAGTAAAAGTGGAAGCTTCCGAATGTGTGGAGAAACCGTGTAATTACAGTCACTACTCAGCATTTCTTACCTCCCCACTTCCGGTGCATTTGGAGTGTAAGCTCTAAAACTCAGAGACAGAAAGCTAAAAACTTACTTTAAAATTTCTTTTTTCTCCTTCTTTACTCCATTTTTCTGGTATACATTTGCTCATTTTTTCTTTATTCCCCCACCATCCGGTGTTATGATGAACTATCTCTCCTTCTTCAATCTCTCTATATAATAATTATAAATATGTATACTGGGTAAAAGAAAATTGATTGTTGTAATTGATTGTTAAATAATTGAATTAACTGATTTAATTGATTTATTACTAATAGTGATAGTTATACTTGGATTAGATATATAGGGAAAATAGTAAGAACATTAAGTATTATTTAATTAATAACTATAGGATTTTATATATTAATATTACAATTCATTGTGTGATCACAACTAATCCACTTGGGGACGAATGTAATACTGTTTGTGTTTAAGAATATTTAAAATAAGGTTAGATAATACATATATTTATTTACAATATTTAAATATAGTGGGATTTGGATATAATATTCATTTTTTTTTATTACGTGAAGTTATGTATAGAGGCTGAAAATTGAGCCCTTACAAAATTATATATGTGATTTAGAATTTGGATTTAAAATAATACAGTGATAATATTTTTATTTATAAGAACTTATACTTCAGTAATTAGCTAAGAGTACAGCTATCCAGCAGATAGATAAAGTAATTAGACACCGATCAATCCTAATATAGAGATTCTTGTATTGAATGTTAATTTGGGATAATATAATTAATATATTACAACAACAGAAACAAATGACTTCCACAACAACTACAGCTTTGAAAACTGGAAGAAAGGTTACCCCGACGTTAACAACTACGTCAGCAACAGCTTCGCTCACGGCACAAAAAACCATTGAAGAAACATTACCAGTGGAGAAACAAGCTAACATCTCGAATGCCAACATCCAATCAATTCTGCTGACTTTACAGGAATCGATGATGAAGCTGCAAGAAACAATGATGAAAAACCATAATGAGACGAGAGCAGATATCAATGAACTAAAAGAGGAAATGGGGGAATTAAAAGCAGAAATGGAAGTGGACATCTCCAAAGTAGAGGACAAAGTTGGATTATTACAGCAGGCCTTGGAGAAAAATGAAGCAACAATAAAAGCGGTAGAGAAAAGGACAGAATGAACTGAAAGGAAATTGGAAAGGGTAGATGAAGAATTAAAGAATGTGAGTAAAGAGATGGAGGACTCATTGGTCTACCTAGAGATGGATAAGGCTGCTACATACGTGAGATTCCAAAATGTAGTGGAATCCAAAGAAGATGACTTGGAACAACTAATGGCAGGAATATTGTCTGGACTATTGGAAAAGGATAAAGATGACATCTTGAGGGAGTTTGATGAAGTTTACAGAGTTAGCACTAATTATGCAAGATGCCACAAATGCCCAAGAGAAGTTCATATACAATTTGCAAGAAGGAGTGTCCGGGATATCATATATAGGATGTCAAGAGATGAAACAATCAAGTATAAAGGCAAAGAAGTCTTGGTTCTCAAACAAATACCAAGAAGAGTAAGAGAACAAAGACGAGATTATAAATTCTTAGCAGCTTACCTAAATCAGAAAAGAATCATATTTAAATGGCTAATCCTAGAGGGGATGTTAGTTTCGTGGGACGAAAGGAAAATCAAAATAGACTCCTTGGAAAAGGCCCAGGAATTTTATGAGCGATTGGAAGGCCTGGAAGACCAGAGCAGTAAGGATGAACTGGTAACAAACTCCCAGGAGGATCAAGGCTATCATAAGAACAAAGATGGAACTTTAGAAAATCAAGGAAATACTCAATTACAACAGGAGAGAGAAGAAAGTAGGACACATCTTTAGGCACAAGGAGAGACCGGAGCCATTACAAGACAAAGAGCGAAACAGAATTAATTAAATGGAAGAAGAAAATAAACTACTATCAATTAATATAAATGGTTTAAACTTGACGATAAAAATGAAAAGGATAATAGCCAAACTAATAAAACAAAATGCTGATATAGTATGTCTACAAGAAACTCATATAAAGAAATCAGATGAAAAATACTTGTCCGAAATTAGGGAAGCTATTCATCGCACCAGCAGACATGGGGAAAAAGAAAGGGATTGCAGTATATGTTAAAGAGGATTTGAAAGCAGATTTAATATGGTCGGATTCTGAGGGAAGAACTCTGGTTTTGAAGATCTGGATTAATGCCATCCCAATTCTCTTAGTGGTAGTCTACACCTCAGATGGGGATCAAAAAGAGTTTTTTAAGCATCTTTATGGAAAAATAGTAGGATTGGAAAAAAGAAATATTTGTATTATAGGGGACTTTAATTCTATTGCTGATTATCAAAGACCACAGTAATGGAGGAAGGAACAAAGGGAAAAAAAGTGAGCTTCCCAAAATATGCATGGAAATGATGGAGTTAAATTTGATTGATATATGGAGAAGATTACATCCTGAGGAAAAACAATTTACATTCTATTCAAGTCCTCATCCAATATGGACACAAATTGATATGGCATGGATGAATGGGGAAATAGCAAATGAGATAAAAGGGACTGAAATTCTACCCAATGAATGGGCAGACCACAATCCAATTCAGATAATATGGAAGGGTAGGGAAAAACCCAAGAAAGGATGGATGTTAAATACTCAGTTAATAAGAGAAAAAGAATATACCAACAAACTCAAGGAGGAATTAAACTATTTTTTAAAGGAAAATGATAATGGAGCAACTACAAAACAAAACATTTGGGATACAATGAAGGCAGTAATAAGAGGTATAACAATCTCTTATAACGCCAAGAGGAATAAGGAAAAATATGCCCAGCAAAACAAATTGCAACAAAAAGTTAAGGAATTAGAAACTCAATTACAGAGTACCCCAAAGGATTCAAAATTGCAAAATCAGATAACAATAAATAAACATAAATTGAATTTAATTGAACAAGAGAGAATGATTATAAATTTGAATACAGCTAGACAAACTTATTTTCAGCATGCCAATAAGCCAGGGAGATGGCTATCATACAGACTTAAAAAATGTTTTATAGATGGCACCTTGCTCCTTCGAGATTAGCAAAGATGCACCCCAATATGAGTCTGAATTGCTGGAAATGCAAAAAAAAGAGGGAACATTCTTCCATATGTAGTGGTCCTGTACAGAAGCTCAAATATATTGGCAGAAAATTAGAAAATGGCTGGAGGAAATGACAAGAGAACAGATCGAATTCAAACCAGAGTCCTTTCTATTAGGGATCTTTGATAAACAAATACCAAAAAAAGTGAAATATATAATAATACATATTTTGAAAGTGGCCAGATTGGCTTTTGCACAATGTTGGAAACAGCCTCATGTTCCATCAGAGGAGATGATTATTCAAAAAATTTCAAGTTGTGCAGAAATGGACAAATTAACCTTGGCATTAAAAAATAAAGACACTTCAATATACTACAACAGCTGGAACTGCTGGTACAAATGGATAGACCAAAGATAGATTTCACACTAAAAGGTAAAAGAGGATAGGATGGAATCGTAGTAGTGATATATAGATATATGTAAGTATTAAGTGTGTATATGGCATAAAATAAAGATAAAAAGGAGGTCTCACAAACTGTTGAAGATGAAAATGTTTTTAATTGTTTTCTATCTTTTTCCTTTATTTTCTTCTTCATTCCTTCTTTTCTTTTTCTTTCTTACATTTATGTATGTGTTGTTGGTCTGTTTTAATTGTAAAATCATATATATGTGTGTGTGTGTGTGTGTGTGTGTGTGTGTGTGTATATGTATATATGTATATATGGGGTATTCAGCTTTGTTCGGGTATTTTCCCACGTCATTGTAGTTGTGCTTTTAAAGTTGTAGCAACGTTTCGGCAGAATCTCATCTGCCATCATCAGGCTTCTGTATAGAAAATACCCGAACAAAGCTGGATACCATACATGTAAGTACCCATGAAAACTTAAGAAAACATACATACATACATACATACATACATACATACATATGTAAAAAAGAAGTAACTGAGAGGGATTTGGAGTCCTAGTGGACAATCATTTAAATATGAGCCAGCAGTGTGCTGCAGCTGCCAAAAAAGCCAACACTGTTCTAGGCTGCATAAAGGGATAGAATCAAGATCACATGAAGTGTTAACACCACTTTATAATGCCTTGGAATACTGCATCCAGTTTTGGTCACCACGATGTAAAAAATAAGTTGAGACTCTAGAAAGAGTGCACAGAAGAGCAACAAAGATGATTTTCAAATTCAAACCTTTATTGTCAATGCACAACATGTGTACAATGAAATTGGATGAATCTCCCTTGGTGCAGCTCCTCCAAGAACACGGAACACATCTCAAGTCAATAAATTAGGGGACTGGAGGCTAAAACATATAGAGAACGGTTGCTGAAACTAGGTATGTCTAGTTTAATGAAAAGAAGGACTAGGGGTGACATATCTCTATATCTATCTATCTATCTATCTATCTATCTATCTATCTATCTATCTATCTATCTATCTATAACTATCTATCTATATTACAAAAGAGTAGTTAATCTAAACATATTAGCAGACATTAGCTAATCTTTTTTTACATAAAGAAGTTTTTAAAAAATGATCCTTTAAGAAAATCTAATGCAAAAGCTAAGCAAAATGGAGGGATCCACCTAGAAACTGCAATGGTAGGCATTGCTATTTAAAGTGCTTTCCACTCGACAATTGGGGAAACATTAACAGACACATCTTTTCCTTCCTTCCATCCATCCATCCATCCATCCATCCATAGTCTTGCTTGTAAAATTTGTAACAAATTACTAATTCAAGATGGCGTACTACCAAGAGAGGCAAATTGCAGCCTGTTTTCCATGGGCTACAAAACCTGACAGAAAACATGATGTTGCATCCTTAAGAAGTGCTTATCTGGCATTTACTTATTTAGTTAAAGATCACTACCAAACAGAAGTCCCTCAGGAAAAGTAGACAGCTTATTGGGCCCCATGGGGAGGATGGTAATTAAATTCGGAAGGCAAGCACTGATGTTAAGCTAAAAGCTTATCTTTAAATAGTAATACAGTTGTAGTGTAAAGTGTTAGGCCCTGGGGTGTCTGTTGTTGCAGTGATAGGAGCTGGCTATATATACATGTGTGTATGTATATATGAAGAAACTGTTAAAAGTTCATCTACATAAAGCAATATGATTCTGCCTGAGGGTGCAGACAACAGGGAGTGATTAGCAAAATGTCTTTTTCCCTGCTACTCTGTTGTTTTGCTAAGACCCCACTTGTCACTGAGAAATTTGAGAGAGCACATGCCAACTTCCATCTACAGAAAAAAAAAACTTTGTTGATTGCTTATTGAGGAATTTCTCTTCAGAACATGAGGTGCTGTCAGGAAGAATTTCTGAGGGCAAAAGAAATATTCTGGAAAGAAAAACACATCTACACACAGTATTTTGCTTTGCCTTTTCATATTCCTGGAGATATTCCTTTCCAAGTAAAATGTGTGTTGAAATACATGTGCTACATGACATATATATATATAGTAATAATTTTTGCTGGTTGTGGAGGAATTGCTTTGGATTAGAATCTTCCTATCCATCCTCCTAACAGAGGAAAGATATCTCTCAGATGCCTAGAATTCACTAGGATTTGATAGGTTAAAAATTTGGTGAAAAAAATAATTAAGAATATATGCCAGGTAAAATATTTCTGCACTGTAAAGTAATGTTGAATAGAGATAGTGGGAGCTTATTACAGATGAGAATTGTGTACGTAGATAGATATTCATTTACTGAAAGGAAAAAAGATACCACAGAGTAAAATAAAAACAGAAGAAAAAGTAATAGCCAATAGTTTTTAAACAAAGCATTGTTGTCATGCTAATTGTTTATTACAATAGTTGGCTTTTGCATCAGTGCACAATTTTATTTTATTTTTTTCTGGATAAAGAGTGTAGAGGATGATTTTATCTCCTAAAGAGACAAAGCATGAATTTATAGGTCTGGATATCTGTGTATTTAGGAACTGTTAATATGGATTATTTTAAAGGGGTTTTGCACAATGCATTTGGTAACAAAAATATTAATACTTAAGCCTACAGATCAATCACAGATTTGATTTCACTTGAAGTTTGAGACTGAAAAGAACTCCATATTAAGATCCATATTTCCTCTGTTCAATTTAAGATGCTTTGGAATTCAATTTGAAAGTAAGAATTCTTCATAGACTATAATAGGAAAGCATCAAAAGGCCTTGCTGCTTTTAATTTTTTTGCAGAATGGGATGAATGTAGTGGGAATAGTGGATCCTTTATAGAACATTATTCCAGCCAGGTTTTAGCTAGATACCTTCATTGTGATATATTTTGAAGGCAAAGATAGCAAGGATAAATACACATCCAGGAAAAAACAAAACTTAAAATATCCAGCAAAAAACAGAACTTTACTTTCCTATTCTAACATTAAGAAAAGTTTTCAAAACTATTTATGAGACATAAATTCTTATTTTCCAATTGCTTTTCTGTATGTCAAATTTGGCATGACAAAGAAGAATGCACACTGGCATTATCTAGAATACTGCAGTGTAGCTTTGGTGCCTCCGATTACTGGTTTTTGCAGGATGTCAGAAAGTGAACTGATTGATAAATGTAGCCCCATCTGAGAAGAATCTCTTCATTCCTGGTAGGACTCAAATTGTGGCAGGGTTGCTGGGAATAGTCCAAGATACTGTTTAGTAAAAGCAGTCAAAAGTGCTGTGAGGTATAATATCAAAATAATTGGTATGCCACAGAGAAAATAGTATTCATAAACTTGCCACCTTACTTCCAACAAAGTCAATGCCTGTAATCATTAAACTTGCACTTATGTATTGAATTATGTAAATGAATTATGTATTCATTGTTGAGACTTAAACTTGCCCTGCTCATACAGAATTAAAATTTACATTTGATCCCAATGTTCATTTTGAGATGGTCAGCCATAAGCCTACATTCAGAAAGCTGAAAGGTAAGTTGAATTCTCAATTATATTGGCAGGTTTACAGAAGTGTAACATTTCATTAGTGAAGGGAGAACATAATGAAAATTTGCATCTATTTTTAAGAAGCTGAGATCTGATAAAGAGAATGAAGCCAAAAACAAAGTTAGCCTTGATGCAAGTCAAAAATACTCTGATAGGGAATAGAAAGAGATAACAGACATTGGCCAGCTATTCATCTCAATGTCAGATTGCTCACCACACCTTTCAACCTTGTCTTCAGTCTTCTCCATGTATGGAAGTAAAGCTACATTATATTTATGAATTTCTTCACAGCTGTTTGATTTTATTTGCTGCACTCAAGCTGGTCATTGCTTGGCTTTGCAAATTTGTAACAGTGGAATATTTTTATCAAAGCTTTGTTGAATCAAAGCACCTCTTCAAAGCTTTTCAAACTGATTTGAGTATAATTTTAATTTACTTGATACTGAAATATTAGTGACCAAGGTTGAATGCTAGGGAAAAAAAGGTTCCCTGCAACATAGTTTACTAGTCGTCATTGAGATTGGCAAATGTTAGATTTCATTAATTATACCACATATTTTTAGATAAGTCTGTGTTGAAACATGTTCCCCTGAAACTTTATTTTACCCAGCTTGGTAATGATTTCTAAACCAGCATGAATGGGATAGTACTGCCGATTCTTTAAAAAAATACATTTAATGAATTAGTGAATATTTACGGGATTATTATTGACGCTCTCAGAATAGTATATCCAGCCTACCGTCCCTTAATGTCTCAAAGGGAATCCTGAAGTAGGGGTTGTCTCTGTTGTTATATAGTGTATATCTTATGTGGTATTTTTCATTTATATTAACCACCAGAAGACATGGTGTTTTTATTACTAATAAACAAAATTATTGAACAATGTAATGCTATAATAGAAAGGGCAATTTTGGCTATAGTAATAATATTTATTCAAAAGGAAGATTGTAAATTTGATTCATCCTGCCCCCTAAATGGAAGGTTATATAGAAAAAAAGTCTCTGTCCTGTTTTGTCAGCAAATTTAAGATTATCTTTCTATTTTTGAGAAAAAGAATGGTCATTTAGGTAAATACACTACAAGGGCTCTGTTCAAATGTGGCAATACAAACCTCTGGCCTACACAAATTATTGTGTGTATATTTTCTTATGTGGGAAAAATATATGTTTTTCCTCATGAAGTAGAATTGGATATCCTGTTTGTAGACCCACTGATTTATGGTTAGTGTTTGATCTAATAAGAATTAGATTAATAGTACTATAGTGATTCTGAGCCAGAGCAATAAATCCACATTTGTAAATCATTACTTTTTAGATCACCCATTACTGAAGTTTTTGGATGGTGTTCCAAACATCAGAAATCTAACAACAAATTGATGAAGTTTTTCACAATCTTCATAATTTTGAAGGTTTTTTCTCCATGTGCAGCTACAGGGAAATTTTGGTACAGTCTAGTGCTGCCTTATCGGCAATGGGCAATAGTGAGGCCCATCCTGGCTCTGAGCTTCTGACCTAACTTTAAAATAATCCCATTGTCCTTGTATAGGCTGTTATTTTAGTGTACTTTGGAAAGTACCATAAAAGATTCTCAGGCTAGAAGTCTGATTAGATTTGATTTCTCTCCCTATCCTCAAACGACTCCTGGAATGACCACAATAATGTATAATAAATAAACACTTCATTCTATCATTCAACCTCTGATTCAGATAATTACCCCATTTATCTATGCTTAGAAACCCTTTTCCAACATATACTTGAAATTGGATTGTGCAAAAACCTTCATATGCTGTCATCATTCCCTACACTGTCTACTACTAGCTAATTTTTGTCTTCCCCTGCTGCCAAAGAAGTCTGAAGGGTAGCTATACTTAAATGGCAATATAGCTCTCCTTCAGACCTCTCACCTGAACTTATGGAATAAGGAGTAGGCATAGGTTATAAGGACACAGAGGGCAGGTCCAAGATGTGCAGCCCAATCCTCAGCCCGATAATGGTTTTTTGCTTTCAATCTGATTAATCATTCTATTCTGCAGTATGCAGCACTATATATTCTTTTCTTTCTTTATTCTTTATTACCACTGTACGTATATATTACAGTATACATACAATGAAATTCACATAACACCCAGAGACCAGACTCAACATGCACACATGACAATCCCTCCCCACCCGCCAAAATTCCCCGCCTCCTAAAAGCACACAAGCATCCACACAACAGACCAAGTAATACTGTGTAACCTGGAGGACAAACCTGAAGTATAAGTCTTTGATCTAATTTGGGAGAACAAGCTTAATATGTTAACATTTTCAAGGTTTATTTTTCAGTATACTTGAACTGGTAGTTGAATGTTGACAGTAGATTCAATTTATATCAGATTCAGTACTTTTTTCATTTAGAATCCTTCCTTTGAGAATATGAATCATGACATTTTCAGTTGCTTCATACTTAAGGGGCTTAAGGTTAATTAATAGTCTGATAAAATGATGATGGGTTATTACTGTGAGAGAATATACATTTGACTTTCCTGGAGATGGAGTTGTAGTGATCATGTTTTCAACCTTTGTAAAGCCACAATTTTTGTTAAGCAGGAGAATCCAACAGACAACTCCAATCCAGCTCACTCGTGACTGTATCAATGTTTTTATGGCAATGTTTATGGTAATAATTTGTGTAGAAAAAAAATCCTCAAAGGTTTGTGGGGGGGATTGGGTTTTTAATCCCCAGTTTTAGAACAAACCAGTATAAAACTTGTTCCAACTTTCTTTAGATTAGGAATTATTTTTTCTCTGATATTAATGATGTGGCCATTTGGAGGTTAACCATGGGGGAAGATTTAGCAAATTATTCATTTTTATTTCCGGATGACTTAAATTTACACTGCTGATGACTCATTTTTTTTACTTTTGTGAAAGAACAGAGTTGTTTATAACAATTTCTTTTAAGGTACCAAAAAATTAGATTTCTTCTGGATACTTCAATTCAAACAGTTGGAACTATTTGTACATCTGCCTTAAGTAGCAACATGCCTTAGTTGTCAAATCTGATAGTCATTTCTTGTAGAATAAAAAAATGTGAATTAAGAAAATGTTATTAATAATAAAAGTAAATAGTGGTAGTTCTCTTTTACTTAATCCTTGTTATGCATCAGATGTGAATAGATCACAAACATTTTTGTAGCATGCTAATAAATTCAGAACAAAAAGCAGCCAAAGTAAAATATAAGAAAGATCCTCTCATTTCGTAGATTTTTCCTCCTCAGCTGTTCTTCCTCTGAAGTGACCCATGTACAAGAACAGCTCCAGTAATTATATGACAGAACAAAAAAAGAATTATTCTATCTCCATGGCAACATCAATTCCGTTTTTGCAGGTACAGCAGCTGCCAGTTAGGCCACTGACTATATGAAAGCTCCTTAAAGGCACTTTGTGCTGCAGCATTTGTTCAAAAATAACTTGGCCTGCCACAGTTTCCACAAACCCACAGAGAGAAAAAGATTAAATTGAGTGGCAAGTAGGCCATCAACTTCTTTCGCATTTTCAAACTGAAGTGAAAAAAATAACTGTAAACAAGTGAGGATAGAGGAATGATTCTGGCTGGCATATTAATTTCAGAGCCTTTATAGTGAAATATTTATGCCTTTGGAAGTAATCTTAAATTGTGTACCATCAATTTTACCTCAAGGACATAAAAGTTAATTATTTTTTTCCATTGCAATTATGACAACACACCTACAAAGTTGGAATTAATTATCACATTTTGCAAATGACAGAAAGAAAGATCCATTGTTTACATTTATATTAATGAAAGTAAATCAAGTTTAAATTTTTGTTTGAGGACTACCGTTGCTTTTTTCACCCTTCCCTAATAGGTCCTAATAGCTTTCAGAAGAACAAAGAGAAGTATAGAGTGTAAAAAATATATTTAATATGCAGCAAATACTTCCTCTGCATAGTAGGCACAATAACTTTTTAGCTGCTTTAGCTCATTTTCCTCTGATGGCTGCAATGATAGCAGAAATACAAGTAACTCCTTTCACACCTTAGTGCTTGCACCAAGTGCAACTTTGGCCTTGGTGCTGTTCTTGGTATCACTTCCTGTTTGTTATACTAATAAGTTTCATAATATCTTAAAACACTGCTTCCCATACCCGGTAAGCTACTCAAAATTGGGGGGAAATTATTGTTTTTGGCTGACAGCATATGAACCCATTACTCATCACCACAGGGATATTTAAAGTGATTTACCATGTGTACTAAATATATTCAAAGATCTTCTAAAGTATTTTGTTAAGACAAAAATTGATGAAATCACCAATGTTAATTTGTTGAAATGAAATGACAATTCAATGATATTGTTTTTTACAATACAGACAGTTCTTGAGTTAAGACCATATATTCAGTGACAATTCCAAATTATAATAGGGATGAAAGAAGGCATTCATTAGGACTTTTTAATAAGCGGTTTGGAGTAATGAAGGAAAAATGATAAGCTTTATTGGGACAAATACTACTTCAAGAATGGAATCACTATAGTTGTCAATGTGGCCCTAACATACAACAATCCCATTTGTATCCTTGGGAAACTCAAAATTTCTTTATACTCTGAGACTTCACTTTTCCTGGTCAGCAATCTTGTATTTCATTCATAAATATACCTCAATTATCTAGAGAAGAACCTCTGTCCTGGGTTTGGCTGACTACTGCCCTCTAATCTGAAGATTCGTATCACTTCTGCACACCATGTTTTTGAGTGAATAATCACTGTGGTAAATTTGTTTTTCATAATATTTCATTCATATAATCCCCAATTTGTTTCTAGTTTTTGTTTTGTTTGATGACTGGATGGCTGAATTGCTGTTTAAATATCAGTCAAATTACTCTACTGATCAGTATTCTACTAAATCTATCTTCTTCTATTCTCTTCTTCTATCTTCTTTCTTTTTCTTCATTATTATTATTCTTTTTTTTATTATTATTTATTTATTATATTTAGTTATATTTTCTACTTTTAAAAAATTATATAATTATTATTATATGTATGTTCCAGCATAACTCTGGAACACCTCGAGCAATTTCAACTAAACTTGGTACACAGATGACTTACCCTCTGGAAACAAATACTGTGAGGGTAAGACACCTCTTGGGGGGGTGCCTTAAAATGGCTTCTACCATGGTAACGGTTTCACAGGTCGCCCTCTTGTGGAGGAATAGAAGAATTGTGCGACGGACAGTACAACAGTGTGAGTCCCGACTACAGGATTTTCCTGTCTAATACAGGATTGGGATAAATAAATACCTGGGCAACACCGGTTTATTGGCTAATTGTATAATATATATACAGAGAGGAATTACTATAGTCACATAGATCTGAAATGACAGTTTTCTTCTGCTGTCCAATTCTTCCTTAAGAATATCAAAGTCTTCTATAATGACCATTAAAAGTAGCTCAAATGAGTCCCTTTTTTCATTACAGTATATTAGGCAGTCAGCATTAACTTTTTTATATATCTTCTCACCAACTTTATGTGTATTTTATAGCTGATGAAATTAAATTTGTTCATATAATTTCTATATATTATATTAAATTATAAATTTGTTTATTCTACATTTCTTTTGAGAATCAAAACTGAATCCAATTCATATATTTTTGTGTGTAGTTGTCCTGCTATGAACAATATCTTGAGGTAGGAAGGGTGGTTTTTCTATTATTGTTAAAAAGTGAGTCAAATGCCTGTTAATTTATTGCAAATCTCAGAAGGCATATGCAGATCCAAATCTATATTGTGCTGTAATTTTACATTTGCTGAAGTTTTAATTATTTTTGAAAGCATTTCAATAAGGCAGAAAAGCACTTTGAGTTTGCTTTGACCAGTTCCCTATTTTGCAATAGAATTCTTCCCATCTGCCATAATCTGACTGATTAGCTATTTAATTCTGATTATAGTAGCTACAAGCCATAATCGGTAGATTAATCTACTAAGAATTTAGTTGCTTAATCAGGAGAGGCCATTTTAATCAGTAAGGATGAATGCAAATTTTAATTGTTTGCCTAAAAGGACTGATTTGTTTAACCAGTAAAATTCTTAAACATATGTAAAATTTTCTCTTTTTGTATTAATAATTAAAAATCATCTGTAATGAGGTTTTCATACCATAAACATTTGCTTAGTAAAATAGAAGTGTTAATTTTTAAAAACAAGTTGACAGTCAAAAATCAAAATTTAGGAATAATGGGTGCTTCTATAATGCAATGAGGGAAACTAGAAGGTCTCTTATGAATCTGTACTGTGAAAAGTATTTTTTTTAAAAAATTGTTCATAAATTCTGTAGGAAGGGATAAGCAAGGAAATGACTATATTTGTAGGCAATATCAAATTCCTTAGGGCCGTGATGGCGAACCTATGGCACACATGCCGGAAGTGGCACGCAGAGCCACTTCTGCTGGCACGCGAGAGGTCGCCTGGAAGAGCCCCACTGTGCATGCATGCACCCCCCTGCCAGCCAGCTGATTGTTGGGTCTCTGCTGTGCATGTGTGCGCATGGGAGATGCGTGTGCGTGCAGATGCATGGGGTGTTGGGGGATTGTGTGTGCATGTGTAAAGGCGTGCAGTGCAGGGGTTCACAGGTGCATGTGCAGGGGACGGGGAGTCGCGCACGCATTGCTTAATGGGCACTTTTGGCATGCAACATGAAAAAGGTTAGCCATCACTGCCTTAGTATAATTATACTTAAAGGAATAGAATAAACTATTAAAAGCTTGTCAAGCAGGGAAGATGGATATTAAATCACAGTTGCTATTCAGTATAAACAAGTATGAAATTTTATCAATAATATTAATCTCATTTATATTATTCAGGTAACTACTGATCAGAAAACACATTC
The DNA here is from genome assembly GCF_900518735.1 of Pseudonaja textilis. The sequence goes on from NW_020769469.1 coordinate 329,555, forward strand.
TTGCTCTTTTTTAAAGAAGAAAATCACAAACCAATAGTGACTGCTCAGAAAAAGGCAAATTCTATTATGCATCTCACTAGATAACATAAAATAAAATTCTCCATGCTTAATGCATGGTAATGCAGCTAACTTTGGAATACTGTATATATTTTCAGTTAATAAACTTCAGACAGTAAATATAGCTGGAAAAGAGATAGAAAACAGTAGCCAAAATAACTGAGAGATTAGAGCAGCTTTCTTAGAAAAGTAGAGCACATGGCTTTTAGTTTAAGAAAAATGTTTTTCTCTTCCATAATATCAAAGCCTTAAATGCTAATTACTAAATGGTTTCAATAAATCACGTTCAATCATTTGCAGAAATCCAAATTAAAACATCACCTCAAAATATTGACCCAGCCGTTAAGAATATCCAGCCAGGTAGGTATTGATTTGTTCGAGTGATGAGTATTTCTGCCATTAGGAATTTCTCCCAACCTGAAATGTGTCTTTCTCTTACTTAAAGCTACTATACTGTATTTTTTGTTCTGGGTTGCTGGAAAACAAGTTGTGGCTTTCTGTGTAGTATTCCTTCAGGTGCTTGATAAGGCAAATTCAGTTATATTTGGCTTTTAAAATGTAGAATTTTAAATAAAGAAACTGGTGAAAAGAAATTTGAAAAGAGTATCAAAAGGTCAACTCTTTGCACAATGCTAAAACCACACAATTCTTTAAAATATTGTCCACTCTGATTTTTGGTTACTTCAGCAACCATGGCCATTTAACTACCCAGAGTTAAATCAATTTCATTAATATAAAAGCTAAAAAAAACAACTGTCAAACATTGATTCTTGAGACTCTATGCACAACATTGTTGTGGTTAGCCGGCAGCAGGTGCAGATGGCTCAGGAGAGCGATGATTCTGATGAGGGGCTAGGACCATCAGGGAGTGGACTGCTGCCTTCAGAGATTGTGGGGCTGGCAGCAGTGATGAGGAGGTTCCCGAGGAGCCTTCGTGCATATGCATGAAGGATTACTCTGAGGAAAGAACAATTACAGCAGCACAGGTGAATTGGGAGTAAGGTTGCAAGGTAATGGCCCCTCAAGAAGATAAAAGCCAGGTTTGAAAAAGCATTCTTTGCAGAAAGCAAAGAAGCTCTGAAGCTCAGTTTGTTGATATCTTAGTTCGTGTTTGGAGAATCTTGTAAATTAGTTCTTATCTCTGGGTTTTTGGCAGCATTGATGAACAACTTGGCAAGGCTCTTTCTTGTCAGAGCTATTAGTGGAAAGCAGCCTTTTATCTGTAAAGGAACAGAATTCGTTATTAAACCTTAAAAGGTGGGGGCTGCTGCCTTTGTCTGTGTTTGCTCTTTGGGAACCCGGTTGGGTCAAAACAAACATTTATTTTCATTTTCTGTTCTGTTTTCTTGTTTGTTATTAGTTGCCAACCTATGAGAAAACTTATTCTTTTACCCCATGTCTTGAGAGCCTTTGGTGAGAGATTTTGTCAAGATTTTTTTAAAAAGTGTTCAAATGTACAGTAACTTTTGGGTGATCTTCTCTACGTGCTTGTTGATTGTGGCTTACCTTTTAAAAAGTCGTTTTAGGTTCTTTTCAGCAAATGTTTTTCTTCTATGGGTTTGCATATTTACTCTCAAATACTTTAAATCATTTATTTGAAACAGATGTTAAGTTGTGATTTATGTTGAATTCTAAATGTATTTTCTATACTAAGCAGCAATGTTTTTCAAGGCTAGCAAAAGTTTTCTACTCCTACCTGAAAACATGAGAGATTAAAACTGATATTTTCTGCAAACAATTCATGAACTCTATAATTTTGATATAATTTTATTTTGATTGATTCTGGCAAATTTGGCTTTTACATTACATATGTTATCTTAATATCAAAGATCTAAGCATGTGTTTACCCACACATGGGAAAACTAAAGTAAAATGAGGAAGTAGGTATATATTAAGCTTTGTCTTCTGATTGTTGAAAGGCTGGAAAATGCCTTTCTTCTGAGGATTCGGTTTTCCTGCTGGGAGGGCTCCGGTGCAAGGACACAGACAACTGCTTGGAAGCGGGTTCCTTTTATTTTTCAGGAAGGCAAGAGATAGCAAGAAGTCTGCGTTCCTGGGGCTAGCCATCTTTGTATAATAAACCCCTGATTTTTATACCTTTTCTCCTTTTGTGTGTGAGTGCTTGTGTTTGTATTTCTTAATGTTTTAAATCCTGTCAGGGGTTGTCTTCATTTCCGCCGGAGGGTAAACTCCGCGGGGTGGTTTGATTGGATTATCAGTTTCATCCTAATGTTTTCTTATATTTGTTTGGTGGCAATCTCCTGTCTGCTATGGAATTTATTTCGTGTCTTTTGTCTATTTGTTTTGCTGATTTGGCATGACCTTTTGTTTGTAAGGGATTTCTTTTTCTTGTTTCCCTAGCTTTCTTAATTACTTGGCTTTTGTCTAGGGGGCTTCTTTCAATACCTTTTATTAAATCTCTTTTCCTATGCAAGTTTGTTTTATGGCTGGCCTGATGTTCCCTTGGGGCTTTTCCTGCTTGGGTGTCACCACTGTCTTCATGAAGTTCCCTTTCCACATGATCATTTGGTTACTCCCAAGTCAGTAACATGAAAGAATTACCAACTTACCATTTATCTCTATATGAATTGCTTTAGTAGGATCCCATATTTACCAGGCTCCTGTTTCTGCTTGGACAGAACCATCAAGGCACTTCTACTGATTAAAGGCTCTGATTTAATATTGCCGCCGCCTCCTCCTCCTCAGTAAATGCATGGATTGACCTCAAATGGATCATGTTACCTATTTTGTACTGGTGGATTAATCTATAAAATGTAATATAAACTGCCCCTTCATCACAACGACACAAGTATTAAAGCGCCGCGCCCCCCTCCCCGCCCCCCCAGGGATACTTGCTCCGGGCTACTTTAAAATGCTTTAAAGCCCGGTTCAACTCCAACAATGCTTCCTGGAAGTTCTCCTTGTAGCACGAAGCTCCTTGGCTTTTATTTTGAAATCCAGCACTCTTGGGCTTCAGCGCTGGATTTTAAAAGGCAAGCAGCTACTCTGTGCTATAAGAATTGCCGGGAAGCCAATGAATTAGTCAATTAAATAATAATTTTAAACTACTTTCTCTCCGAGCAATCTGGGCTGAAGCAGAATTGAACAATATCTGCTCCTTTGTTTTCTGAATGGATTTTATAAGGAAGGAGGCTTAAATTCACACGCACACGAACCAGCCACTTCCCACTCGATCTACCTCATTTAGGAAGCATGGAGGACATTGTCAGCAACAGCAAACCTCAGTATCTTCCAAATAGGGTAGGGGGAAGGTGGGAGAGAAAGGGATTCTTGCTTCAGGCTTAAAGCCCGGCAGCTCCAGCAACATATCTCCAGCCTCATCAGAGGCAAGTGGCCGGGAGGGGAAGGGGCGGGGCCAGCCAGGGGCATGATTTGCCGGTTCTCCAAACTGAGCAGAACCATAATAGAATCCCACCCCTGCTTGTGAGACAGTAGCTAGCATGGATCTGGGGGTTTTCAAAATAGGCTAGAGGCATTCATCCACTTGAAGCAAATTAAGGTGATAATCTATCATCTAGCTATAGATCTTGATCAATTAATGGAGCAGCTCATGGGAAATAAAGCAAGTCTTCTGCACTGAACATTTTGACTCTCTAGAATATTCATTTTAATGACTTCTCTGAGATGCAGTATATTATTATTGTTCCAGTGTATCAGTGCCTATGTGGGAGAAAAGTCTAACAAAGCTGTGAGAGAAGTCATTAGTTTCAAGATTAAGTGGGCAGTTTATACACTGGTTGGATATTAATAAAACAAGGGTACAGTACACTGCAGTATTTTTTTTCCAATGTGATTTAAAGATGCTTAATCACAAAACCAGTCATCTAAAAAATATTGTTCCAATTTATTATACATGCAATTATTTGAATTTTACATGCAATTCTGTAAGTGAAATATTTTGTTGTCATAAACAGTGTATACAGTTACATAAAAAGCAAATTATGTGAGAGGATCTTTTTCTTAATTTAACAATGATTTCAATTGTTTGATAAAATGTTTCTGACATTTAATGACACCTCTTGCTATAGTCCACGGAGGGCTTGAAATCATGAAAAAGTTCTGGGATTTTAATTTGACAGTTGTATACTACATTTATTGATCTAGTCTCTAGTGACATTTATGTGATGAGTTTAAATCATAAAAGTTTAATTGGAGTAACAGAAACTGAAATATTATCTCTGGCTACCATTCCCACAATGTCATCTAGAGGGTCCCTTTCCTGTATTTGGCACTATTCATGTGTAAATGTGTGAGAAAGAAGAAGAATAAAATTCTAGATGAATCTTCTATTAGCTTTAGTATATTTTACATTTAAGCATTTTATGTTGCTATATTTTACAGGTGAACATTTACCAAATTTTGCCTGGCATCTTTTTCCAGCAGTAATCAGACAGGACACTCACAAGCAGAATGTGAACCTGGAAATAGCAGGTTTCCCATGGTTTCTGACTGATAGATTGCCCTACTTCTTATTTTTTTTGAACTATTAAAAAAGAAAAGAAAGAAAAGAAAGCACCACAATATCAACATAATTTCTATCAATAATGCTAGACAAAAAAATGATAGAATGCTCGTCAATGCCATCTTTCTTTTTTAAAGTACAAACAAAAAGATGGATCCATTACACTGTTCCATCTAATAATTTACAAAAATGCCAATTTTTTATTGTTCCATCAGTAAACTTGTAAAAAAAATCCTTTGGAGGATAGCAACTATTTGACTGAATGAGAAGGCAGTCCTGCCACAATGCACAGTAGCCAGTTGGGGTGGAGTTGATAGCTTAACTCTGAATTGAAGCACAGCAAATAAACTGGACAGAATTGTTTGAACCAGCATTTTTACTGTGTAGAGAAAAAGATGGAAAGAGATGATCTTCCTGGTGGGTCAGGTATATATAGAGGGTGACATTGCATGGTTTTGTCCCTGGAAAATAGTTAATAATCCATATCTGCTAGAGTAATCTGAGTATGTGCATCAGCCTTTAGAAAGTGGTGAAATAATACATTAAATAGAAGGTGTTTGTTTTATCAAAACAAATTGGAGAAACTGATATTTTGTTCCTGATATTCTATACAAAAGATACAAAGTTAATAAAATTATTGATAATGTTGTATGAACTTGGTGTTGACATTTATTACATAGATGGATCTTCTCCAAGATGATCTGTCGCAAACACGATTCTTCAGGTTTCCCAATGGTGCTACCATGACTTTTGTAATAAATTCATCTACCTTTTGCTGTTGTCTTCTTCTCTTCTTTCCATCTTTCCATTTTGAAAAGAAGCTAGATCTTATATAAGATGTCCAAAATGTGATGATTTGAGTCTGGTCATTTGTGCCTTGAGTGAGGACTCTGCATTAATTTGTTCTATTATTTATTTATTCAGTTTCTTGGTTAACTATGGCATTCTCAAGAGTTTTCTCCAATGGTAAAATTCAAAAGCATAAATATTCTTTCTGTCCTGCTTCTTTAAAGTGCAACTTATGCTTACATACAGTGTAATAGAGAAAACCATTGTCTGTATGATTCTATTCTTTGTATAGGTATGTCACAACCTTAGAAATTTTTTTCAAATGCCTTCATTGATATTCTACCTATTACTAGTCTGTGTCATATTTTCTGACTGCTGATTCCTTTAGTGTTCATACAAACCATATTCATCCCCATCCTTACTAGTGCCAAACATGAAACTTACGCACCATGGAAATGAGATGTTTGAGGAAAGCTACTGAAGTGGCCAGAAGAGATAAAACCAGAAATGAGACCATAAGAGAAAAAAAGGGATAGAAGCAATCTTAAATTATATACAAAAACAGCAAAAGTAGGTTGCTCACATGGAGCACACACACAAGTGTGTGTGTGTGTGTGTGTGTGTGTGTGTGTGTGAGAGAGAGAGAGAGAGAGAGAGAGAGTATGCATTTTGTTTTTTGTTTTTTAAAAAAGGTGACCAGGCTGGGCATTGATTTTGAAAGATCCTGAAAACCATCCTAGATGCTATGTAGATTTAAGTATCATAATCAGGTTGCAGTAAAAACTGCTCATGTTAGATTTTTAAAAATTCCATAATGACTATTGGAGCTGCTTTTGCTTTGCATTAAAATGGATATTCAGAAGTCTTAAATTGTTTCAATAGAGTGAATCTTGTGTCCAGGGGAGCGGGGTCTATCCTTTTTTGTGCGTGTGTTTCTTATTAATGTTTTCAAGTTGATTAATCCTATTGTGAAACCTGTAATTATTTCTTTAGCTTTTTGAAAGATATTTTTTCAAAAGATTATTTTCTGCATGATTCATTCAAAGTTCAACTTTAGATAACTGCTTGTAACTGGGCAGTGAGATTGTAAAAGTATCCAAAATTCCAAATTAGAAGCTTCTTCCTGCATCTTGGGAATGTTGATTGGATCTGGAATTAAAACAATTCTTTCTAATCCATCAAAATCAGTATCAGCAATATAAAATATATTAGAATTATCAACAGCTCCTTTAAAATGTTATTGTAGGTGATGTTTTGCATCCTGTGGTCATGGTTAATACAGGCCTTGGGAATACTTAGGTTTTTTTTTGGGTGGGAGGAGGTTGACAATAACCTGTCAGAGACATTATTCCTCTACTCCAAATCAAAGCTTAATTAAAACAATAGCAGAATTTCTGGACCAAAAGCAAAGACTTCAGAAAGGTTAACAAGGTTGGGGCTGGTTTTTACTTTTAGTAAAAAGGACAAGTTAAGAAATTTATGTATATATTGTATTTTCTTCTTCCCTGACACTGTATATCTTTCTATACATATTAACTCAAAGTAACCCCATGTATTCATAGACTAAATGTGAGATAAGTGTCCATAGATAGCAGCTAATTCTAGTCAGTATTATACTTAAAACATAAAGAAGATTTTCTATTATTACTATTTAATGAACCAAGGTATCCATATATTTGTATAGTAGTGCTTATTTTCTTATCACTGCACAACTCTTCTTTTTAAATAATTTGATATTATATTATAAACAATAAAATTGAGTGAGAAAAGAACCTTAGATGAAATAAGGATTTTGGGGTTGTTGTTTTTTCAATGTTGTCTCACTTAACTCAATGGGCCTTACTTCTGCCATAACATTCTGGATGGAAGCTCATGTGAAGTTGAGGTAAGAACCACAGAATCCCCGGAGCCAGGTGTCAGTGGGAAAACATTGCCAGCAGCATCCTGTTCTCAGAGGCCTGGCAGCTAAGGATGATCCAAACACAGGCAAGGTTCCAGGGTTCCCCCCTCCCTTTTTTATTCATCTTATGGAAACAAACAAAAAAGCAGTGTCAGTATCAGTCAAGCCTTTTTAAAGCTGAAAAGCACTTTCAGCTTTTCAGCTTCAGCAATACTAATTAGTTTGCATTCTTTTTGTGAACAGTCCATCTCCTTTCTCAAACCAAGTGTAGTGTAGAAAGGGAAACATAGTTTATAAAATTGACCTTGGCTTTGTGCTTTGAATTTTGCCTTGTTCCTTTGTTTTTTCAAATCTGTCATAGGAGAACCGTGAAGGGGATTGCATTGTTGGAATGTTTGCTTTTATTATAATATTAGAATTTCAGAATATTTTAATAAGTGTATTGTTGCTTTGATGCTGAGAAATTTGTTCAATTTATATTACAAAGCAGACTTGTCCAATGTATATTCCTGAAGCTATCTGGAAATTAAAACAATTATTTCTGAATAGAAGACTATATGACTCCTATTATATAAATCACAAGTCAAAATGTGTAGACTAGAAAGAAAGTGCAAAACCATACACATATCTGGAGAAGTCCTGAACCTAATTTGGTAAAACAAGAACATGACTGGTATAATATGATTGATTCTTTATCGACATAACAAATTCCATATATGCAGCATGCACAAAAGTGTCTTCAACTGTTAAAAGTGGAGAAAGTTAATAAATGTGTTCTTGATACTCTCCAAGTTTTGTTGTTGGCTTGCAGACTTTCCACTACTTAACTAGGTAATATCATCAGTGTGCAGTTTGTTCCCTGTTTGTATACAGTAGTTTGCTCTGCCACTGTTGGGTGTGTGTGTGGTTTTCTCCTTTGTAGTCTTTTCTGGTTGATTTTTTTGATGGTGTTAATTCCTGTTTATCTTGATAGAGGCATTCTGGTATTTTTGTTTCATTCTTAGTTTTTGTACAATTTCTTTTGAATGGTGTCTAAATGTGGTTTATTTCTATGTGTCTATTGATGGCTGATTTCTAAATGCCAAGCTTCCAGGAATTCCCTAACATTTTTAGAATTAACTTGTTTGAGAAGGCTTACAATTTCCTAGTTCAAACTATGATTGAGTTTGTCCATGCGCTGTGAGACTAAGGAGTTTTCACTATGTCTTTTGAATGCTAGTTGGTATTCATGGATGTGCTAGTCTTCTCTCTATACTATAGCTTTACAATCCTTACACAATATGTTGTTGATTACTCATGTTTTTTTCCTTCTTGGGCTACTGAGTCTTTTGGTTGCTTAAGATGTTTTGAAGCTCATGTGTAAAGAAAGAAATTCTTTGTTGGTATTAAAATGAATCCTTGAAGAGCCACAGAACTAAGTTCTTCACTGGCAGAGAAGTGATAAGAGTAATCCCTGAAGACTACTTCTACCAGACCAGGTCTTGAATATTTAATACTAGTGAATTACCACAGTCCTTCAACCATAATGATGGAGGCAATTAAAGCAAACTCCAAATCCCTAGTTTTCACCAAAGCCTACCGTTTTCTAAGTGCCCATTTCTTTCTTTTTTGTTTATATTCTTCCTCAGCTCTCATTGTGAAAGAGTATCTTTTTTCCCTTACAATGTTTTTTATTATATTTTAAATCAAAATGCATAATAATATTCTTGCCATTGACATAATTTATATTTGAATGTTTAAACTAATAATTATATTCAGATCTTCAGTTGTCATGGTACAAGCACAGGGGATCTACTACCAAAGCAAGCTATGCTATCTAAAATGAGGCAATCAATTCATTACTTGTAACTCTAGGCTGCTTTATAGAATGTTATAACACCATATAATTACTTTTCTGTTCTCCTGAGCCCAATTTGAAAACTTGGGGTTTTTACAAAAGCCATTCTCAAACTAAAGGCAAGGCTTGAAAGCTCTTGGCTCAGATCAAAATTCTTCCTCTAATCTCCTGAACACACCACTTTCCCTTCTTATCTTTAATTAACAAGAGCAGAGGAAAAGAATAATTGTTTTTCCTCTTTTGCCCAGATGAATGAGATATTTGACATATGGATGAAGGTTGTAGTTCCTCCAGAAGTGGTACAGTTTTAGTTGGCAAAACATGATTAAATATTGGAAAATATGATGTGCCAAGTTTGATGGAGGGAGATAAATAATCAAACTCATAAAATTGTGACAGTGAAGAATGAAATTATAAGCTAATGAAAGACAGAAGTCAAAGGCAGAAGCAAAAAAAAAAATGTACCTCAAACCATTAGCTGGACTTCAAATAGCTCTGCTGTCTCTTTTGCTTTACATTGTTTCTTTATTTTTATATTATTATCTAACTAATACATGCCATCAACTAATAGATATATGTTCTACATTGTATTACTACATATATTTTATATTATTACTGCATATATTATCACTTCTAGTGCAACTCTCAGGCAGTACTCTGGGTAGAAATCAAAGGCCCTCTGCAGCAGAATTAACAGGGTAGAGAGATATTTTTTCTAAATAAATGAAATATACTACTATCTAAAAGGGATGGGGGATATTTAAATCTATAACCTAACATTATATATATATATAACTACTTATAATTAAACTTACAATGGAGTAAAGAACTATGCTCGCCATAATTTCAAGATTTATTCTGGATGCTTTATATTATTAATTAATTTTAAAAATAAGCATTCTCTTCTTCAGCATAGGAACAGATCATTTATACTTAGCAAAGTCATTCCAGACATCCTGAATTAGTGTCCAATTACTCTATGACCATTTTAAGAAAAAAATATCTGAAGACAATTCTCTGGTACATTTTTGACCAAAGTAAAAGCAGTGTGGGTTGTTCTCCCATGAGCTGTTCAGAGCATCCAGTAGTGGAGATGCTTCAGTGTCTTCTTGGATAGGCTGGGCTTAATTGCAAGGACGCTCCTCCTTCATGGGACTCCTCTCTAGCATCCCACAGTTTTTGCTCAGCCTTCGCAGGATTAGGTAACTTTTCCGTTCATTGGCTGGGATAACAGCAAAAACACCCCAAATCTCCTAAAGTCATCAAGTTTGATTAGTAGTTATTCCTCAAAGGGTTCTACGTGTTATATTGAGCCCTGGGGAGCTTCCGATGGCACTTAGTGCCAATCTAGCCACCTGAGCTCTTTACAATCTTCCGGAGCTCATTACAAAGAGCACTTCGTCGTTCCGAGCACTAGCCTCACACCTGCCATTGCGATCCCGGTTACACCAACGCCGTTTCTGAAGAGCGAGCTTTGCTCCTGCTCAGTGGCTCAATGGCTCAATGGCTCAAGGCATTCCCTGACAGAGAACACCACAAGGGACGAAGGCTTTAGCACCCATATTCTTTCCCACCTTATAGCGTGAGCCTTGGGAGCCTTTATTGCCACGGGCTTTGGCTCAAGGCGGGGGTTAGCTGCTGGAAGGTGTTTTTTCGCGCGCCTAATAATGACGGCCGCCATTTTAACTAACTGCGTGACAAGGAATGTTACCACATTATCAATCTGTGAGCTGAGTTAATTCCTTCTCTTTCAGGGCTCCCCTTATTGGGGCCAGGAGACCGTCAGCCTTACTCCCCTTTCTGGGTTAGTGGGCAAAAGTTTGTTGGCTAATGCTCACATTAATTTCCAACAGCTCAACAGTGAGCACCAAGGCCAAAGTCCACCTGTGCAGAGCAGCTGTTGCAGGCCTGTCTCTATCAGGACAGTTTGTGGGGTCTTGAAGAGGTGTTCTAAAACCTGGTCTGATTTGGCTATTCTGAATTGCCAGTGGCAATGTTAATATATCTATCTATCTATCTATCTATCTATCTATCTATCTATCTATCTAT
>NW_020769469.1:340679-366618 GCF_900518735.1 Pseudonaja textilis
TATCTATCTATCTATCTATCTATCTATCTATCTATCTATCTATCTATCTATCTATCTCGAGTGGGACCTCACTGAAATGTTGCCAAGATACTCTCAATCTTACACGGGAAAAGACCCGAACATGCCAAGACCTGCATATATATATATATATATATATATGTGTGTGTGTGTGTGTGTGTGTGTGTGTGTGTGCATGTATGCATGCATGCATGTATGTATGTATGTATGTATGTATGGTATTCAGCTTTGTTCGGGTATTTTTCCACGTCATTATAGTTGTGCTTTTAAAGTTGTAGCAATGTTTCGGCAGAATCTCATCTGCCATCATCAGGCTTCTGTATTTTGTTCATCTGTGAGTCAGACTTTCACAGCCATTTCTGTTTTAAATTTGGTGCTAGCCTACTGCTGTGCCAGAATGGTTTTTTTCTTCATCCTGATTGGTTGGGAGTCTCGGTCTGTGTTTATTGGTCTTGGAGTTTGCTGTGTTCTGCTTGATTGGTGTTTCTAATATCTTCTGTCTGGTTTGTAGGTTTTTTTTGTCTTGATTGGCTGGCAACATTGTGTTTCCTGTATTGGAGGCTTTTAGTGCAGCTTGGCTTCGAGTAAAAACGGACGGCTATCATTTATTAGGAAGCTATGTTTCATCTGGGTGCCTGGTTGGGGTGTGTTTGAGCTGGAGGTATTGGGGGAGTCTGTTTGTGCCCAGGTGTTTGCCTGGCTTGTGGTGTGGAGAATTTTTGTTTGTGAGTGCAGGCTTCCAAATAATTGACAGTCTGGTGGAGTCATCTCTTCTATTCATGCTTTCAGGTCTTTTTTCAATCTCTATAGCGTCTCTGATCATTCTGTGGCTGGGGTTTTCTATAGTGGCTAAGGTTTTGATGCCATTGAAGTCGATGCTATGACCTGTTGCTTTCATGTGTTGGACTAGTGAGGAAGTGTGTTCCAGCTTTTTTACTGCATTTTTGTGTTCATCCAGGTGGGTACTTATTCTTCTATTGGTCTGTCCAATGTATGTGGCAGGGCATGATGCCCAGGGGACTTCATATATGCCTTGGTTTTCCAGGTCAATTTTATCTTTGGAGTTTCTTAGGATGGCTGCTATTTTTCTGTCTATTTTGAAGGCAGTCTTGATGTGATGCTTGTGTAGTATCTTACTGATTTTGTCTGTAGTACCTCTTATGTAGGGCAGGACAGCTGTTCCATAGGTCTGTTCATCTTCTAGTTCTCCATTATGTCTCAGTGTGTTTTTATGGATCAGGCCAGTGGTTTTGCTTTTGTGGAAGCCGTTGGCTGTCAGTACTTTAGTCAAGGTGCCTAGTTCAGTCTTTATGTGTGTCTTGTCTACCAGGTGTTTGGTTTTGGCAATTAGTGTTTTGGCCATGGAGTTTATCTGTGCTGGGTGGTGGTGGGATTGGACGTTGAGGTAGCGGTTGTGTGTGTTTTCTTCTGGTATATGGTGTGTCCTAGTGTGCCATCTGTTTTTTTGTAGATTAGTACATCTTGGAATGGTAGTTCTTTGTTGTTTCCATTTCCATGGTGAATTTGATTTTAGGGTGTGTGCTGTTTAGGTGTGTTAGGAAATTGTTTAGGTTTTCTTTTTCATGGGGCCAAATAACAAATGTGTCATCGATGTATCTTAACCATAGTTTGGGTTTATAGATGGCATTGGCTAGGGCTCTGGATTCGAATTCTTCCATGAATGGGTTAGCAATGACGGGTGACAATGTAACAATAACAATAACTATAATAATAATAACTATAATGCTAATAATATAATTATAAAATTACAAAGTAGGGGAATTATTATCATTGTCAGGGATCCCTGTCTCCTTAGGAACAGGCACCTGGGTGTGCCAACCACCTTACTCTGCAGCCTTGTTGTTCAATATATACAAATATTATAATATAGATATTATTTATAGATATAGATATATCTGTATAGAATTTATTCATCCTGTAACTCAATGGGTGGCAATGGTAAGCGGTAGTAGCTCTAGGGCCTCAACCTCTAGAACCATGACTAGAGCTCAGGGCAAGTCAAAACAGTTTAAAGGGCCTTCCAAAGCCACTGAAAAGGTCGCCCATAGACGTCACAAAGCCCTAGAAAAGCAATTGAACAAACAAATGTAGGAGATTGACAAGACTACTGCAGCCCCACCGACTAATTCAGCCACCCAACCTCAAATTACCCTGCCCTTCCCCTGGATCTGTCTCTACAATCCAGGTGCAGCTCCAACATATAATCCAGGTGCAGCTCCAACATATAATCCAACCTCGATGTCGCAACAGCCACATTCGTACCACGACAAGGTCCCGAGTCCACATTTACTCCAACAACGGCTGGACTTCATCAGAATGATATTCTCCTGGAAGAAGTCCCCACCCAGGTGAAGGCTTGGATGGAGCTGGCAATACGACAGAGTATTGCAGCCGGTGTACAACAGTCCATTCTTGCCAGTCGACGATTGGTAACTTCTGACTGCGATTCACATTCAGTGTGGTCCCAAGGCAGGATGGATCAACATTCAGGTATCTCCCCAAGGGGAGCTTTCTAAAACCCCAGGAATACATCTCCAGGGGTTACAGGAAGAGGGAGACAAAGATGATCAAATGCAACAGGCCATGGAGGGGTCAGTGCATGACACTGACCCGGCCCTCTGGAAAGGGGCATGTCAGATGATGAGGGCCTTATTCCTGAGCAACTGACATTTACAGGTCTATTTCATCCTCAATTATTTAAGTCACTCTTGTTCAAGGCTAAGAACACCGCTCACCTGGACAAATCCATACCCTCTTCACAGCCAGCAGTTTTACAGGAAGGATCAGAGGACTTAATATTCTTGCAGCCTCTTAATGAAGCAGATGTAATTCCAGTTCCGCATATGTTTTTGGACCTAGTACAAAACAGTGGGTTTCCATAACCATGTACCCCACTCTCACAGGTTATGATAGGAAATTTTATAACCTGGCACCTGACTTTTCTTACTCCCTGAACACACCAGAGGTCGATGAACTGGTAGTGGCTTTGGCATCCTCTTCCGCTATCCCCAGCACTCAAACCAGAAGATAAGAGGGCAGAACTAGCGTTTCATAGGGCTCATCAATCAAATGCATGGGCCATAAGAGTGGCTACTGCCGCATTCTTTTTTACTAGATCTTCCCTTAGATGGCTTCACCATCTGCAAGAAATTATCCCAAACTCCAATATATGGGCACATCAGGACTTTGCCAAATTGATAGCCACGATAGAATTCTCTGCAGATGCAACGTTTAATGCAGTTAAATTTTCCTCAAGAGCCATTGCATCCGCAGGTCTCAGCGAGACTATTACTATGGTTCAGACATTGGCAAGCTGACACCAAACACAAGTGGAAGCTTGCCTCAGCACCCATTTCGGGTGAGAAATTGTTTGGCAATGTCCTGGATCTGCTCCTGATAGACACTACTAACAAGAAAAAGATCCTCCCCTCTCTTCTTCATAAATCAGACAACAGGAATCCCCAGCCATTTCGGAGAGGCTCCTTTCGTCCCTTTTATCAGGGACCCTACTCCCCAAGACCCCAGAGAGCCACCGGATACAGAGAGGGTCAGCAATTGGACATGTCCAACTTTGGGGACAGGAATAGAAGAGGAGGACAAGCTAGGAGACCGTTCAGGGGGATAGGTAACAGGGCCTTCCGTCATCCCAAAGAGGGCTTATGAGGATGCCCCCATTGGTGGTCGACTAAAGCTCTTTGCCAACCAATGGGACTTCTGTACAACTGACTCTTGGGTCAGAGATACTATCAGATTCAGGTTGGCCCTGGAATTCCAATCCACTCCCCCAAACTTCTTCATCAGGTCCCCGCTCTCTAGAGACCCCGTTACAAGATCTCTTATGCAGGCAGCTATACTCCACCTGCTGGAGATCCGGGCCATTCAACCAGTGGCACCAGAACAATGGGGTCAAGGTTTTTACTCACACCTTTTTGTGGTTCCAAACAGTTCGGGGGGGTGGAAGGCAATTTTAGACTTAAAACAACTAAATCGCTCACTAGTTACAGGAAATTCAAAATGTCCACATTGCAATCTATTTTACTTAGCATTAAAAAGGGCGACATTCTAACCTCTATAGATCTGACAGAGGCGTATTTACACATACCAATTAGGCCTTCACATAGTAAATTTCTCAGATTTTGTTATGAAAATTCACACTATGAGTACGTCGCTCTTCCTTTTGGATTGGCATCTGCCTGCAGGACCTTTACTAAGGTCCTGGCTGCCCTGGCCACCCATCTCAGAGGCAAGCCCATTAGACTGCAGTGTTACCTTGATGACATTTTACCTTGCCATTGTCACACTGACAGGCAGAAATAGATACACAGATTATTCTACAAACCCTACAACAGCATGGGTTCTCAATAAACTGGGAAAAGAGTCACTTAACTCTATCGACTTGCTTAATTCATCTGGGAGCTATTATAGATACGGTGGAAGGGAAGGTTTCCTTTCACCAGATAGGCAGGAGAGCATTAGACAAGTAGCTCAGGAGATCAGAACCCTTAAACAGGTACCCCTGGCAGACTTATTAAAACTGTTGGGGAAAATGATCTCCTGCATCTCTATTGTTCCCTGGGCCCGTTTTCACACCAGAACCCTTCAATGGTATCTGCTGCCATTCCAATGGTCAGGAAGAGGCAATTCCAATTCCTTGGTCACAGTACCGTCAAGGGTCCTGATATCCCTTTACTGGTGGACTGTCATGACCATCAACAAGGGTTACCAATTCAAGGAATCCCAGAGGTCAATCATCATGACAGATGCCAGACTGTTCGGTTGGGGAGCACACTACCTGTCCCACTCAGCTCAAGGGCATTGGTCCATACCAGAACAATTGAGCAGCATAAACTTGTTGGAACTCAGAGCAATTCATCTGGCTCTTCACAGCTTCCTTCCGCTAATTCGGTCCAAGCACATCCTCATTCTCACTGACAACATCACGACAAAGGCCCATATAAACAAACAAGGAGGCATCCAATTGAAACAACTTATGAGGGAGATGGAGAGACTGTACCTCTGGGCAAAGAGGAGTCTGCTCTCCATTAAGTTGGAGCATATCTCTGGTCTGTCAAACACCCAGGCAGACTAGTTGAGCAGGGCCATGGTCAATCAATCAGAGTGGCACCTGCACCCAGATCTATTTCAGGAAGTGGTCCAGAGATTCGGTCAGCCGATCATCGACTTGTTCGCCTCTCCCCTCATCACGCAACTGCAGAGGTTCATCTCAAGGTACCCATCTCAAGGAGCAGAGAACATCAATGCTCTCCATTGCTGTTGGCCCCCAGGCCTTCTATACACATTTCACCCTCTTCCAGTGATCCCCAAGGTGGTCCAGAAACTTCTGGAAGAGAAAGGGGCGCTGTTGCTGGTGGCACCATACTGGCCTAGGCAGCCATGGTTCGCAGATCTCAGGGACCTGTCATCAGCAGAACCATGGAAAATTCTGCCGGACAGAGTCTCGCTCTCCCAGGGGCCAGTTCAGCATCCAGACCCTCAATGGCTCAACCTAACCGTATGGAGATTGAGCAAAGACGTCTAAAAAGTGAAAAGATTTCCAACAAAGTCATTTCCACCATTCAGGTGGCCAGATGCCCATCGACGAATCTACAATGCCACATGGACTGCCTTATGCCAATGGTGTGTAACATCTCATATTGACCCCACCTCTCTGTCAGTGGCACAATTATTGGACTTCTTGCAAGAAAGTCTCGACAAGGGACTTTTGCTGAACACCTTGCAAAGGCAGGTGGCGGCTCTTGTCTCGGTCATCTCCTGGGGAGACCTACACCCTATTTCTCATCATCCATGCATTCACAGTTTTCTTCGCGGTGCCTCAAACTTATGGCCTCTAGTGGTGCACGATAATCCAACTTGGGACCTTGACAAAGTTCTCTCTGCACTAACAAAATGTCCCTTTGAACCCCTGAAGACGACGAGTCTTCATTTTCTGACGTGTAAGGTAATTTTCTTGATAGCTATCACATCAGCGAGACAAATCTCCGAGTTAGCTGCCTTATCGGTCAGAAACGACCTCTGTATTTTTCATCATGACAGAGTAGTCCTTCGTCCAGATCCAATGTTTGTCCCAAAGATTAATTCGGCTTTTCACAGGGTGCAGGAATTGGTCCTCCCGAACTTTTGTCCGTGGCCAACTCACAGACTTGAACGCCAATGGCATCGGCTTGATGTGAGACGTGCTCTGTGCATCTATTTAGATCGCACAATAATATTTAGGAAAATGGAGGCTCTTTTTGTTTCATTTCAACCTAGCACTCAGGGTTGCAAAGTTTCCTCTTCAACAATTGGCAGATGGCTAAGAGCCACCACGATTGCTAAGCTGTATGCGGCTCAATCACTTCCAGTGCCCGGGGCATAATAGCACATTCAATAAGGAGTGTTGCAACATCAGCTGCATGGGCCACACAAGCGCCGATAGAGGAAATTTGTCAGGCAGCAACTTGGGCTTCTCTATCACCTTTCATTAGGCATTATAAAATTGATGTCTTTGCCTCTGCCGAGGCTTCCTTTGGTAGGAGAATTTTGCAATGGGTCCACAGAGACCAGGAGGGAAATCAACCCCAGATGGTGTCCCTCCCGTAAGACAGGCCAAGCTTTGGTATGTCCCACTACTGGATGCTCTGAACAGCTCATGGGACTTGCGTTGGTACTTACCTGATATGCCCATTCTCTTTGAGCTGTGAAGAGTATCTAGCCCCACCCAATTTCCATCTGGTGGGGTCTTATTCCGGCCAACCATTAGATAGGGTGAAGGACAGAAAAGTTTCATAACTTTGACTTCACCAAAACTGGGGGACGCTAGGGAGGAGTCCCGTGGAGAAGGAGGAGCGTCCTTGCAATTAAGCCTATCCTATCCAAGAAGACACTGAAGCACCTCCCACTACTGGATGCCCTTCACAGCTCACAGAGAATGGGCTTATCAGGTAAGTACCAACGCCCTATCCCAGAACGCTGAGAAATGTCAGCTTCATCCACTTAAGGATCTTTTGTGCTCTCTGAGTTTGGTTGTTATTTACTTGCAGATATTTCATTACCAAACTAGGTAACATCATCTGATTCATTTAATGTTGCTATTTTCTGGGTTCCAAGCCCCAAAGTAGAAGGACAATTTTATGATCAGAAGAATAAACCTGAGAGATAGCATCCATGTGACAAAATTACACATTCATTGTCACTGACAATTAGGAGTTCTGTTTAAGTTCATATCCATTGTTTCAATGGGATCAGATGAAAGGTTTCAAGACTTATCTTTTGTGATATGGAATAAAGGTAACTGGTATGTCGGGGTGGGCGGTTTTCAGAGAAGTACAAAGTTATTTCTTTATGTTCATCCCATCTTTTATGATACTGGTATATATAACTAAGATTTATATCATTTGTTTACATTTTAAAATATCATGCTAAAGCTTATAACCCCACTATTTTAAGAGTAATAGATTAATATGGAAAAATTATTATGGTGGCATAATTTAGAAAGTAAAAAAGTAAAGTGCATGTATAATACTCAACAGATGTTTGGGAGTAAAATTGCTGACAGCTTGTGGAGTTTTAAGAAAGCCACACTTTTTTTTTCCCTGTGTAGTCATTGTGACAAGACATTGGCATTTGTATGATCATTTCACATTTATTTTCCTGGCAGTATAATTAGATTATTATCTGTAAAAACAAAGCTCATTCATATCTTTGTAAAACACCCACACTAACAATAATAGATGAATAAAATGTAATTACATGTATGCTATTTGGAAGAACATATACCTGTTGGAATAGCAATGTATTGTTAAAATGAGTATAAAGAATTTGTTTTGTGCTTAGCGCTGATTAAGTTTGATTTATGTCTATTTTCATTTTTCTAAGCTTGAGTTCATCCCAATACTACTTATGTTTGCAATATTACATAGTTATTTTTGTTTGTCTTTATATAGCATTTTACACATTTTACATATTTTCCCACAGAAATGGGAAGGCACACGTCAATAGGTATGAGCAATCTTATCCATTATGTAGTATTTTTTTAATATGGTGCCTGAAGCAGTTCAAATCGCTATTCACTATTCCAGCAACAAATATGTAGGGCTTCTCCCCGCCCCCAATATACACAACAGCCAAGCCTTTGCAGGTACAGCTCTCCAAGATTAATTTGCCATTTATCTGCAAACAAACTAGGTGAAAAATCTATGTTTAGTAATGGCTCCTGACTATTTAAAATATTGCACAATAGCTTTAGAACAAGAAAAAAAAACTTACAAAACATTTGTGGTGCAAGGGAGAGGAAAACACCGTTATATTGTAGAGAACAGTAGTGTAATGGCTTGAATTTAACATAGCCCAATTAAGCAGTAAAGAGCATTTGCCAAGATTTGAGAAATTCATCAATTTCACAGGAAATTAAGGCTGATCTTTTTTTGCCACTGGTTAACCACATGGCAAGGATGCCAAATGACTTTGAGCCCTGAAGAGGTAATTGAGAGCTGTGAGTAGATGCAGAGATTTCTTCCCTCCACTGAATTTTATGCTTATACACTAACTACTCTGCTTAGACAAGATCCCTCTGGGATTATTTCAGCTAACTGGAATACTCTGCAAAATTGAATGGCACATAGTCGAGAAAATAGTACAAGAATACAAATTTATATGGTATTTTAGAAGTTCTGACCACTCGCAGTTTAGTGGAACATTACTTACAAAGCACACAGACACAAAAGAGCCTATTAATGTGATTCCTTCATTGCTAGTTCCATAACAGGTATGATTTTGAAGTGGCTGATGGGCATGCCCTGTTCTACCTGCGGGCTTCATCCTTGTCTCAAACACAGCTGTATGTTGTTAATGTCCGTGACCTGATCCACATATGTTGGACCCGAGTTGTAGACCTTACTTTCTACCACAATGTGAAGGGGAGGGACCCATACACTTGGTTGTTTTAATCCTGCATCTGTGCAGCATACCAAAATGTCTGAGAGCAATATCAGGTATAATAGATGCTCCTAAAGCTAGAAGACTATGCATTCAGTATCAGAACAGATACCCCAACAGTGTGAATGTTTCCTTAGCTGCTATACAGGATCTGACTGCGTAAATCCTTTTGTACTGTATAGTCAGACAATTATAGAAAGAATAAAAAAATGTAATTTAGTGAAGAAAGGATCCTTTCAGCTGAACAGCTGGAAGCACCCTCCATTTCTGATGTTCAGCCTAACCAGATAGAATGACTGGAGTTGTAGTAGTCCTTTTTGTCCCTACCAGTGGCAAAGAAAAGAAGAAAATTGAGTTGATTGCAATCAAACTTTTAAGGGGCAGTGAGTGTCTATATGACTCTTGGATGCTCTATTACTTATTGTGTGAGAGGCTTTTAGGTTTGTAATTGTTATAAAAGAATATACTTGATTTGTACAGTGCAAAGTCACTGGGAATGGGATATCTGGCTGAGTTGGAAGCCTCCTTGCACAATGATCCCTTCTCCATTGATCACAGATGTAGAAATTGCTAATGGCAGGAGGAATCCAATCATGTTCTTGCATAAGTGAATCCAGTGATTCTCTTTTTTTTTAATATAAATTTTATTTGGGTTTTCACAAAAAAAACCACAATACAAATAAAACATCTTTTTTGAGAATAGCATGATCACGGGTTATCACTTCTTGATACAGACACAAACTCAATTTCATGTTCATCTTTGTGTTCTATTCCATGTCTTATTACTGTTTAACACTTTCTACATAGTTTTTCCCCTCCTTTGATTTTCTCAACTTATTTTTAATTATCTCATATCTTAATTCAAATCATTATATTTGTACTTTTGTCTGTACAGTTTCAATTTCATATTATCTTTTCTCATTAAACAAATTTTCCCCTGTAGTTACTAATTGGAGTGTGACACCTTTATATCTTTTGATTTTGTCCATTCAATTCTTATTTAAACCTCAATTTATACCTTTAAGATTATAACATTCAATATAATACATAACTTCCAATCGAATTCTGCTTGGTACATTCTTAAAATAAACACTATATCCTTAAAAAATTATATATATATGTAAATAAAACACTCATTCCATTGCAATTCAATTCTATCGTTAATGTTCATTAAAATCTTAACATCTTTTTCTTTTCAGTTGAATATCATACTTCCTTGTGAACACTTATAAACTTTCCATAATTAATTCTTTTTTTCCCATAATTCTTTTTTTCTTTTTTTCCCATATTTCTCTTCACTTATATTTTTATAAATCATTAATAATAATTAAAATGTTCCCATCCTTTCCTAATTTCATTCTCTCATTCACTTTCTTTCATTTATTTATTAACAAACATTCCACTATATTACAATAAATATTTTATCCATCACTTTAGTCATCATATTTTCTAAAATTATTTCTATTTCTAATATAACAATACTATCTTATGCACCTTTGCAGAATCCCTTTTTCAATTAAATTTTCACCCATTATCTCTGAACAGGCTTATACTTTCAATCCTTATACCTTTTCCCTGTTTCTCTATGTCTTGTTTCTGTCTCTATGTCTTGTTTCTGCCTCTCCCCTTTTTACCACCTTGTCTCTCTACTTCTAATTCTCTCTTCTGTAATCCCCTCTTCTGTTGCTTTCTAATATTGTAATTATTTTTCAAACTATTCCTTTTTTTTGGTTGTTTTTTCAAATCTTAAACTTTTTCACTCTCTTTCCTCCCTTTCCTTCCCCCCCCCCCACATAAAATTACTTGATCATTAAAGATGGCTTCTGCTTTGTTCTTGTTCTACAAGCGTTTCTTGTTGTTTCTCATAGTTCCAGATCTCCATTTCTAGGAATTGAAATACGAAGCCAAAAGAACCTCTCCCTCCTTGTGCATCTTCTTTCTGTTTTTTAAGTTCCATTTTCAGTTCTTCTAGAAGTGATGCCATTTTAAACACTTTTAAACAACCACCCCATTGATTTTAGTCATTTAAATGCAATAGCCAAAAATCCAAAAATCACCAAGTAATCAAAATAATCCAAAGCTGTTTCTTCTTGCTTCTCTTTTTACTTTCTCTTCCTGGGGTTCTATTATTTTGTTACAAAGTTTCAGTTGGAGTGTATCTTTTAGGAATTTTGTTAAAGTTTCACTGTAAATTCCTTTTAGTTCCAGGCAGTCTCCTCCATTTTTCCAGATCCTGCCCTTTTATTCTTTTCTCTCCTTTCCTGCTTTTAAAAGTTTTTAAATATCCAAAAATCTTTATTATCCCTTTGACATTTTATTTTCAGCTTAAATGCCTATTAATGTCAAAGTTGATTTTTGTCAATTTCTTACTTAAGTCTCTTAGCTGTCAGTATAAGGAAGGGAGGGGGAAAAACCCAAATCCTTTCCCTTTCCTCTCTCCTTCGCCGCTTCAAAATCTTCTTTGGGAACAATGTTATTTTTATAGTTTAAATTCCAGGGTACCTTATGTTGTTGCTTTTTCAATTTAACCTGGTCAATCAAAACTTTCTCTTCTTATCTTCCTCCTGTACTTACTTTTCTGGTCGAATTCTTCTTTGAGGTGGCCATTTCTGACCACCGCTGCAACCGCCTTTGGGAAAGGGAGTAATGGCCAGCTGGGGAGGAGAGATGCGGCTCTCCTCAACCCTGCTGGCGGTCTCCCCACTCTTCACCACCTCTACGGGGTGACTTAGCCCCGAAACCAGCCGGCTCGGGGTGCTCCAGCGGTGAGCAGGGATTGAAACCATGCACGATCACAGATTTTGGTCCGTTGCCGAAGGAACTCAAACCGGAAGTCTGTGATTCTCTTATGACACTAATTCATGCAGATATTAAATTATGTGTAATTACATTCTTATTTTATCTATTACTTATGGTTAATAACTATCTATCTTTAATCTATCTCCATTCAGAAAATATATTAAGGAATTAATTTTTAATGTGTGAGTCATATTGATCTTCCTTTTTCTGCACAACAGACAACTGAAGACTATTTTATGTACTACTGTACTAAGTAAATTTCTTCCTTCCTAAAACTAAGCAAAAAGCTCACAATTTCTATCTATCTATCTATCTATCTATCTATTTATTTATTTATTTAATCATGTGCAAGATTGAGATTTGGATTCAGTAACAAAATCCTGATTTTTAATTCTTCTTTGTAAATACTGTGCTTGGGACTTCTAGATCCAGGTGCTGCTATATTTTTTGATTGAGGAATCTACATTCAGGAAGAGCATTTTGATTTGATTTAGTTGGATCTGCCAGTGGCAACCTCTTGCCAACATTGGTACTCTTTTACTCTGGAATACAATATAGAAATAACTGAGCATTGTATCATACTTGGTTCTTTGGTCCTTTTCTCCACTTCTTACAGTGGAGAGGATTAATCTTTGTATTATTCAAATGATCAGACCTTATGCTGTTAATTTAGCTGACCCTAGTAAAGGTGACAACCCTGCGACAAAGGGTTCCCATCTTTTAGGAATGTTTTTGGAAGACTGAATAACCACACATCTTATCCCAGCCTTTTATTCCTGAAGCCCGTGAAGAAAGAAAATTTGTGAATACACTGTGAAATGCTTCAAAATAACTTTAAAAAAGAGAATCATATGTACTTAATAATGTAAATGAAGTCCACAGATGCTCTAATTCTGAAACAAAAGTATATAGTGTAAACAGACATGCAAATCCAGCAACTATTAGCAAGTATATGTCTTCACAGTTGGATTAAATGTAGGTCAATATGTAAGTACTTAGTGCCATTCTATTCATTCCTATTACTTTTTCTAGCACATCAGTGTGACACAGTTTGTCTAAAAGTATGGGCTGTGAAAATTATGGGAGTGATGGTGCAGGTTCAGATGGGAAAGCCTTATACAGGTAGTCCTTGACTTATGACTACAATTGAGGCCAACATTTATATTGCTAAGCAACATAGTCGCTAAGTGAATTCCCCCCATTTTACGACCTTTCTTTCTAAGTAAATCTTCTTTCTTGTTAAGTAAATCACTACAGTTATTAAGTTAGTAACATGCTTGTGAAGTGAATCTCACTTTCCCATTGATTTTGTTTGTCAGAAGGTCACAAAAATGACCTGATCACATGACTCCAGGACACTGCAATCAACATGTGAAGTGCCAAGCATCCAAATTGTGATCATGTGAGGGGGGATGCTGCAACAGTCATAAAAGTGAAAAACGGTCATAAGTCACTATTGTCAGTGCCTTTGTAACTTTGAATGTTGTAACTTTGAACTAAACGAATGGTTGTAAATTGAGGATTACCTATATACTGGATGTTCCCTTTTGTTTTAAATTTATTACTTAGTAATTTGCTCATAAAAGTTTTCAGGAAATTACAGTTACAGGTTGCCATGATAAAATGTTTTTGATTGTATTTAATGGAATGATTACTATAGTTACAGCTCAAAACCCTATTTGATGGAACATTTCCTCCCACTTTTATAGGTTAGGGTTTTTATTTTGTTATTTGTGAACAGGGAAATTAATGTGTTTATTGCTCATTGTTTTTGTTCAGACTAATTGTCCAGTGTAGGCTGAGAAATCTCTCTTCTTCTTTCCAGTGTTTTATGTTATATGACATCAAAACATCTTCTAATAATCCATTTCATTATTTAATAATTCATTATCTGAAAAGGAATACTTCTTTGGAGATATCTTAAAATATTCTGTCTGCAATTTGAACGAGTGATTCTAGGCTTCGTTTAAAATGTTTTATTTTTGGAAACCCCATTTTAATCTCTGAAAACAGGGATTATTATACTGGCACCCCAAATTTGTTTTTGTAACATTTTTTCTCATTTTTTAAACAGCAACAATAATACGATATACGAACAATAATACGAATAATACGAATACGAAAACAATAATACAAATAATAAGATTTTTTTCTTCTCTTAAGCATCTTCTCTTCTCTTTTGAAGAAAACTGCTTGTAGTTATTATACAGTACACATTAAAATAAGAAATGGAAAGCTACTAGTATATCCTATGTTTATTTCAGTGAACCTACTAGTTGTCACTTTAATTGAAGTGTGAACGAAAATTTGTTTTAAATATTCACAATAGAATTTATTAAGAGTATCTTAAAATTGGAAGAGTCATAGTAAAATACCATGAAGACTGATACTAATGCTTAAAGAATATATTGTTTTCTCTGCTAAATATTCTCTGATCTAGCCCCAAGGCTTTGCAGGTCTTGCATTATAACTTCTCTTTTTGTTTAAATGCCATTATTTTTAACTTAAAATGGCAAGTTTCTGAGCAGTAGATTGAAACTTTGGAATGACCTGAAAAAAGTTTGATAATGATGAAAAAAGAATATTTTGTTTCTTAACGAAGACATTACACGTTCATTTTTGTAGAACACCTCATAGTTTAATATATGCAGCTGAGAGAAAAGTTTTAAATGCTTCCTTGTATAAATTTGACTGAAAATTGATATAGCTGCTTACTCTAGGTCCTTGGAATGAGAAAGTCTAGAAATCAAAGTGAATATTTTCATACATATCATTCCTCTTTCTCATCTCACTACCATAATAAAAGAACTTCATTTTCCCTTGATGTATGCTTTAATGTTATATTTTATGCTTTTATTGTTTATGGATAATTTAAACTGTTTTAATCCTTAAGTAAAAAATAAAAAATAAAGTCAAATAATGCTGAGCAAATGCCAAGAGGAGATTGTGGAAACTAATAAATCGTCAAAGGGGTTGTTTAAAATTCATAGAAAAAATGTTTTCAATCATTTTCTTGGTGTGGTGAATAATATGCCAACATTGCTATTGTAAGATAGCAAATATGACCTTTTTTAATGTCACACATCAGATAACTTTGTGTAACATTAAGACAACATGACAAGGGAGGAGCCAGCTGGTGTCATCGCAAACAGGTGTGCGAGGGGATCTCCACATAGCAAAGGTGGTTTCTGTCCATCCAAGGGGCTCGTAGAAGCCAAAGCCACCCTGTAGGGGTGACAGAAGAGGAAGGGCTCTCTGCAGATCACAAGCGGATGACAGTCTGCTTTGCCAGTCAGGAGAAATCTTTCCTGAAAGAAGGCAAAGAACAAGATGGATATTAATGGCCAAACCGAAGCGATGACAGCTGATCAGAGCAAGCAGTGAGAAAGTGGAAGGACTTGAATAAAGACCTGTCTCCAACTCCTACCAAAGTGAGTGAAATTCCTATGCTGATTGAAGAAGAAAGAGAGGCTCTGGAGAGAAGGAGGGGAGGGAATCTCTTCTCTCTCCCTCCACTTTTGAAATGGTGAGAAAAAAGGGAGAGCAGCCACAGATCCATAATAGTTCAGAAGGTGTGAAGGGAGTTGTTGTTGGACTGGACTGGACTTTATTAAAGAAGATCTGGATAGATCCAACCTGGGATAGAGACAATTCATCATTTTCCTGAACTTTGGGCTAAAACAGGGAAAGTAAAATGTCTTCCTCCTCTTACATTGATATATAAAGTATGGCGAGAAGAGAAGAAAGGAGCAAGCAGGACATCTACTGGCCAAAGCAGGCATAAAAGAGAAGGATTGTGGATTTTTCTCCTCTCACTTCTTGGACATTTTATAACTCTGGCTGACTTGGGTGGATTACAAACAAGGTGGATTAAAGCTGTCTTTACTTTTTTGGAATACTGATCTACTAGAGGTTGGTGATTTAACAGAACTTGTGGATTACAAACATTCTTGATGGACCCACAATACTAATGGACAGGTAAAGCAGAACATTAAGGACAAACATAATGGTCTCTTTTGGATTACCAATTCCCTCTTCTTATCCTGGTCTCATTACCATTATTATTATTAGTAGTAGTAGTATTAGTAGTAGTAGTGGTAGTGATAGTAGTAGTAGTAGTAGTAGTAGTAGTAGTAGTAGTAGTAGTAGTATTTGCACAGTCAGCCAGATGTTCAGACTGGGTTTGGCATTTTTGTCCACCTATCAAGTCCTTACCAAAGACCTGGGATAGGCAGATCTGGATGTTTGATGGTGTTACAGATATTGCCACAGGATGGAAGCTGTTCCAAGTAAAGCTGCCTTCTGCAATTGACTGATGGCAAATTTATCAATGCCTATGTTGTTCAAGTGGTGCTCCAGTTGTTTTGGGACTGCACCTAAGGTGCCTATTACTATTGGTACTACCCTTGCTTGCCTTTGCCATAGTCATTCTATTTCTATTTGTAGGTCTTTGTATTTTGTTATCTTCTTCCGTTCTTTCTCTTCTCTTCTATTTTGTCTTTCTTATTGACATTATTATTATTATTTCCAGACTTTTTTCTCTTTCTTATCGACATTATTATTATCATCATCATTAGCTTCCTTCTAATTGCATATAGGGCATTGTGGCTTACAAAGAATGGACTAAAAAGGAGGATGGAAGTGGCTTTTTCTTTGTTATACCTATTGGTTAAGTGAAATCTGGGGTGCTGGAGGGTTATATACATATTAAAGGTGATTGGAGGTGTTGGATACTAAAAAAGCTGACCAAATTGCTGACCATGACAAGCACTTCAAACTTAACTGATAGGGTTAGAGAGGAAACACCATCATCAGCTGCCTCGAGTCCATCCAATCAGAGGTTGATACAAATGGAGAGATCAAACCCATTTAAGGAATTGCAGGCCATGCTCCAATTGATGCAGGAGATTATGATCAAAAAATATGACAAAATGATGAGGGAAATAGGAGAAGTGATATGGGAGAATTAAAAGACAAGATACAAAAGATGGATGAAAAGTTTGAAAATTTCCTGCAACCGATTACAAAAAAATGAACAGAAAATACAGGAAATAAAACAGAGAATGGAGAAAGAAGAAAAAAGAGTAGATGAAATAAATAATAGGCTGATCCAGGCAAACAAAGAGTTAGAAACCACAGTAATATTTTTAGAGACAGAAAAAGCAGCACATTATTTTAAGATTCCAGAATATGGAAGAGGAGAAAGGGGAAGACTGGCAAAGGCATTAGCAACAGAGAAAGAAGAGGTGCTGATAGAAATTGACAAAACCTATAGAATACACACAAATTATGCAAGGAGGCACAAACTACCAAAGGAGGTGCATGTAAAATTTGTGAAGAAATCAATGAGGGATGAAGTGCTTAATAAGGCAAGAGATGAGCCAATATGCTATAAAGAGAAACAACTGGTGGTTCTGAAACATGTCCTGAGAAGAATTAGAGAGCTGTGGAAGCAGTACCAATTTTTAACTATGTTATTGATCAGGTATAATATTAACTTCAGATGGCTGACTCCGGAAAGAATACTTGTCACATGGCATAAAAACAGATATAAATTGGACTCAAGCGATGGAGTTCTACAACCAGTACTTTGGTACCGAAGAGGAACTGGAGGAGAGGGAAGCATTAGAAGATAGAGATCAAGGAATGCCTGCCATAGAAGAAGAGGAACCGCAACAAAGAGAAAGAGAAAGAGAGAAAAAGGATCAAATAAAGAGCAATGGAACAAGACCCAAAGAACCAAGAGAAATAAGAGCAACCAGGAGTACAAGACTTAGATATAAATAGAACAATGCAAGAAGAACTTAACATATTATCACTAAATATCAATGGATTGAACTCACCCATGAAAAGGAAGAAAACCATCAACAAATTACAAAGATTAAGTCTTGTGATAATATCACTACAAGAAGTCCATATAAAATAAAAACACAAACAACTACTGGAGTACCCCAAATTGGGGAAACTATTTGTGTCATTATCACAACAAAAGAAGAGAGGAGTAGTGTTATACATCAAAGAAACAATTCAGGCAAACCAAATATATAAAGATGAAGAGGGAAGGATTTTAATTGTAGAAGCAATATTAAATCAAAAACAGGTACTCCAAGTTGCAATCAATGCACCTAATAGTGGATAAGAACAATTCTATAAAAAACTACATAATACTATATGTGAGATGGAGTGTGACAATAACTGCCTCCTAGGGGATTTCAACGTGATAATAGACAAAAAAATTGGACTATAAAAGCAATAGAATAAGGAAAGAAGTAAGAAGGATTCTACCTAGAACCTTATTTAAAATGGCAGAAGAGTTAAATATACAAGATGTTTTGAGAGAGAGGAACCTGTGGGAAAACCAATACACCTTCTATTCTAATAAACAGAGATCCTGGTCTAGAATAGACACGATATGGGTGTTGATGGAATTAAATACAAATGTATATGAAGCAGTAATAGATACAAATTTATGAGCAGACCACAATCCAATGAGAATTAGCTGGAAAGGACAAAAGAAAAGTATAAGATATACTCTGAACTGATCAATACTAAAAGATACAGAATTTAAGCAGACATTGGAAAAACAAATGGGATTCTTTTTTTAAGAAAACAAGAAAGGGGACACATCATTACAACACCTATGGGATACAGCAAAAGCATATATGAGAGGAATTGCCATTACATTTACAGCAAAGAAAAACAAAAGGAAAAGGCAACAACAAAGAACTCTAGAAGAAGAATATAAAAGACTTGAAGCAGAGTTACAAAAGGAACCACAAAAAATAAACCTACAACAACAAATGGACTTAACTAAACACAAATTGAATATCCTTGAAAAAGAAGAACTGGCACAACATATGAAAGGAACAAAACAAAACTTTTTTGAGAATGCAAATAAACCAGAAAGATGGCTAGCTTATAAATTGAAAAAGGAGAAACAGAAAAAATGGATAAGTAAATTGCAAGAGAAAGATGGAACTCTACATAATCAAATTGAGGAAAAAAAAGAATTATCCAGGACTTTTTATAGTAGACTATATGATAATGAGGAGTATTCTGAGGAGAAAATACTAATCAACCTAAAGTGCCAGAAACAATGAAATCTATGCTGAATGAGAAAATAACTACGACAGAACTAGCAGAGGCAATTTAAAAAAAAAAGACACCAGGCCCAGATGCTCTACCGGCAGAAATATATAAAGAGCTGCAAGGTATCCTGGACCAATCATTATTAAAGGTATACAATAGAGTTTTATCTAAAGCGAAGATACCACCATCATGGGTGAAAGCTAACATCACCTTGATACCAAAAGAGGATTCAGATTTAACGCAAAT
This sequence comes from Pseudonaja textilis, assembly GCF_900518735.1. The sequence continues at coordinate 359,787 of NW_020769469.1, forward strand.
AAAGAGCTATAGAACAATATATCTACTGAATACTGACTATAAAATATTCTCCTCAATAGTAGCAGAAAGATTGAAGAGATTCTTGAAGGAATTCATACACCCTGATCAAAATGATTTTCTTTAGGTTGATTAGTATTTTCTCCTCAGAATACTCCTCATTATCATATAGTTTACTATAAAAAGTCCTGGAGGCAGATAAGAAATAGTATGAGAATTAGTAGTTATTTTCTCGTTCAGCATAGATTTCATTGTTTCTGGCACTTTAGGTTGAATAGTATTTTCTCCTCAGAATACTCCTCATTATCATATAGTTTACTATAAAAAGTCTAAAAGGCAGATAAGAAATAGTATGAGAATAATATTAGATACATTGGAATACTATGAAGCACATGATGAAAAGCAATTGGCATTGCTGTTCCTAGATGCTCAAAAGGCATTCAATAATGTGAACTGGCAATTCATGCTACATCAACTAAGATATATGGAGATAAATTTTTAAATATGTTCAAGGCAATATATACAAATCAGAAAGCTAAAGTGATCGTGAATGGTGAGATAACTGATTTTTTTTCAATAAGAAAAGGTACAAGACATTGCCCATTATCTCCATTGTTACTTATCTTAACACTGGGAGTACTAACTTGAAACATCAGGCAAGACAAGCAAATTAAAGGAATGGAAATTTAAAAGAGAAAAATATAACCTGCAAGCATTTGCAGATAATCTAGCTTTCATTTTAGAGGAGCCATTAGAATCACAGAGAAATTAGACGAATACGGAGAGGTTGCAGCAGTAGTGGGATTCAATTTTTTTTTACTACCAGTTCTGTGGGTGTGGCTTGGTGGGCATGGCAGGGGGAGGATACTGTAAAATCTCCAGTCAGAGGTGGTATTTGCCGGTTCTCTGAACTACTCAAAATTTCCGCTATCGGTTCTCCAGAACTGATCAGAACCTGCTGAATACCACCTCAGGGTTGTGGGATTAAAGATATACAAGGAAAAAACCAAAACCTCACAAACAATCAGATGGATGAATTAATAAAGGAAATGGTATCCAGATAGCGAAAAAAGTGAAGTACTTAGGAATCTACCTATCAGCAAGATGTACAACAATCAAAGAGGACAACTATACAAAATTAATGCATCAAATTAAGTTGGATTTGGAGAGATGAAAAAACCTGCAACTTTCTATAATGGGTTGTATAGCCACAATAAAGATGAACATATTGCCGAAGATGCTTTTCTTATTCCAAACAATAGCAATAAAATTAGAGAAAAATATTTTGATGAATTGAATAAAAGAATGTCAAAATTTATTTGGCAAGGGAAAAATCTGAGAATAAAAGTGGAACTACTGCAAGAGTCAAAAGAGAATGGAGACTTTGTACTACCAGACTGGGAATTATACCACCCAGCAGCTGTATTTATGTGGATGAAAGAGTGGATAACTTTGAGGCATAGGGGACTATTGGTATTGGAGAGTCATGACCTTCAACTAGGATGGCACATGTTTCTTTGGTACGGGATAAATGTGGCACGCTATATATTTCCAAAGACAATTAAGCAACAAAACTACATAAAAATACCAGTCTGGCTCTTGAAGCACTGATACATCCAAATGCTATAAGTCTGGAAAAATGTTTCTTATAAAGATATATTAAATGAAAATGGTGAACTGAAAACTGGATTAAAATTAGAAAACCAAGGGATGGAACTACAGTGGTGGACGTATCTGCAGATACAATTTATTTATGTGAAAGATGTGAAAATATGGGGTTTTTATAGAGAATCAACAACATTGGATATTAGTGGGGACAGATGACAAATCGATAAAGAGGTTATACAATTACTCATTAAATTATAAAATGGAAGAAGAATGAGTCAAAGGGACGATGATAGTATGGGCCAAAAATTGTGGACATAGTATAGATTTGAATAAATGGCAAAAGCTCTGGGAGAAAAATTGGAAACTGACCATGGCCACATCCTATAAAGAAAATCTCTATAAAATGTTCTATAGGTTGCATAAAAATATGTTTAAAAATATGTCCTCAACCTGTTGGAAATGTACATAATCACCTGGTACGTATAATCACATGTGGTGGACCTGTATAAAGACAAAGAATTTTTTTTTTAAAAAAAAAAACAAATTTTATTAACTTTATAGGACACACAGACAATCAAGGCATAATAACATAAAAGATCTTTCTGGAAAAACCAGTAGGACATACACAATATTTCCAAATTGTAATATGTATATTTACGTTATCTGCTCAACTTCATATCATATCCCAATTTCTCCTTTTCATTCTATTATCCAGATTATATTTCTTACTAATTAAATTTTTTTGCCTTTCAAAAAAAATTTTTTGGAGCAGAGCTTGAAAAAGGAGGAGACTGCCTAGAACTTTAAAGAAAGATATACTTCAATGGGAACTTTTTGATCAATTAGTAACCCCAGAAAGAGAAATAGAAGAAGGGGGGGGGAAAGTATTAAAAGAAATAGTTTATTTGGATCTTTTAATGACTTTGGAATTTTTTGGAATTATTCTTGATTAAAAATACTTGGGTGGCTGTTTTTGAAGAAGTTTTTCTCTTCATGATGGCATTGTTTTTGGATGAACTAAAAATTCAATATCAAAAATATAAAAAAGAAGAGCAAGATGGAAAAGATACTTTGGGCACTCTTTTTCAATTTTTAGAAATGGCGGTATGCACCTATGAAAAACTGACTACGCAGCAGGATGACTGGAATAAAGAAGAAGAAGAAGCCATCTTGGATGAACAATGGGTTTTCTTTGGGGAGGAGGAGGAAGAGGAAAAGAAAAAGGGGATTTTAAGGTTTGAGAAAACAATCCAAAAAGAGAAAAATGAGATGAAAGGTGGATACAAGGTTAGAAAACAACAGAAAGGGGGTAAGCAGAAGAAGAAAAGGGAGGAGGAGAGACAGTGGGGTAAAAAAGGCAAGGAGAAAAATAAACAAGAGAGGAAGGAGGGGATGAAAAGCCTTAATGGTGGGAAGCAAGACTTAAAGAAACAAAATCTATTTAGAGACAATGGGTAAATTTAATTTAAAAAGGGATTCTGAAAGGTACATAAGAGTGTGTTTTTGTATGTGTATTTAGAGTAAAATGTGTATTAATATATATAATTAGCTTTTTAATGGTATCTATGGTGGGTTATATGCTTTTATTTTGTAATTGTAGTGTACTTGCTTTTTTTATAAAATTTATTGTGTAATTTTAGAATGTACTAATCAGAATCCCAATATAATGTAAGTGTTATATTAAGCATTATTAAGTTAGGGAAAAGAGTCAAAGGCGTTACTCCAATCAGTGTACAGGAGAAGTATATTTAAAGAGAAAAGATGGATGGATAACTGGAAAAGAACAGACAAAGAATGATAAGTATTATGAATTGTATTGAGATAAGGTAAATAAAATAAAACTAAGAAAGATAAAAGAGGGAAGAAGCTATATAGAAAATTGAAAATGGTAATAAGATATGGAATGATATATAAAGTAAATATGATTTTTGAATTTGCGTCTGTGCGAAGAGTTTTAACCCGGGATTAAGCAGCTTTCAGAAATGATGTTTTTTATGTTTTATGTCTTGTAAGACAAAGAAATTTTTGATTCAAATACATATGTGATGAGAAAAAAATGATCAAACAACATATAGATTTCCAACCAGAATTGTTTTTACTAGGTATCATATCAGAGGATAATGACAAAGGGACAATATATTTAATATTACATGTTCTGACTGCAGCAAGAATTGTATACACGTAGCAGTAGAAGAATGAAAACACCCCATTAGAGTATGAGATGATAAGGAAGATACTAGACTGTGCAGAAATGGACAGACTAACACTAACAATAAAAGATAAAGGAAATACAGAATACAATTTAACATGGAATAGGTTTTATCAATGGTTAGAAACACAAGGTAGAAGTTGGAAGATGAAAGAATCAGGTGAGAGGGACTTGGAAAGAGACACTGTATTATTGATAGAGGAATGTAAGTATTAGAATGATAGAGGAGTTGATATATGATGGTCAGAAATTTTTGTACAAAAATTTGTATATATAAATTTGCATATATGTTATTTTGTTTTTACTTCTGTTTTATGACAATTGGAATGCCATGGCCAATTACACTGTATTCAATATATTTATATGTAAACAATAAAAAATATATTCTAAAAAAAAGACAACTTGACAAGAGGCCTACAGTTTATCTAAAGCTATCCCATCCATGTTTTTTAAGAATTCAAACCTAAAAATGTACACCAACTTTGCGACACTTAGCAATTTCATTGAACACCAGATTTTTAAAAAAGGTGTTTATCAACAGTATTCTGTCAAAGTTTCTCATAGAGTTACTATATGTATTGTCATTTGGTTTGAAAGGAAGACAATGTTTGAAATGGCATGATTAGTTCAAAATGTCAGAAAAATTATTTATGCTTCTCATGAAATCTACTGGAAACTAAATTGAAACTTGATTGCTATTAACTATACTTAAAATTGGTGATTCTATACACAGAAACAAGAATGACCTGAAATCAAATAATACATTCATGCTTTATGTGCATGTATATATTTTTCATTAGCTGGATTTGTTCATTTCTTATTTCTGATTGGTTTGAGTTATCTTTTCAGTGAATCCATTTGAACCCATCTTTTGCAATTAATAATCATGAGTATAGATTATTATATGTTTAGATTAGATTATTATATGTCTCCAACAGATATGTTAGCCTTACTATACCATGGTTTATTTCAATTATGATATATTGAGTAAGTCACAATGATTTACAAATTTACAAATTAGATTAACCAAAAGCCATCATTTACAAATTACAAGAGCTGGACACGAACAATATTCTAAATATTATTTGACCTAGGCTAGAATATGAATATGGATATAGGTGTGTGTGTGCGTGCGTATGCACGCTCACAAGTATAAGTGTAATCATTGTATATGGCTGCTCAACTTGTAGATGGTGTTGTCAGGGTGGCTAATATAGGAATAAAACAGAACAGTTGAGAGGATGCAAGACAATAAAAAAGTGTGACATAACTGAGACCAGCCTGCAATGATTCAGTGTCTAATCTCTAAGGACAGGCTCATCTACCTGTTTGAGTCTTGTGGGATATGTTGCTCAAGAAAGTGAGTGCCATGATATTCCTCCTGCATCTATTAGATAATGCTATTTTAGAGGTTGAGTGAGATCAGCACATACAATAATGGGCTAACTCAACAAATCTTTTGACTCAGTCTAAGGCAAATCCTCATATTCCTATGTATTTTCTATTTAAAGGTATTCTATTAGCAGCAGGACTACCTTGTTATATAGAGATTAAATGGTTGATGCTGTTTCATATGAGTTTGGGGTGAAATAAGGATTTCTGCCAAACAAATCTTGCATTGTCATCTATATCAAAGCTGATGTGTTTCTTGGCCATTTCTTTGACAGCCTTTTTATGGGCCAAAGGAACTACTAAAAGAACTTCCTGCAGTTCTATTAAGCCATGCTTCATTAGCATTTAGCACAACTGCTAATGCACAAAAGAGACAAAAACTGGCAGAAAAACAGAAGACATGATAAAAGGAGCGTGCTGAGAGGAAAAGAAAGCTGTTGGCTAATTGAGCTAGAGAGAAAGATGACATTGCTTGGGCACACTTCCTGTGATTTGTACCTGCTTCACATGGAAGTGGGATGCTGCACCTGATCAGTTGTCAGTAGCACAATTGTAGGGATCAGTAGTCACAGTGTGTGACAATTAAACAGTACTACTATTCTTTAGATGTCTTCAGTGGGGGAAAAAGAGACTATTCTGTGAATTTTTCTCTCAAAGCTGTATTTTTCTCCTCATCTCACAGTTTGGCTTACAGATTCTTGCTCCTTTTCTATGCTTTATATAACGTTGTTTATTCTAAAGACGAATAACGTGATGGTTATGCATATATGTTCTCTCAAAGAGTTCACATAATATCTAGATATCCTTCTAGAGTTGAATGGATTCTAAGTCTTGTAAACAAATAAAATAACTAAATATGTATAGTTTGATAAAAACTTGTTCATTGAATGTGATGAAACAATGTTGTTGTTTGGTTCTTTCTGGAAAGCCAGACTGTAAAAAATGTTACAGCTATGTATGGGAGAAATAAAATGTTTTATTAATATAATTGATATTAAGTAATTAATTGTTTTTTTTAAAGTATAAAGAAGAGCAACTAAGATGATTAAGGGCCTTGAGACAAAAACATACAAAGAAGAATTGCAGGAATAGGGTATAGCCAGTCTAGAAAAAAGAAGCACTGAGTGTGACATGATAGCAATATTCCAGTATTTGAGCAGTTGCCACAAAGAAGAGGGGGTCAACTTATTTTCCAAAGCACCCGAAAGCAAGACAAGTAACAATGGATGGAAACTACTCAAGGAGAGAAGCAACCTGGAATTAAGGAGAAACTTCATAACAGTGAGGACAATTACCAATGGAACAGCTTGCCTTCAGAAGTTGTAGATGTTTCATCACTGGAGGTTTGTAAGAAAAAACTAGACAGTCACCTGTCTGGAATGATATAGGGTCTCTTCATCAGAATCTAATCCACTCAGAACATTATGATGCAATATTCTGAGAGGGGCGGCTTTGTTTCAAGTCTCCTAGTTTGATTAGTACCTGGATAGAGTATACTAGACCAGACTAAACTAGAGTAGATGAATAGGATAGGGTAGGGTAGGATAGGATAGGATAGGGCAAGAGGTGGAGTGGAGTGGAATAGAATAGAATAGAATAGAATAGAATAGAATAGAATAGAATAGA
>NW_020769469.1:367476-385073 GCF_900518735.1 Pseudonaja textilis
AATGTAAAATAACCCAGTGGCCTCATGCCATTTATTGTGCATAATTTAGTTTGTGCTGAAATGGAGAGGACCAAGAATTACATGGCAGATTAACCACTAGAAGTTGGGCAAATTACTATCTGGTTTTGAAATGTTTACAAGGATTGTGTTTGTGTTCTGCTGAAGTCTCTCATTACATCCATGAAGATTCTACAAATAGTCCTCAACAAACAACCACAATTGGGACTAAAGGTTCTATCTCTAAGTAATGCAGTTATTAAGTGAGTTCCACTTGATATTTTGACATTTTTGCTGCAGTCATTAAGTGCATCATGTGGTCATTAAACAAATCTGGCTTCCCCATTGACTTTGCCCCTTGGGAAGGTTGCAATCATGTGATAAGGGGCGATGCAACCACTGTAAATACATACTGGTTCTCAAATTTTGATCACGTTACCAGAGGGATGTTGCAATGGTCGTAAGTGTGAGGACTGGTCATGGGTCACTTTTTCAACACCGTCATAATTTTGAACAGTCATTAAACAGCTGATAATACTACCAAAAAGTATAAGTGTGAACTTCCTTCTGACTTCCTAGCTGGCTGTGGCATCCAATTACAGTGTAAGCTTCTGTATTCCATTTTCTCAGACTATATTTAGTCTCATTTCATCACTTTTTGAGAAATTGTTAACATGACAGTCATTAAGCAAATTCATTGTTTGGTATTGTTTTTGCTAGAAAGTAGGATTAAACACCAGTTTCCAGCACAAATTTTGCAAACTGAGGTCCTGTGATTGTGGGATGCTGCAGACAGCGGTAAATGGGGTCTGGTTACCAGGTGCACACAATGTGATCGTGACTGCAGAGAGGTCTGGCTGTCAGAACTTCAAATCACTAAGCAAGCGGTTGAAATTAAGGACTTTCTGTATCTCATTAAAATATGTAATGTAGCAATTAACAAGCAAGAAAAACAACATCGTTTTGGGTGTTAGATAACTGAGAAAGCCATTGAATACTGAAAAGATGTCTATATGTGCTTCATTGATTACAGAAAAGCCTTTGATTGTTTCATTTCAATAATGTCAAATTGTGATATGTATTTTAAAAAATGAGAATCCTGAAATAACTCAATATCCTCATGAGAAACCAATGCATAGATAAGGAAGTGACACTACAGACGGAACATGACAAAATACAATAGCTCCAGATTGGCAAAGGAGTGACATAAGTTTATATTGTCCCCTTATCTATTTAACCTTAATGCAAAATATATATATGAGGGAAGATGGATTGGAAGAAGATGGATGTGGTTTTAAAATTGGAAGAAGAAACATTAATAACAGTGCTATGCTGATGATACTACTTCGATAGCTGAAAATGCAAATGATCTGCAAATTCTAATAAATAAAGTCCAAGAGCAGAGTGAAAAAAGACTAAAATTAAGGACAAAACTAAAGACAGCAGGTTCTAAGCTGCCTTAGAATTGAAAATATTGAAGAGTAGGCAGTTTCTGCTTTTTAGGATCAATCACCAGCAGTAAAAGAAAAAGCAGTCAAAAATATGCCACAGTAGCACCTGGTATAGCAGTTACAAAGACCTGGGAAAAATTACGTAGATGTCACGATGTGATTATAGTGACAAAGGTCAAAGTTGTGCAAACAATAGTTTTTCCCTATGACACTTTATGGAAGCAAAAATTGGATAGGAAGGATAGGAAGAATATTGATATTTGCAAAGATTCCTTAGAATACCATAGCCAGCCTGGGTTCTCTTTTGAGTCATTGACCCTACTCAAATGGTCACATTTTGGACACATTATGTGAATACCTAGCTCTCAGGGAAGTTTCTATGGCAGGCAAAGGAAAAGGAAAAGGCAAGGCAGCAAGACTCAATAGGACTCAGTTTCAGTGGCAATACATGTACTTTTGGAAGACCTGAAGTCCAGGCTAGAGTCAATATGATCCTGTAGAAAATGTATCTGTGAGGTTGGTATAGTCACCATAATTTAATTCACATAAGACATCAATAAGCCAGTTCTCCACACGGTTAGTTCACCAAGAATGTGAACATAGAGAGGCATGGCAGGCTATGTATCTGTGCTATGAGTGTGTAGAGATGCCAATTAACTTCAGGGAACGTGGACAGCAAAGGAAGTTTTGTGGGAATCTGAAATGTATGTCACCCTGCCTGAAGACAATTCACACTACAGTGGCTGAAAATACAATGTGTCCTTGTGGGAAGAAAAGATAGATGAGCCTGTAAGAGCTTATTAAATGAAGCACCTCAAAGTGGAGAAGAGAAGCGTTTTGTGGAACATGATGAGGTGGATAAGAGGAACCATATGTCTCAGAGAGGCAGGAAGCACTCAGTGTAGAAGGAAATTAGCAACAAACAGTCCTCAGAGGATTTAAAATCATTTTCCCATATAAAACTTTTTTGGAATCCTTGCAATGCCTAGTAAGCTCTCTAACACATTTCAACATCAGATCACATTCTGTTTCTACTTTTCTGTTATTGTGACGGTTAACTATATATTATCAATATTTGCTATTTTTCTATATTTTTTTCAATAAGTCAGGATTTAATTCAGATGCCAGTGTAAAGTACTTTGATATTTGCAAATTTCAAGTGATGTGTTATGGTAGGTAGCCTTAAATAATCCAGCCAGAAAAAAGTATTATTAACTTACCTTAACAATATTTTATTTAGCTCCTAGACTATTGTTCGAGTTTAAATCAACACAAAGAAATTCCAAACTGCAAAGGTTGCTATGGCAACCACAGGGGCCTGTCAACACCTCTCTCTAATAGTGACAAATGGTACTTATTACATCAGCACTAATTTCATCCGATCCCTTTCAGATGAAGATACTTAGTCCTCACTGATCAGATTGTATCACTGTAATTACTGAGAACAGACCTTATTAGATGACAGCACTCTTTACCCATTGCCTCAACTCAAAAATCTAACCTACTTTTAACTATTTTTGAGATTATTTTGCAAATGGGCCCCAGCTCTTCTTGTTCCAGCATCTTCCTGTTTAAACAATGTTATATTCAATGATTCTCACTAATTAAGTTCAAGAAGTTTTAAAAATAAAAACTAATTTTAACATACATAAAGAATTGAATATAATTTCTTCATTATAAATTTGTCAAAATTAATACCAATTACCCTTCTTAAATCTGAGGAGTGTGGGGTTTTTTGTTTTTGTTTTCTTTAAAGGGATAAAACAATCAGGTCTTCTCATGCCAAGAAAAGAACAAGCCAAATGTCAATTTTGCATATAGCCAACTATATGAAAAGCTGAAATGGACTTGCATGAAAACAGCATATAATATACTGGCTCTTCACATGGTTTGGAAACTTAATTTTAATTGAATGAGACCAGGTTTGTTAATAGGGTTTTAAGAAAATCCGAACTTTAGCTTTAGATTTTCCATTTAAAAAATAAATGGAGCTACATTTTCAAGATCTGATTGAAATGCACCCTTTCTGATCCCATCTCCCCACAACTATGCTGTACACTGAATTGGATTATTATCCTACATCAGTGGCAGTACATTCTAGAATTTATTATTAAACTTTAGCAGCTGCAATGCTTCATGGTACTTAACTGCTGGTATATAGGGTTCTAACCTAAAAAGAGCCATGATATCTTTAGATTTCTACTGAGTGAACTGAGTTAAATAATATGTCAGCTACAGCAAAAGTCTATAATTATATTAAACAATAGATATTTTAAAGGGTTCCAAGGATAAAATCACATCTCAGTCAACTATTATTAAATAAATCCTCTTTTCTTTATGCTATATTTTCCAAAGTAATTTATATTGCATCAAAAATAGTTTTTCTCACGTTCAAATATCCTTCCTTAGTATTGTCAAGAGTCTTTTGCTTTTTTAAAAAACATTTTATAGCTGAACTGATATTTTGTTGCTTTTCTAAGGGGGCAAAGAAAGTTGATCCAGGTACAGTGATATGGCTATCTTGATTAATAGTGTTTTTCTACTTCAGCATAGTAAGCAAAATGTGCCCAAATGAACTAATATTAGCCATTAGTAAGGAATACTGTGAGTGTGTTAGGTGAGACTGAAGCTTATAACTTGGTCTACACCTTCTCTATCTTATTAAAAAGTTGTGAAAATCATGATTGATAAACCACATTGGATGGTGGAGGCTAATATCTATGAATACATCTGTCATACTGAAAGATTGCGATTTTAAAAAGAGCATGAAATAATCAATGGAAGAAAGGAAAAACAATCCTAACCTGATAATTAGTAAGTAAAACCATTGTGAAGATACTTCACATACTATACTATCACCTATAAGCCACCGCAAAAATATCAATCTTTAGCATATTACACTAAATTCTATTTGTGACATCGATGTTGTCGTGTAACTCGGAACAGTGATAGTAGGGGTAGGTTTATATATGCTTGGAGCAAAGGGACAATTTTTTTGATCAGACTAATGGCTTTGAAGTGGCATCAGAAAGAGTGCTAATAATCAGGTTTGAAGGCTTGAATTAATAGCTGATGGTTTGTAAAGGGCAGCGCAATGGCGTGATGTCAGGGAGCTTTTAATAATGTTTGGTATATCAGATTGCATGCTTAGTTGCTTTATAGAGAGCACAGGTGAGGCTCTGGTTGCACAATCAATTACTATAGCACTGCAACATTTTCTCTTCTATCTCCAGGGAGGCAAGTGAACATATTGGAGTATGAGGGAGGTGGACTAAAGAGTGTAGATCAAAATGCAGAAGTCAAAGATTTTGGTTGATAAGGAAGAGTATTGTGCTTTGGGGAATGTAAATATTCCCTACTTTTTAATACTATGACTTTTTAAATTGTATCTGTTTCCAAGTAGTAAGAATTATTCTTACCTTGCATTAAAGTACAAGTGTGTTTAGGAGGAACAGTCACAAAGAGCATACAGCATAAAGTTGTACATATTCATGACAATTGCTAGCAATATGCTTCTATAGTTAATGACATTGTCAGGTTGGGATCTTGGAACTCTATCCTTGTAAATATTATCATTGATGTTTCTTGAGTGTTTTCATTCATTTGGAGCAGAATTTTTTTAACTTGGTGTTCTACAGATACGTTAAACTGCAACTCATTTTTAATAATTTTATTAATCATTACAATTTAAAAAATACAAACTAAAAAAATAAAAGATAAAAATAAAAAGTGCGGAAGAAGAAAAGAAAAATAGAAAATAAAAAAGAGCATCAAAGAAAAAGAAAAGAAATATATAAAGAAATGGCTCCCTCTTTCATCAAATGTATAAACAATTTCATAACATTACTTTCTCTTAAAATATAACAAATTATATCTTCTTCCCATGTGTCATATCTTATCAAAAAGAAAAAGAGGTCCTTAAAGCCTTATCATTCAGTTCTAGTCAGTAAAAGTCTGTTAAGGGTTACCAGAGAAAACAATATATCAATAAAGGAGAATATTTGTAGCTTAGGGTTGTTATTAGGGGTTCTTGTCACTGTCTGAGCTTTCTTGCTTTCTTGCAGATGCTACCCAAACTAGGTAACATCATCAGTGCTAGTAAGGAATGTGGTAGCAATCAATTTATATTCTGTGGCTTGCCCTGTCAGTGTTTCTGGGAGTGGTCTTAGAGATTCTTTGGTTGGACTGTTGGCTCTTTGGCAGTTTCTTGACTGGAGTATTGTTTACTCGATTGTTGGTCTGATGTTAACCTTGAAATTATTCTATGGTGATCCAGGTGCTGATTGCTGGTGGAGAGGTAGTTGGGTCTTTTTGTTCCCTTTTGGGCTGTCCTTCATAAGTTTCTTTCTCTGCCTGGTAAGCCATTGGGGGGAACCTATTTCTCTTGTCTAATCATTTCCTAGGTAGCATCTCTTCTCACAATTATTCACATATTCCATTACACAATTTATTTCAAATCCATCTGGACCCTTAGTCCATTTATAATTTTCCAAAATTAATATTTTAATAAACCCTTTGCTGTTTGTTCCAGAGAAGAGATGTTTTTAAGTCCTTAAATTTGTACTCAAAATTTCTTTTATTAAACATTCAAAGGAACCCACCTGTTTCAGACTATAGGAAGCCTTTCCTCCTTCCCTGAGAATGAAATATCTTGGGGAATATTAAAAGACGCAGAATGTTATATTTCTCCAAAGAAAAAATGGGGAAACATGTTCTTAAAGGCAGAAAGCAGCCCCAATCTTCCTGCCCTAGGAAAACATCCTCATGCAGAAGAGACAGATCTTTTGGAATGGAGATTTGGCCAATCTATTCATAAACCAAACACCTAGCCTAAGAAAAGAAGAGCAGTATTCCAGTATTTGAGGGGCTGCCACAAAGAAGAGGGGGTCAAATTATTCTCCAAAGTACCAGAGGCAGGACAAGAAACAATGGTTGAAAACTAATCAAAGATAGAAGCAACCCGGAATTAAGGAGAAACTTCCTAATAGTGAGGACATTTAACTAGTGGAACAACTTGCCTCCAGAAATCGTGGGCGCTCCATCCATTTTAAGAAGAGATTAGACAGTCTTTAAGAAGAGACTAGACGATCAATTGTCTGAAATGGTATAGGTTGTTTTTCAGAATTAAATTCAGATATACACTTCTGTCCCTAATATTTCTTGGGGGCTTTCTTTAGTATCATAATCCACAGCCTTATGGTCTCATTTGATCCCTCTCCCCTAAGTCTTAGGGACAACCTTTAGAAGTCATTACACTTAATTTTAGCATGTCAGGAAGAAAAAAATATCTAGGATATGAGTTGCAATTAATTAACTGTATTAAATTAACTTGTGCCATTTTAATTTTAATCTAAATCAAATCTGCTTTGGTTGTCTGTCAGAGGCTGTTTGGTCCCCAGTCTGGGGGAAAAACTTCTACCATTTCTGTTTTCTTTTCTTTTCTTTTCTCATACTGTATCCCCAGCATGAGAAAGGAATATAAAACAGGATTGTGTGGGGGTTTTTACTTTCATCTATTAACCCTTACTTAACTGAAACTCTACAAATATCCTGACTAGCTAGTTGTTTTGTATTACAGTTTCCTAATTCAGTGACTAATATAAATCAGTCTGAGTTATTTTCTTTCATGGTTCCTGTTTACATTATGATATTAATACAGCTGAAGTTTTATTTCCACAACTGCCTGCCTAATAACAATTATGTTCAAAGTCAAAGCTCTGCTCATATATAATATATTGCATATTTTATTATGCATGGGAAATTTGCATTATTTATCATATGCAGGGAAACATTAAGGTTGAAGATTAGCATACAGAGGATGGCTTCTTACATAAATTTTCTTAAGTGTGTAAAATATTAGGACTAGAAATGACTCTGCTTTTTCTTTGCATATAACTCCTCACTTGTATGGATATATTTTAAATGTTGCATCTGTCACTGAATTACCAAATTCTAGTCTCTTTTGACAATTTTAAAAATCCAATATTTACTATAGCAATTTTTTTCAACTGAATTCCTATAATTAATGGTGGTGGGCTTGCAATGGAAGCCACACCTCAATTTATGTTTATTTGACATACCATATGATTACATTTTTCAAAGCATACTGGACCTTCTTCCAAAATTGGGTAATGCCATACCTCAGGGTAGAAACACAGAGCCCTATAACCAAATTATTACCAGTAATCATGATCAGAACAGTAATATATGGTGCAGTTTTATTATTTGGATTACATGAGTATGATAATTCTCCTATGGCTAATGATGTTTACCATTGCAACCTGTCTTCTTAAATTTTAAAGTTTCACAATCCAAGATCAGTGATAAAGATGATTATACATGCAGCTTAAAACTTTCAAAATACGGCATTTTCTGGAAGAAAATGAAGATAATTCCAAGATGGGACAAAATATTCTGAAGTTCCCTCCCTCCCTCAGTTCCTGGTCTAAAATTAGAATTAATTAAAAGTTTTAGAATCTCTAGCACAGCAATAAATATCAAGTGTCTAGAAATTCAGTCTCAGATTCACTAATAGCAGATATTTGATAGATTTGATGGCTTGCTAGGTTTCTTTATTGTAGACAAGAAAAAGGCACATATACTGATATTTAGCATATTATAAAACAGAGAACCAAACCCCATATATATATATATATATATATCAGCCATTACCACATGATGTTTTTAGTGGGATTCATCTACTTCCTCCTCATTATCATGACTTGTATGTTAGGTTTTGTTTCTAATATTATTGTGCTTTGTTTATATAATAGTGTTTCATTATTTGCTCAGTGGAAGTTTTGGAGTGATGAATATCAGAAACCATGAGAGTCTGAATTGCATCCAAGATAAATCCAATTAATAGATAAATAAATAATATTTCTTTTGCAAGATCAAATCTGGGTCTGTCACCGGATTCAATCTTGCAACATTATCATGGGACACAAATATTTCTGTGGCCCATATATTGGGTTGCCCAGGAGAGGAACAGAGGCTATTGCTCCTTCTCTTTTCACTCATTGCTTGCTTATTTTTAGAATGCAGAACTAGGCTTCAGAAGTGGGCATTGGGGGCTTACATGCTTATGGACCTAGACAAGACTCCAAGCCCTCATTGGCAACTCTGAAGCCATAAAGATGGCCTCAGTCAGGTTCGCTTCAGGGTTTCAGTGGGTGCGTTACTTGGAATATTGACACTCATGCTGACCATGAAGTGTAATTAAACTTTCTGAAGTAGAACTCTTTGCATGTTTTTACAAATAATAAACCACAGAGAAAGTTAATAGAGATGATAGAAGGCATCAGTACACTTTGTGCTGAAGTAGTTGTGAAAGAATTATAATCGAGTTTTGATGTAATAGCTGGTATTATTGGTTTATGAGAATATGGAGAGGGAGTGTCTTCTAAAAATTTGGAAGCATTTTTTAATTAGTTTATAATATATAATACAAAAATACCAAAAATAATGGAAAAATAGGAGAGGAAAAGGAGAAAGGAAAAGTGTGGGACAAGGGAGGAAAAAGAAAGAAAAGGCATTGACTTCCAATTCCTTTTGGTGCAGTAGAATCAGATAGCAACATCAAGCCTCAGCTTTTTACTTCTACATAATAATATTATAAACTGGCCATTTCTATAACAACAAACGTATTAATCAGTAAATTCCAAATCAAATAATATTCTGGTTTCTTTTCAGATTGTATAAATCTTTTGCTTTTTAAAAAATTTGGAAGTGTTGTGTAAACAGTAGAACACTGAAAATAGGGCAGGTGAGAATCTGAGGTGGTATTCAGCAGGTTCTGGCCAGTTCTGGAGAACTGGTAGCGGAAATTTTGAGTAGTTCGGAGAACCGGAAAATTCCATCTCTGACTGGAGATTTTACAGTATCCTTCCATTGCCACACCCACCAAGCCACGCCCACAGAACCTGTAGTAAAAAAAAAAATTGAATCCCACCACTGGTGAGAATGTAATGTTTTTCACAGCAACACTTTCTAATATCAACTGCCAGAAGGTAACTGGTAGATCACCCTTGCTTTGGAAAGAGAATCACAATACCAAGATGTTTAGCTAAAGAAAATCAGAGAATAAAAATAAATAGTTATGTGCAAACTAAATATTTCTTTTCTTTAATCGGAATTTTATTGTACTCAGTAAAGCAGTACATTTTTGTAGACTGAAGATCTTTTGTTTCAAGTTCAGTGGTTTTTTACAAGTTAAACCTATGCAGACAGTTCAGAAAAATGTTCTCCAGAGGTAACAAGGCATACAATTATAATCATGCCTCTCATATCAAATTGGATATTTGCTGCTGTTGCTCTTTGGTGCGGTGTGTATGTGTGTGAATATGTTTATGTCGTCATGGCAACAACTCTATTGTTTCCCACTGGCTTTAAAGGATTTATGTTATTTGCTAGTTTGGTAATCTTTTAATGAGACACAAGTGATATTTAAAGGTTAGTTTTCTTATTGTTTTAATATCACAGAAAGTGGAGTGAAGCTTTTAAAAAAATAATTCAGTCTCTAGTTTACCTTACTTGTTTTATTATTTCAGTGGAAGTGAAGAAATTCAAGAAGTTAAAAAATAAATGATTGAAATTAATCTGAATAACCATTGTATCTAAAGTATTCCCGTAGATTTCAGTCAAGTTACTGCTATTGGTTACAATAATGTATGTATGGTATTAATTATGTGGTTGAAGAAGGATGAGATTGATTGCCAGGCCTATGCTTGGTAGTGGTTGTTACCTGTCAAGACACAGTGTCCTTCATTTCATAACAGAAAGTATAGTGTTAATATTTTTGCATGTCAGTATACTATTGAAAAAACAAATGAATATGCACTACTAATATTGATGTGTAAGAAAAAGAAGAGCATGAATTCTGCCCACGGATTTATCTAGACTGCATCAGAAATCACTGACAAATGTCTTGAAAGAACTTAATTGAATCTATCAGGCAACTTTCACAGTTTAATAACAGCATTTCTTAAATCTGGTACATAAAATTTGGCATCATTCTTTGTTGTGGTAATAAGAAAAGCATCTGTTAGATTGATGTGAAGTTTAAATAATCTTTTTTCGCAATTTGCACTTGGTGGCAGATTTAATGAATAGACTGCAAAATTGGCTGTTTTGAACATGAAGATAAGGAGCTGAAGAATGAAAGCTTGCAATCTAAGAGAAATCTTTATAATACAACTGCATGGATATTAAACCTTGTTTATAAATATTTTAATTTCTTCTTAAATGTTCATCTTTTTAATAAAAAAAGTAGTTCTATTTTGCACAGCTTTAAGTATGAATTGATGCTGCTATTTTATATATGGGCACATTTTATTTGCTTTAGTTATTTCTTGTATTATTTGATTTTTTAAAAATATAACCACATCATCAGCCAGCTTTCTTAAAGGGAGACTATAAATACTTAACCAAGTAATACCAAGGGTGGGCTACAACTTTACCTTACATCTACAGCTTTATTTATTTGTATATTATTTTATATTTAAGAAATTTATAAGGACACCGAACTCACAATTTATGACGCTGTTCAGAGCCCAACCATAAAAAAATCAAACATAAACAAAATTAAGCAAAAGTAAT
The DNA here is from genome assembly GCF_900518735.1 of Pseudonaja textilis. The sequence continues at coordinate 378,522 of NW_020769469.1, forward strand.
GCAAAACTGAAATAACCAAGCACACTCATTCGCATGGCTGAGGTTCTACATAACAAATTCTCACTCTTCTAGGAATTACTATCCCGGTCTAATGCACAGGGGGAAAAGTGACTTTTTCAGAGCTCTACAAAAGATTAATAGGGTGAGATCTGCCCAAATTCTTGGGGGAGTTTGTTCCAAGCAGCAGGTGTAGCAACAGAGAATGCACATATCCTGGATTGTGGGTGAGGACCTATATTGGATGTCCTCCTAAGAGAAGATAACACCACAACAAAGATGGCCAGTGAGTTCTGGCCAACAAAATTGTCTCTGGAGAAGGAGAGATTAAGAGATTTCTACAGGCATTCTGCTGCTTCTCACAAAGAGACTACAGGAATTGAGTTTCTTATGGTTGATCATGAATTGATTGACTTGGGAGACAAGGAATTACCATTGCACCAAAACTGCTATGCAACCTTTATGTACACATGGCCTACAATAGCCTCACTTTCTTAAACACTTTCAGATATAATTTACAACTTAAGAAAGCTCTTCCAACCATTAAAAAAGAGTAAACGCACTCAGTGAATCATCTTTTTGTGGTGCTATCTTCTCTTAGGAGGACATCCAATTAAGAAAAATAATAGCATTCTAAAGAATGTTGCATTAAAAGCAAAAAGCTTAACAAGATTATGATTTAAGAAAGTTTTAAACAGATAAAGTGCATAGTAATTTTAGAAAATCAAAGAATATTTTTGTCCTTGACAAAAGTGCCCTGGAAAACAGCTGCTTCAGTCATTCTCTTGCCAAATTCTTCAAGCATTTTCTGCAATAAATCTGAGGGGATGCCCTTATTTATAAGTTGTTCTAGTTAAACCCTTTTTTCTCCCATTTTGCTGTTTTTCTTGTGATTGCCGTTTTTATGGCCCCAGAGTGATATTAAAGATAATATTTCTTAGCAATTCTTGGCAGTTTTCCACATTTTTTTAAACTGGTAAATATGGTTATTCCTTGACCTTAGTACCATTGGTTACAGTTTCAATCCTGCTTCTTCATCCTGCTGTTCAGTTTCTAGTTGGAACACTTCCTTTTAGAGAACTCTTGACCCCAAAATAAAAATTCTTTTTCCTGATGCTTGATAGCAGTTCTTTTGGAATTTTCCAGCTGGTATAAGTTATTATTCAGTCTTTTACTTTGAACATACTGTATATAAAGCCTTTTTATATTTACCTTTTTGATAAAACAGAACAATGGGAAGAACTCATACAAAGGGAGTCAGCAATCTGCCTGTTGTCTATCAGCCTGATAATTCACCAAACATAGAATACAATAGAACCAAATTTGGTATGTTGGAGAAGCTGGCAAGGAAAAAAAGATCAAGTTTAAAAATAGGCTAGATTCAACTGGATGCTGTGAGAAAAAAATTGATAATGCATTAGTTAGTGTATTATCTGAAGGGAACACTTGGCTGTCTCAGAATACCACTGAGTTCACAGAAAAAGCCTCTTCCCTCCTTATCATGTGACTTACACTAGATAGTATGCAGCCCATCCTGTGCTTTTTGGTATATTTACATGAGCCCTCACCCAGAGCAGGTCTACTGCGCATGTGTGCATGCCGCCTGACCAACAGCTGATTGTCGGGTATCTGGCACGCATGTGTGGGGTGCGGGGGTGCATGAGAGATGCACGTGTATGCACATTGCCTTCTGGGTGCTGGCATGCAAGCATGTGTGTGCAAGCGTGCATGCACAATTATTGGCACAGGAGCCCAAAAGGGTTAGCCATCACGGTGATAGTGGGTTTTTTCCTACTTCCCTTTTCTTTTGAGTCGACATTTTCTCTTAGCTCCTCCTTAAAAGTCTGTTTAATATAAATGCTTTACTATTATTATTATTATTATTATTATTATTATTATTATTATTATTATTATTATTATTATTATTATTATTATTGTAATATCATTTTTATCAGATTGTCATTATGAAATCCATATACAATGCATTGATTAGTCTTAGAATTGCCATAAGATTTATTGCTGGTTTCATTGTCACTTGTAGTTTTATATTTTGCAGTACTTTGGTTATTATATTGACAAATCGATATCGATCAATATATCAGTTGGATGACGATAGAAAAATAGAAAAAACAGGTCAAATTCTTCTCACTCCTTTAGTCTTTCATATAGTTTTGCTTGCTTACCAGCACCCTTTATGTGACCATACATAGATAGAAACATCTGTTTCCATTAGGCCACGCCCATGTGCAGCATATGGACTTTCTTTTAAACCAACTTTTCTTTTAAATTATCTTCATTCTTACAAGTGAAGAATTTTGGGAATAGCAGTCTTGAATAATCTGGAGAGCATGAGACCAAAGGCAAGCAGCTTCATGGCCTTTCCATCATCTTTAATGTTTGCAGAGCTGCTTAAGGGGATAGACTGTTCTATATAAGAAATCTGGATTTATGTCATCTTTTTGGCAATAGTTTTTAGAAAAACTTCAGAAAGTTTATATGAATAAAACATCAGTGAATGCCCTTGGTTGCTACCACAAGCTATTTATAGAAAGGGTGGGATACAAATAATGTTTAAGGAATTCATCTTTATACATATTAGCTTTCCCCCATTTTCCTTTCAATTTATTTCTTTCCTCTCCCAAAACTATTTTATTACACATATCATCATATGTAATTATGTGTATTAGTTCATGTTAGGTATAACATTGGTCACCTAACTAGTTTGGGTAAGATAATATATATATAAGCTATGATTCTTAGTTTAAAGTATGTGTTACTTTAAATGCTGAGCATGTATTTTGGGTGTGGTGTGAAAACACCATAAGAGGCAGCAAGAGACGCTGATTGATTGCTGACGATTCCCTGACGCTTTGCTGACAATTACTGGAGTTGCAAACGGAAGAGAGGAGTTTCTGAGTTTGTTGCATATCTCTTTTTACTGCGAGGAGATAAATTACCGGACTGTTATTTTGTAAGTGTACTGACCTCTCATGTTTGACATTGGAATTTTGCAACTGGATAATCCCTGGACAGACTGAAATAAGTGTATGATATATGGACTGTTTTTGACTATGCTTAAACTATTGCTGGAATAAAACTAATTTAATTGGCACTGTATCTGCTTTTACTGAGTGTAAGCTACACAACACTTATCTCACATATTTTGCCTGCCTGCCTGACTGCCCTGCAGATCTTGCTAGGGTATATCCCTAACAGTTCATACAGTTAACATGTTTCTCAGTTTTGTATTCAGAGATAACACAAATATAGAAATGTTCTGTTTTACTTAAAATAGCTTTACAGTGCCTATGCTATCTATGATGAACCCTGACTTAACGTTTATTGATTAATTCTATAATAACTAGAAGTTATTTATTTTGTTCCATTTGTTTAGAAAAAGCAGTTAATTAGATAACTGCTAATACAACAATATTTTAAAAATTGAACTGTCAACAATGGGTATCCTTATACTTGTTAGTAAAGTTTTCAGTTATACTGAATAATAGAATACCAAAATGCTTTCATATTTTAAAATCTGCATATTCTTATGTTGTTTAGGATCTAGATTTCTCATCACATCCACGGGAGCCTTGTATATTATAGATGTACAGAATGAAGATGGATTGTATAATTACCGATGTATCACTCGGCACAGATACACTGGAGAAACGCGTCAGAGCAACAGTGCTAGACTTTTTGTATCAGGTATACAATGGACATTTTCTGGAAAAAAATTATATGTTAAGAAATCATTCTGGGTACACTGCTTTAATTTGTAGATGGATATCCTTAGTATGCCATTTATAAAACATGCCATACTAGGAGCAGAATAGCAAACCACAACTCTCCAGATTTCAGCAGTCTCTATTTCCGATCAGTCTCAGCCAGCAGTTTACAATTAGGGATCCTGTACCCAAAAGTAGTATGCACTGTAAAAGGTTATAGGTTTGGCTAGATCAGCGGTCACCAACCGGTGGGCCACGGCCCACTGGTGGGCCATGAGAAAATTTTGGTGGGCCAAAATCTCAGAGAAATCTCACCCCCAGAGCACCCCCCACAAAGCAGTTAATCCAGGCTGTGCAGAAACACAAGGCTGCGCCATCCACATGGCCCACAGGAACGCTCCCCGCCCACTCACTCCTTACCTGGAAAACTTGCCTGCTAAATTGCTATTTTTCTATTTCCAACCATCATCTGTTCTGCTGTGCAGGAGATTTAGATTAGCTAGGAAGCAGGAAATAGTTGGATTTCTTGTTTTCTAGCTGGTCTTCAGCTCTGCTTTTAAGCACAGCTGAACCTCTCTTAGGACTGAAGGTTCCATTATTCGGTGCAGACTCATGGCAAGCAAATTTGAGAGACTGAGCTAGCCGATGGCAGATATATAGATCACTGAATGAATCTGTGATTCTGTGAGCAACTCAATCTGCCTGCCTGCTTTGCTTGATTTTGGGTAAAAGTTGCTCTTTTTTAAAATAAAAAATTCAATATTTACATACATGGTGTGTTGTGAATTAATTTTGTGAGTTTGCTTGCAAGCAAATTTTATGTGACAGACTGAGCTAGCCAATGGCAAATAGATTTCTGAATGAATCTGTGATTCTGTGAGCAACTCAATCTGCCTTCCTGTTTTGCCTGATTTTGGGTAAAAGTTGCTTTTTTTATAAAAAAATCAATATTTATATAAATATTTATAATATTTACATACAAGCCATGCCCAGCCAGTCACATGACCACCAAGCCACATCCACAAATTAGGCCATGCCCACAGAACTGGTTAGTGGTCCCTGAGATTTAAAATTATGAGTTTGGTGGTCCCTGAGGTCCAAAAGGTTGGCGACCCTTGGACTAGATTATCTTTCTCAAATCTGATGCCCTCCACAACACCTTGAAATGTACTTGGAACAATAGTGGGAACCAGGGCAATTCACAATGGTATCCCATGGCTGAATCTTGATGTATACATTCCAGACCAATTAAAGCTTCTGAATCTTTTTCAAGAGCAGCCCTTTGAAAAGCACAATGCAGTAATCCAAGTGGGAAAGGACTAAGGTATGGCTGTTTATAAACAGAGCCTTTTAATCCAGGAATAGGCACAATTGGTACACAAAATGAATTTATACAAAAACTTCCATACTGTGCGGGAGCTCTGTAAGCCTTTGCACATCCAAAGGCATATAGTATCATCGAGATATTAATGATGCTATGGCAGAAATTTATCAGAGATATTTCCCTAGTATTTTCATGTGATTATTAAGAGAGCAAGACAACAGAAAACCTATAGCACTTCTGCGATAATATTTTTCTGGATATTACCTCCTACATATGAGCAGAGACAGTTTAGTACTCTGATACAGCATAGACATTTTTAAAAAACACAGAAAAGATACAATCAACTCTAGAAAAACAGTGAGAACTAATTTTATCAAGCTTATTCATATTTAATTCTTTATAGTGAGTGGATGGGGAATGATTGAATAGTAACGGTGTGGTCCTGCCTTTTCACCAGTCTCCAATGCACTGGCACTAACTAAATATTGATCAAAATCAATATTCACTACTCTGATGGCTTCCAAATGAGCTAGGTATGGCCAACATAGAATTTGAGAGTTACAGTGCCAATACATTTGAATGGCAGCAGATTTAAAAAAAGAACAGATTTCTTATATGTCCATATAGATCAATCAATTAATTTTATTGGCCATCTAAGATGTCGTTACTCTGTTTTCCAGACCCAGCAAACTCGGCTCCCTCTATTCTGGATGGGTTTGAACATCGTAAAGCCATGGCAGGACAGCAAGTAGAGCTGCCTTGCAAAGCATCTGGACACCCAGCACCAAAGTATCGCTGGCTAAAGGACAATGTTCCCTGGGAACCTGACAGCCGGTTCCGGCCAATGGTGACAGGTCTTCTGATAGAAAATACGCGTCCATCAGACTCAGGCAACTATGTGTGTGAAGTCTGGAACAGTTATGGTACAGCTGAAGTGATAGGCCGTTTGCATGTAAAACGTAAGTGTCTGCAGATTATTAGAATACTATGAAAATTCTGTTTAATGGAGTCAAACTTGAAAGCATATACTGCATTTATATAGGCTTTCTGAATGACCAAGAACTTCCTGGTTCTGAGTTGTGTGGAGAACCTACATAGCAGACTTCCAGGGCACTCATTTGCCTTCTAGTACTGAAGAGCAGAACTAGTTAGAAGAGCTCCACTTACCACCTCAGAAATAGACTATCTTGTTATCTTCAGGAAAACTCTCTGCTTTACACCCAATACTAGAAATGCTTGAAATAATTATTTGAATTGCTTACCCATATTAGTGTCAGAATATTTTTGAACAGTTTTGGTGAAATAGGATATCTGCCTACACAAACATAGAATGCAGTGGATTGGCCACTGCTAACTGCTGCAAGGCACTCTCTAAATCAGGGCTGTCAAACTCACGGCCTGTGGACCGGATGCGTCATGCACTGGCCATGCCCACCCCTGGTTTAGCAAAGGGGGGGAAAGCCATGATACATCACATGATGCCACCATGCTGATGTGAGTTTGACA